>CM062238.1:5914183-6106302 GCA_031216185.1 Syzygium aqueum | reverse complement strand
GCAATTGGACTAGTAGTTGCAATATGTCAATTAAAAAATGCATGTATAGTTTTCTTGGTTAATTCAGAGAAAGAGAAGCAGTGGAGACTCTGAGGGTAGGTGCTGGTATGTTGTCCATCATGATGTATTGTTCCATACATTGAACATTTGAGAATTGTCTGAACTTCTGTGTTTAATAGCTGTACTTCATCTTATTGACGATATATGTGTTTCTTGACCTTTATGGGACGATTACTGTCTGTCCTTTAGTTAAACTTTCTCTTGACTAACACATCTTGAAAGAGAAGGAGAATAATTTCCATGAGTTTTGATTCTGAAGTGCATTGAATTTCTGTAATAGTTGTAAGCTTAGTCAATCTTAAAGATGTGGCGCTACTTTTAGGTTCCGCAGTACCAGAGGATGAGGCGGAAGGATTCAAGTATTACTTCCGGGTGTCAAAGGAGACTTTCGCCTATATATGTTCCCTTGTGAGAGAAGATCTTATTTCTAGACCACCTTCAGGACTCATCAATATCGAAGGGAGGTTGCTTAGTGTTGAAAAGCAAGTGGCAATCGCCCTAAGAAGGCTAGCATCTGGGGAATCCCAAGTTTCCGTTGGAGCTGCCTTTGGAGTCGGGCAGTCGACAGTTTCTCAGGTGACCTGGAGGTTCATTGAAGCACTGGAAGAACGTGGCAGACACCATCTTAAGTGGCCAGACGCCTCTAGGATGGATGAAATAAAGGCCAGATTTGAGGCATTTTGTGGATTGCCCAACTGTTGTGGGGCCATTGATGCGACACACATCATCATGACCCTTCCGGCTGTGCAAACTTCAGATGATTGGTGTGACCCGGCTAATAATTATAGCATGTTATTGCAGGGAATTGTGGACAACGAGTTGAGGTTTCTTGACATTGTTACAGGTTTACCCGGAGGAATGACAGGGTCCAGACTTCTGAAGTTCTCTGGATTTTTTAGACTATGTGAATGTGGAAAACGATTAAACGGAAATACAAAGACTTTGATGGAAGGATACGAGGCTAGGGAATATATAATCGGTGGCGGTTCATACCCTCTCCTTCCATGGCTTATAATTCCTTACGAAAGTGACGGAAGTGGACTTTCAGATTCTGTGTCTGATTTTAATGCCGTGCATGAATCTGCGAGATCACTTGCCGTGAAGGCATTCTCGCAGTTGAAGGGAAGTTGGAGAATCCTCAGCAAAGTCATGTGGAGGCCCGACAAACAGAAGCTGCCTAGTATTATATTAGTTTGTTGTTTACTCCACAATATCATTCTTGACAGTGGGGATAAGTTGCATTCCGATGTTGCTTTGCCCGGTCATCATGATTTTGGCTATGTAGAACAGGGTTGCAAGCAAGTTGATCCACTGGGGAGTGCATTGAGGGAAAACCTTGCTAAGAACCTGCAGTGCCGACAAGAGACTGTTCCATCTAAGTAAAGAGTCTCTTCATGTATACACCTGGCAATTATTATGAATATTTTTTGCCTAACTTTTCAGTTCAACCGACCTTCCTTATGTGCGGATTCAGTTTCGTTTTTCCTTGCGGAGACTAAGA
Organism: Syzygium aqueum; assembly: GCA_031216185.1. Taxonomy (NCBI): domain Eukaryota; kingdom Viridiplantae; phylum Streptophyta; class Magnoliopsida; order Myrtales; family Myrtaceae; genus Syzygium; species Syzygium aqueum. The sequence goes on along the minus strand of CM062238.1, from coordinate 6,104,741 downwards.
GTTGTTGGACTAAAAGAGTCTGCGCTCTTAGTTCGCCATCTTTTGGCAGGTGTTATGTACATCAAGAGCCCATCACAAATCAGTTTTATCATCTGAAAATGATCAAATAGCGTAACTATCATAGAAATTACTTAAAACCCTTTTTCTGTCCTGTGATGACATTTTGCTGTGAACTAGATTTTATGGCAGAGTTGCTCGCTATGACTGAGTAGAGGCAACAACACTTACGGCGCTACTTGATTCAACTTATTACAGCATGCGCAAATGCAAATTAATGAATAATAGTGACAACCATTTTGCCTGCATTGCCTTCGGGGTCAATTAGTGGCACTGTGTAATAGCAACCCCATTTCGATCAAAAGGAGTTTATCTGTACATCCTATGTTTCTTCCTATTATCTGGTGCCCCTAATATATATACGCTTCAGTGGCTGATAAAATGGTTCTTGAATGTGTCCTACGGCGAGATCAGATTTCTTGCTCTCCATAGAAAACCAGTACGGAATTAAAGGATGGGGTGGTCTGGTTGGGTACTACTAGCAAATTCTCTGTTGGCAGCGCATGAAGTATCCTACGAACTCATAGCCTGTGAAGTTACACGGCATAGTCATTTCGTTTGTTCCAAATATTCCAAAGCGCAGCTTCATTTGCTGGTTGGCTATATTGAATGGGCTCTCTACAGAACATAGAATGGGTAGATGGTTCAACTCGGTTGATCCCAACATTGTGTGTTGATATGCTTGCCTCGGAGACTGGAAAGTATTTAAAGTGACGGCCACACGGCTAGCGTGGTTCGTGATGTAACCGATCCATCATACTGCTTGCATGCCATGCATCTCATCTTATGTGGCGCTTAAATTTGAGGATCATTCACTTTTGATTGGCTTATCACATCACGTATATCATTGCCACGTGGCACACCAACTATCTTCTCCTAAGACTAGGAATCATTTTGTTCGTGGAATATGCACTTGCTGAGGAAATATGGCACGGAGTCTATACCAGATGTGGAGTGCCAGGGCTGCTCATTGCTGGAATACGAGTTGCACTGTGTCTCAGGCGTGTGAAAGGAAAATCTCTTTCATCTATAATTTTCAAAGCTGATTTCATGTTGACAGCAGTGTCGTTTTTCTAATTCATTCTGATTTACTGTATGCATGATGTAAAAACTGGTGATTGTGTGGTTTTACTTTACCTCAACGTGTTGAGAAAAATGCAGGAGCTGGAAATTGATATAACTGTTGGTACTTTTGTAATAGTCTTAGGACTTTAAAGTTATGAATAAGATCTCTCGCTTCCACAGCCAAAAAAGAAAAAGTCAAAAGTGATTAGAATAAATGCTACTTAAACCAGAACACGCGAAAAGAAATCAACGTGAATATTTTTTATGCTAATTGAATTTAAGAACATGCGCTTCTGGCTGGACTGTCAAACACGAAGCAATCTTCGGAGTTAAAAGAACAGAGAGCAATCCAGAATCCATCAAGAGATTTTGAGCACTAGGAGCAGCCAATAGTGCATGAGAGTTTGAGAAGGTTGTGCAGAAGCTTACTGCAAAATAAAATTCTTCAATTCTTAATTCCACTTTCAAAGTAACCTAAGATGGACATGTAGCAGAGTACATTCATCGATGACATGTGTCCCAACAGAAAATCGAAAGCACGAGTAACAGTGATGACCTTCGAGATATTACTTCATATATCCTCCCATGATCTCAGAAGGTTGACATAGAGCTGAAAAGAACAAGACGCTGAAACATAAAGGAGCTATAATTAGTCTCTTCCTAGGATAAGGCCTGAGATATACAATATGATCCCTACACTAAAGAAGATAATGATCTCAGAATGTTGACATAGAGCTGAAAAGAACAAGAAGCTGAAACATGAAGGAGCTCTAATTATACTTTTCCTAGGAGAAGGCCTGAGATATACAATATGATCCCTACACTAAAGAAGATACGTCTTTCTCTGCTAGATATGGCCATTAAACTAACTCTACTTCTGCCATTCCTCACTGCCTTTTGGACGGGAGTTGAACGCAGCAAAAGGATGATTTCTTTCTGCTCTGTTGGTTTCTTGGTCTGCCACTTACTAGATAATCCCTCAGCAAAACTCTTGTCTTTCGGTCGACCACTCTGGTTCTTGTTCTGCACTCTTTTTCGTCATCCATCTTCAGCAAAAGGAATTGTATCTTCTGCACTTCCAACTGAAGCTTCCCGATTTTCTCCGACCCTCTTCGAGCCTGCTCTGAAATCAGCCTCCTGGCGCAACCACGGTCATCTGAATCTCTGGTGGATTTGCTGTCGCAGGAAGATAGGCGCCTCTCAGCGTTTCTAATCAACTTATTATTCGAGTCGGACAATTTGTTGATGGTCGATTGAGCTTCTTCCAGCTGCTCCTTCACATTGCTGTACTCGATGCCCTTTTCCATTCTGTTCTTCTCTGTGTTCTCCACCTTCCTCCGCAGATCCTGCACTGTTATTTGCAGGTTTGTCAGCTTCTGAGCATTGGCATTAAGCCTCTCTAAGATCTTCCTCTTGATCCTTGCTCGACGAGGTTCTGTTAAGCTCTCGGGTAACTCTAATTTATCAACACTGAGCTCCTTCTCATCAGGTGACTCTCCAGAAGGGTTACAGGACTTCTGCTCCTTATCTGCTCCGACAAAGTAATAGTCGTTGGGCATATCATAGTTCTTGTGAGCTTTCCCGACTTTAAGATCGATAATTCCACTTGAATCGCTGGTTTCCCACAGCTCAAGCATTCGATCTTCAGCCTCAACTGAGTCAGTCCTACGAGCCCGGCAGGGAAAATGTTCAGAAATCTGGTCGAGCATAATGTCTTTAGTCAGAAGCTCATTCTCGGCCACAGACATCTGAAGAGTCAGTTTGTGTATCTTCAGGTCATTATCAGGTGCATCACCACGTTTTTCCTTTTCTTTTTTTCTTGGGACATGTTTCCGAGACCTGCTAGATTCCAACTCCTCCAATTTGGCATTCGTACTCAAGTTTTCCAGAACTGTCGGCTCCTCAGCTTTCAGCAGCGTCTCTCCAATTACCTTGAGTCTTAATTGCAGGTCCTGCATTGCAGAAAAACAATCTGGCACCATCAATCTTGTATTTCTGATCGATTCTGAAATCCTAGATTGCTGTTGTGTCATCAAGTTGATTTCCTGGTAACAAGGGGAATATAAACAAGAATATGAATCTGGAGTCACATGATCATGTACTAGCAAAATAAGCAAACAACAGTCCCTTGGCTAGCAAGAAGATTTCAAATTAATGTCCACAATAAGTTTGAATAGAAAATATAGGATTGACGATCAAGTTTGAAGGGCAACAATTTCATAAAGATTTCAAGTAATTGAAAATGGTATAGTGCAGAAAGTTCCTGTGCACTAAGATGACGGACAGACAAGCCAAAATATTTTCAACAGATTTAAACAAAAAAAGATGTAATGAGCAGATCTACTAGCATGTGGTTCATTAAGGGCAGGGGGAAAATTACCTTGACAACTTCTTTCTTGGATTTGTAAAAATCTTTATGGACACCGGTACAATTTTCTAATGAAGAAATACATTCCGCCAAAGAAAGTACTCCTGAAACATAAGAAGCAAGCTGAGTTTTCAGTCCGCCATTTTCTCCTTCCAAAGCATTGATTGTTTCTTTTAGCTGTTCAATCTCCACACGTCTCGCTTCACTCGTACTTCGATATGCTTCGTTGAGCTCAAGAATTTCATCCTTGAGAAATGCTTCATTGATCCTGGAGGTTATCAGTTCAGCCTCCAATTTCCATTTTGCTTCCCGAAGAAATCTCGACTCTCTGGTCCGATGACTCAAATCTTCAGACAGTTTGAGAATCTGCTTCTGTTGATGCTCTCGTGCTATCTTGGTATCAACATACTCCATCTTCAAATCCTCCAGCTTCTTCAGCAGCTCTAGCTTCTCATTTGCGATTGCTCTCAATATTTCGGATTTCAGCAGTTTTTCGTTGTCAATTCCCTCTGAGAACTTTAGCTTCAATTCTTCATTTGTATCTAGAACCTTTTGCAGGCCATACTTCAACACATCGAAGTTCTCAGATTTGACCCTTAGCTCTTGATGAAGGGCATTTCGTTCTGTTGCAAGCTTTGTGGCCTCTAGTTCCAGTTGCTTGAGCAGTGAATATACTACTGATTTTTCGAAAACCACCCGGAGATTTTCGTCTTCTAGCTTAGAAAAGGATTCTTGCAGATCTCTAATCTTTGCGAGAGTATTCCGTATAAGATCATGGTCTAGATCAATATGGTCTTCAAACTCTTGACACGAACAGATCTCAAGAGTCTTTGAAATCCGATACAATGCCAACCGTTCTACAGTAATTTCATCGGACAAAAGTTTGAGCTCAGCCAGATGTTCGAGATTTTCACTCTCCAAGTAAGAAATTTGCTTCTGCGAGAATTGCCATGCGTCCACAAGAGTATGATTTCTGAGTGAGAGCGAGAAATTCCTCTCCCGCAGATCCTCCAGGAATTTCTGCAAAATGAAGATCTGGATGTGAGAGTCCAAAGCTTTTTCCAGTTCCTCTTCACATTCCGAGTCTTTGCTCCGAGCTTCTTGCTGCAGGTGAATGATCTGGAACTCCACATTGGCTAACCGGGTCCTACTCAACTGCACAGAATTGTAATGTTCCTCAATCTCTCTTTTTAAATCAAGCTGTAGCTTCTGGATGCTGGAGATCAAGGATTCTCTCTCCTCCTTCATACCCGAGTAGTCACCTTTTAGTCCCTCGTAACTGCTCACCAGGCTTTCCAGTCTTCGCTGAAAGACATATAACTGATATTCCAGCTTTTCCTTCTCGCTGACTGTACCGAACTTTTCCTGCTCATGTAACACACAAATATCTTTTGCGTTCTTCACTTTGCCGGGTTTTCTATCAAGATCCACAATCTCATCATTAAGCAAATTCTCAGAAGGAGTATCGTTAGTCCCCATGAGTTTGTAAAAGTTGCCAATCATACTCTCTATATAAGAAATCAGAGTGGACTTATTAGCCAGGAGAGATTCGCAGGATTCTTCCATTCCCTTTAATTTAAGCTTATACTCTGCCAACTCCACATTCAAATCCGAGATTCTATTCTCCAACAACACAGTCTTCTCCACAAGCTTCTCGGAGACTTCCAGTTTCTTCAGTAGAGCGATTTTTTCACTTCGTTCTAAATTGCAGCACTCCTCAAGTTTTGAATTTGTATCAATCAGCTCCATGAAAGCTGACCCCAAACGGCTGGGATCGAGACCCACTGAAGCCACCTGCTCCATCACAGAGCAATGCTTCTTTCTCTGGTCATCTAGTTGCTCTTTCAGAGAGTAAATTTCTTTTTGAAGAGAATCTCGTTCACCCACTATAACTGCAGTCTCCGCTTCAAGTTTTCGCATTATTTCTCGCATGCTCAGGATTTCATCTTCCAAGTTCTTTACTAAGAGTGATGAAGCCATATTGACCTCATTTATATTCTTCTTCTCCTCATGGGCCTTCCGGATTTCATCCTTTAAACCCTTGTTGTGCAATTCCATGTCTTCTAGAAGTTGAGACTTCTCCTGAAGCTTCATGGCTAGGGATCTCAGCTGTTCCTGAGTCTCAAAGTGAAGATTCTGTAGATTTTGAAAGGAAGTTTGAACCTCAGAAAACCGTATGCGTTCTTCTTGCACACAAGTCCAGAGCCTTCCCATTTCCTTCTGCTTCTCTATAGTTTCTTCACTCTGAGCTTCCATTTTCTTTGTCAAAGCCTCCAAAGCAGACTGCAGAGTCTGATTAGATCTCTCCAAAAGAAGACACATTTCTTCAGCTTTCTTTAGCTTCGTTGAATCCTTGTCCCGATCAGGATCCAACAGTTGGGACCGGTTTCGCATAATTTCCTGCTCCATATTAGAAATTGTCATCAGCAATTTGTTGCAACGTACAGCAGCAGCTTCCCTAATCTCTCTGGTATTCTCCTCCACATGTTTTAATTTATCTTCCAGATTTGATATTTTCTCAAGGCACTTGTTTTGCTGAAGAAGTGCAACTTGTTTTTCAGCTTCCACACTTACAAGTTCTTGTTTTAGAGTGTCAGCCCTTGTTTCAGCTTTATCAGCTCGCTGTTTTATTTCTTCCAACTCTTCTCGGGCACACGACACAGCGTTCTCAAGATCTCTTAGTTTTTCTAAAGCCATGTGGTGTTGAATAAGATTGTGTTCCTTTTCGGCTTGCAGATCCACTAGCGCTGTCTTCAAAGATTGAGCTTCTGCCTCAGCTTCATTGGCCCTTCGAGTAAGTTCCAACTCCAATTTTGATAATCTCTCCAGACTCTGATGAAACTGGAGCGCATAGACTTCTCTCTCAGCCTCCAACTCTGCAAGTGCCTGGTTCAAGTACTGAATTTCTTTCTCAGTTTCACCTGCTCGCTCTAGTTCGCGTGTCATCACATCATGCTTGCAATTACATTGTGCACTGTATTCCTTTTCTCCTGCATCACGACACATGAGAACCACATTATCTCTTCCTCCTCCTGAATCAGAAGTGTCATCGAACTGTTTCAACTCATTTCTACTTCTCATACCCTTGTAATCTTGATTCATGGTTTTCTCACAAGCTTGGAAGTAAGACAGAGCTTGTTCCAAAATATCCTTGGGAGACTCATCACTGTCAAGAAGCACTTGCTGGACTTGGTTGGGAAATGCTTCTGCCATAGTTTTATGGGCCTGGCACAGAACCCCTGTGGCATGATCATATCTCTCAGCTAATCCACGATACGCTCGGTAAAAGTCTTCGACCAATTGCAGAAGTTCGGGCCGTCTCTTATAGTACATCTCTGCCCGTCTCGCGAATGAGTCAGCATCTTCTTCGATGATGTTAATCATCTGTTTGACTTTGGCATCCATATCTGTTCAAAAGGAGAAGATTAAGTGCATTGAACATTTTATGCAGATGAGATCATAAATTGGGAGATATTGCAATGATTCGTAAGAAAAGGTCCGAAGGTAGAATATGCACTGCAACAGCTCAAGCTACAAACTGCCCGATACCTCATGGATTCCATGCATAATTATCGAACTTTTCAGAGGAAATAACCAGAAATTTTGGTTTTAAAATTGAATTTTTAAAGTTTTTAGCCAAACCAGATACTAGAACTAAATTTAACCAGTCCACGAGACATTGATTGAGATAGGGGGCACCCTTCTCTCCTAGGTTATTCGAAAACTTACTATCCTGGAATGTGAACTTTACCGCTTAACTGCAACATTGACACTAGTGTTGCAGGACCTCTTTTTTCTCTTAGATTCTCAAGCAAATTTCCTAGGCCAAACACACAAGATCGAAGGAAACATTATGTTGAGTTGTTAGTTCTGTGTCACAAAAGCTGTGCTGAGCAAAACCATAAGCAACGAAACTGTACCTGTAACATTTTCCATGAGCCATTTCGAATTCTTCGGCGTAATGTGACTACCCCACCACCAAGAATACATCCCCTTAGAATCTTCATTCGTGGTGGCGGCCATAACTCCACTCAACAATGATAAATTTTTGGCAGAATTATCTTGTAAACTGGCAGTTTGGAACCAACTGCTACATGACGCTGTAGAGCATGAAAAAGATCTCTCATTATCTCGAGATGCAGATCCATCAAAATGACAGAAAATAAGACAACTTTACTTCATTTTGTTTTGAGCGCAATGCCCACCAAAAATCATTGTCAAAATGAAAAACCAAGGGGCAGTAAGTAGTAAAGTACCGGATCATCCGCATCGAATCAGCACTTCTTCATCAAGTGATGAAAAGATCTACCTGATCAAAGAGAGGTTTCCATAGGATCAGAACCAACAAAGACAAAGAAAAGATATGACAAGTAAGCATTTTAACTAGGGATGCATGAGTTCCTCACACGCCATCATGTAATCAAATTGCACACCATAAAAAAAAAAAAACACTGCTCGGATGATTACGCAGAAAGAAGCACACATTGTCCTCACAACACAAGACCGAAAGGGTTGAGAAACCCAAAACAGAAAAAGCAGGAGAAAATGCAAGCTTTCACGATGAGTGCAGAGAAACTGATCAACTAGCAGAGAAACAACCAACACCAGACAAGTGACTGTACCGGAGAGAAGAGAGTTAAGAACGTTCAGGTGAGCTCTCAAAGAGACTCCCCAGCTTCTCTTCCCATGAAACCAACGTTCAAGAACCAAATTCCACCCAACAAAAAAGAAGAAAAAAGGAAGAGAAAGAGTAAAGCCTGCACAAGCAAGAACTGGAACAGAGCTCACCAAAGACACAAAGATTCCAACTCTCGAGGGCCGTGACAAAAGCAAACCATGGCTGCTTTCACTGTTCTTGGTCTAAAAACCTCAACCCCATTGCTTGGTTAGATCTCTTTCTCCCCCTCCCCCTCCCCCTCCCCCTCTCTCTCTCTCTCACACACGCACACTCACGCTCACGCTTGCTCTACTCATTAGTGCTCGTTGCTGACTCCTAAAGCTGCAATCTTTATGGGATTTTTGTATTGGGTTTTGGGAGGTATAAAAGAAAGGCGCAAATGGAATGTGGGGGAAACTCGTTTCCGGGCTGCTGGAAAAGAACGAGGGAAAAATCCGAGCGATGCGCCATGACTGTCGTTTTGCGAAGTTTCTTTTTTCTTTTTTTTTTCCCTTTTTTATGGTATGACAGGGCGAGGGGGGATGAAATGACCAGAAGGCCCTTCCGACCACCGTCTTTTGTCGCGTCTCTGTCCGAAACCGAATGTTTGACCGCTTTTCTTATTGGTAAAACGCGCACGAATCACGGTGCGCATGGGAATTGCCAAACCCAAAAAATTAAGTGCGAGCAAAAAGAAAAATCCAAAAAAATAGGATTTATAGAAAAATTTGGAATATTGATTTTCAGAAAAAAAAAATAATTATAAGATTGTTCGTATTGCTATATTATAGAGCAAGTTATATAGAGATATATATATATATAGCGATAGTGTTTCTGATAAATGAAAAATGATAAATTAAATGTGTTCATATAACAACAGCTTAATCACGTAAAATTTTCGAAAAATTTGAAATTTAAATTCGATCGCCATCATTCTCGATAATCTATGTTAACTTCCTAAAATAGTCAATTGTCTTTCTTTATTAAATTGATCTTTTGCATTTTTCTTGTTGCTTAAATGTCGCGTGCCTATTTTGCTTGCTCTTATGTGTTATCTCTCTTCTAATTATGTAAAGGCAAAGGAAGTTCCTATTTTTAAATAATGCCTTCCTTTTTTTTCCCCTCAAAAGCATCGTTGCTTCCAATGTAAATTTGGGAAAAAAATTCACAAATAACAAAATGAAATTTGCACCTAACTAGCATTGATTTTAATTCGGATGACGTTAACGACTACGTAAAAGTACCGGCGAAGCAGACAATTAAGGAAAGTTTACGATTTCCAATTAATTTTATTACCTCGTGTAATGTATAACGATGCCTTGAAAATCGAATTATTCCAAACAAAATTCAATTAACAAATGCCTAGAGTGCTCGCCAAAATGACTCATCTCATCATGGAAAGGAAAAATATTGATTTTATCGCATACGCACCAATGTGCGATTTATCAATCAGAGTCGGACTCTCTAAAATAAGAAAGAGATCATGATGAGTAACCACTACTCGATCTTCATGAAACAAAAGCATAGAAAAATCAAAGAAAATTAGTGAAAAAAATATATTAATCGCGCTTAACGAGTACGTATCAAATTATTTAATCCTCTCAATTAAAAAATAAGAATCATTAAAGGGACAAAAAGGGGAAAAAGAAGAAGAGAAAGCATCACCATCATTCCAAAGCGATAAAAGGCCACAAAAGCATAGTGTTCCATTGCTTGCACCATAATTCATCTTTTCTTTAAGTCTCGTCTCATCAAAACACAGTGCAAGAAAGGAGGACAAGATTGGGGACGGAGACAAATCACCTTCGTTCTTGAATGTCGGCTTCGCACGGTTGTCTTTGCTCGTCAAGTGCTGAATGCGTAGTGAAAGAAAACGACGTTTTGTGGGTGCTCTATAAAGATCGGTAACGACGTGCTTTTTAAACTTGACGGTCTCGGGATTCTCATTTAAAAAAAAATGCCGAAATTTGTAACTGATATGGGGCTAAAATCTCTCCATTTTTTTTTATAGCCGTTGCGTGTCTGAACGTACGTATGCGTTTCTCGCAATTACGATGGTTGTCGCTAATGATTGATGATTTTCGATTGCTTCTTAGTAAATATGTCGTGCGGAAATCTCGGCGCTGACATTCGAAGGGGCATTAAGGTAATTCGGTGTTGAGGCCGACGGGACAGGTGTCGCCATCGTGCGGAGCAAGGATGATCGGGTGGGGCCCGTCGCAGCCAATGGGGGAGAATCATGCGCTGCTATTTCGATTGCTATTGAGAATTTCCACCTTTGTTTCTTGTTACACTTTCACCGACAGTTGAAATTTTTATTTTTATTTTTATTTTTACGGCAATTGAGCTCACGACTCACTATTGAAATTGAGTTGGGTGCCACGCTAGTAGCTTTTTTTTTTTTTTTTTTCATTTTGCTTTCTTTTCTTATATTCTTTTTATGCAATTTAATTCCGCGTCGTCTGAAAAAATTTTTCGAGTGAAAGCCATTCGTAAGGGAGATCAATGAGCGTGGTGGTGATCGATATTGTCTGTGGCAGGTTGGGGTAGCTTATTCTATCCAAGGGCAGGTGACACCCCGATAAAGGTTTCGGCTACTAGACCATTAGCGGTGGCAAGCGAGGGTCGCTTAATGAGGACCGTGAACCCTATTGCCAAGTATCGATTTATTCCCAGAGAAGGTCGTTGAGCCCTGCCTGGTGTTTGGACAGGCCTGGCATATTAGCCCTTGTGCTCTTGATATTTTTCCTAAGATGGTGCCACATATCTAAATTTCATCACATAAGGGATGTTGTATCAACAATTAGTGACAGAAGAATTTGATTGCACGAATTAGGATAGTTGAAAGGATTACATTACGTAAAACTAGTAAGAGGACCAAATTGCACAACTTAGAGGTTTAAAATTATAATCAACCTTTCTTTAACAGGCCATATGTTCCTTATAAATTATGAATATCACTTACATACAAAATTAACTAGAAAAAAATGTGAGTGATATTCATTTGTAACTCACCAATCACAAGGGTGGTTGAAAGTTAGTTTCCTTCAACTAGAGCTGAGGAAAACATAACCATTTTTTTTAATGACCATGTACGCCAGCTTTTTTCTTGATTAAATCTACCCTTATCGTTCAATATGAGCAGACTTAACATTTTTACCACTCGACGTCGAGACATGATTGGATACAAAAACTCGTTCCTTTCTATGCCCGCACATGCGAGGGACCGTCATTGCACTTTATGTAAGGAGCGAAACTTACAACATGTCCAATAAGGTATTGGCTTAAATGGTAAGTGAGTTTGCTCCTCTACTCGTGGTATTAATTCAAGCCTTATTGGAGAAGTAAAATCCCAAATGCACCTAGCTGATACGGGGAACTGCATTCCTAAGATCGCCCGAGATGGTTGACCAATTAAGGTATGCGAAACTGACTTGGACGCCACCTAACTACCATACTAAAAAAGAGCCCACAATATGTTTGGTTTGGTTCGGCTTGGCTCACCGCCGTTGCCACCCTCCACCTCATGCAATTGAACCAAAACTCCAAAATTCTATATTTGAATGTACGATGTTGCAAGCCGGAAAAACAAAACGTATAATTAAGCAGTTCATTTGTTTCGTAAAAAAACAACATTTAGCAAAATATCTTCTTAATATTGATTTTTTATATTGCTTTTGGAAATTGAGCGAATTAAAAATCTGTTCATTAGTAACTTATGCTTAAATTTTTTATTGACAACAATATTTTCTTTGTTAATTATTTTTAAGTGATATAAAAAATTAAAGTGAAAAAATGTTTTTCAATTCATAGTCATTTTTCTTCATTTCCAAATGGAAATAGTGCAAGAGAAAATGCAGCGACTCCAAGGCCAGAACAAAGTCAAGAGGCAGGATCAAACCTAAAGGCACAGAGGCTGATTTTCCTGACACATTTACATACTTTATCTTTAATTAAAGAGCTTTGCTTTACTCTTTTATCTTAATTAAACAACTTATTAGTGATTCAGATAAATAACATATTATAATCACCGGCGTGGCGGAACAGACTGGCCAATGACCAAAGCTCTGTCATGCCGCACACCATCTGTTTTTTTCTTTATTTTAATTTGCGATGGAGATTAAGCACCATTTTACATAATACTCGTTTAGAATATAGTTCGAAAACATATTCCGGTAATATAGGGAAATAAATGAGAAAATCAAACTTTGGATTTGGGGGCGCACGTGATAACTATTATGTTTTTCTATTTTTCTATTTTCTGGAACAGATTTGGAATAGAAATCCGTTTTGCAACACAATTTCATTTTTCTATTTCTGAAATAAATTTTTAGTCCAGAAATAGGTTTTGGAGTAAATATGAGAAGTAAAAATTTTCAAAATTTCTATTTCTAGAACAAAAGGAAAAATAAAAACTCCTCTTCTCATTGCTCGCCCTTGCCTCCCGCCGCTTGCTGCCGACCAGCCACTGCCGCTTGCTGCCTCCCGCTGGCCACCATCGCTCTCGCCGCCTGCCCATTAATTGCTGCCTCCTGTTGCCCATCGCCTGTAGATGAATGGAATATCGCGTAAGAGGGAGAAATTTTGTGTCATTATCAAACGAATTTATGTCCATAAAAATAAATTTGTGTCATTATCAAATGCGTATTTCTGTTCAGAAACTCATTTAGAGAATAGAAATAGAAAAATATATTTCTAGCCCGAAATATATTCCTAAAATAAAATAATTATTATTCGTACCCTTATCTATTTAGTTATTGGTGAAAGAAAAGGCAAAAAACAAAACAAAAAAAGAGAAGTTAAATTAACTGTTTTCGCTTTTGTATACAGTAACGAAAATCTTCTAATAATAATAATAATTCCAGTTGGGTGAAATGATTATGTCAGGAGAAAGGCAGCGCGAGCTTGAGATGTAGAATAGTGTGGGTCAAACCACATGTTGCAAAGGAGCCATCACAGGTTCACACATCTCAAAAATGCTTGTCTAATCATTCCACTTGGGCAGGCCTCTTTCTTGTGCCACTCTTCAGGAAAAATAATAATTCGTATTATTTGAAATAATTAATTAATAAAAAATATTTTTATTATGAATAACGGTTTATATCTAAATATTTTCTTTGATGATTAAAAATTTTTCGTTTATTCATTTTTATAAGATATACATGATAATCATTTCGATTGTTTCGTTGAATATGAATAATTTGAAAAGTATTTTCCTGAAGATTGCTTAAAATAATTAATCGATGAAAAATATATTTATTATCGAATATTTTCATGAGAGAAGAGAATATTTTTAGCTCGTTCATTTTGATAAGCGATATGAACAATCATTTTTATGAAAATATTTTCTAAGTTATTCATTTTCTCCGAAACAAATGAAGTTACGGCCATTACTGATTACTTCTATCAAAACAGTTTCTATGCTCAAGCACATACAAATAGGTTTTCTCATCATCGGAATTGTTTGGAGATGTTCTCTAAATATTTCTCCCCTTTATTACAACGACAAAAAAACCTTGGCATTTGCTCATTTATCTGCGAGGTACACGCGTGTATACAAAATACATAAACAGCTTACGTTTATTACAAAGAAAGTCAATAGAAAGCAGATTGAAGCAGTTCAGCATAAAAGCAAATGGCTGTTGCTCTCTACACTTGTACCAGATTTGCTAAGGCCCCGTTTGGTTCAGTTTTGAGAAGGGGCTTTTGGCCGAAAGCACTTTCCCAAAATGTTAAATCGTTTGGTTCAGCATTTGAGGAACGGAAAGCCGAAAGTTAACCTTTGGAATGTTAAAGCCTATTTTTTCCTTCCCAAATTGCCTTCACTCAAATTTCTTTATTTCGATTTTTTCTCTGTTACTGTTCATCTTCTTCACCGTGAGGGTGGTCCGCGAAGGGCTGACAAGGGTAGATTTGACTAGCGAAGGGCCGGCGAGGTCGCTCGACCCAAGCGACGGCCGCTTGGGGTCGGGCGAACGCCCAGGCGCCGTCGCTTGGGTCACGCGACCTCAGGGGACGTCGGCCTTGGTCGCGACCTTGGCTACGGCCGCTTAGGTCGCGTGACTCCAGGAGACGGCCGCTTGGGTTGCACGGCTCTAGATGACGACGGCGCTTGGGCAGTCACCTGACCCCAGGCGGCCGTCGCATGGGTCGGGAGACCTCGCCAGCCACCCTCACGGTGAAGAAGATGAACAGTATTAGAGGCAAAATCGGAATATTAAAAATAAAAATTGTCAATGCCCTTTGCAAAAAAAAAGTTACTAAACACTACTTAGGCCAAAGTAGTTTCATAAATTTTTTTTTACCAAACACCACTTGCATTTTTTCAAGTGACTTTTACTTAAAGGTATTTATATTCTCCCAAGTAGCATTTGAAAAGCCGAACCAAACGGGCCCTAAGTACTAAAATTTGTAAAAGCAACTTGCAAAACCCAACTGTACAAGCAGCGGGCCGACGCAGCGCGCTAAACCTAGAGTTTTTCTTAATAGTTTCTGTGAAAGTTCTTATGTCGTGTTCGAATCGGCTATTTGTTGTGTCCATCTGTCTTCCCTTAGAAAATCTCGTGAAAATTCCATGAAAATCGCATGTGTAAACTCTCTCGAACCTTGCCAGTGAATCAGATTTTTCTGTATGAGGCGAGTTCGGATCACATCTTTTCCGTCGATTTCAAGATGGCTTTGGTCCCCGACTTGCTGTTGCAAGTTTTTTCATGAGTCAATAGTGAACACATATCCAGAGAACAGATAGGAAGTAATTTGGTAAGACTTTATGGAAAGAATCACCGACCTAACAATGGAACCTCTGACTGATCAATGGGAAGGGGTTCACCGTTGGGCGTTGGCAACACGAATTTGCCACACAACAAGGTCTTGACCGACAATCATCTCGGTCACAGGATGCTCAACCTGGCAGAGAACACAAAACAAACTTTAGAAAGATTCCATCTGTGACGTAAGTTCAAAAATTAGACAGACACGATCATCAAAGCACCTGTAGACGGGTATTCATCTCCATGAAGTGAAATTGGCCAGAAGCAGTATCAACTATGAACTCCACAGTGCCAGCATTGTGATAATTTACCGCCTTCACATATTTTAAAGGAACTTTGCCTCAATATTCCAAGAGGAAACATAAAACCATTAAGCAGTTCATCAGAATCATGATGAAAGAAGACTGATAACTAACCAAGATCAGCATTCAGCTACCATATAAGTAAGCCATTAGCCACATGATATTTGCATGGTAAGCTAAACAAGACAATGGAACTTTGGCTTTGGTGGATCCAAAGACCAAAAGTTCTCAGTAATCTCATGCACTCAGAAAACAATAATTCCTCGTCCACACAAACACAAGGAATCAAAACTATTGACTTACATGCAGGACTCAAAAAGATAAACAGGGACAAATCTCACTTGCACTAACATCATACCTAGTAGTAGGGGACATTTGTCGAAATGGAAACTATTTATCCAGAATCATTTAGTTGGACCCTAGCAGCGGCTAGTCCGGACGCCAGCATCTATCCCTAGACTTGGGCAAAGCCAATTTCAAGTCCGATCAAATGAGAAAGGAAGTAACACTAAAAACAAGGATTTTGTCATGAAATTTTTCATCGCTAATTTGCTACGAAAAATAAATCCATCGTAAATTAGTGACGGAAAATTTTCGTTGCTAATTTACGACAGAATTTGCCATGAAATAAAAATTCATCATAAATTAACGACGGAAAATATATACGTCGTAAAAATAGCGACGAAATTTGCGACGGAAAATAAATCTGTCGCAAATTCCGTTGCAAATTTGTGACGGATTTATTTTCCGTCACAAATTAGCAACGGAAAATAAATCCGTCGTAAATTCCGTCACTCGTCGCAAAGTAGCGACGGAAAAATAAATCCGTCGCAAATTCGTTTAGCAACGAATTTTGCCAAATTTTACATCGCAAAATTCGTCGCTAAAACCTTGATTTTTTGTAGTGTTCTAAAACTAAACCTAAGTTCTTCTAAGTCTAATCACGATGATTACCATGTCTCAATCTCTCGTGATAAGGATGAGGACTACATAAGGAATGCACTCCATCACAGGACAAACTAAATATTGCCTAATGAAATCAATCTAATGCAAACTAACAATTATTAATTGAAATTTAAACTAAATTGAATGATTGTCACAAGTTCAAATTCAAAAGAGATTGGACGATTTGCTACACGTCCAATTCTAAGAGAGATTAGATATTACAAATTCAAATTAGATAAGAAGATCTGTTATAAACTCAAGATATTAGATAATATCTTAAAATGTTCTCGTCCCAAATAAGCTTTTTTAGATTCGATAGGTGCAAATATTATCTTATTTTTTTTTATTAAGACTTAGATATAGATAACACAAATATCTATTTAGTTGAATATGTCGGTTTTCTCTGCACGTAACTTTTATGTATGCGTAAATATATGGGTACATAAATTATAACAATTTTCAAATAGATTGGAATAGGTGGATGTATGAAATGTAAAGTCAATGTATATATATGAGGATATATATAGGAGATCATATAAAAGAGATATTCTTATTTAGACCTAACCAATTTGATCTAACCAATTAAATGAATTACTTCTAAAGGGTTACATCCAAATAATGAGTGAATAGAGGGCATGCATTCTATTAGAGAAAAATTTAGAAGATTCCCTATATTTCCTTTAATTGATTGTAATTGATATTTTCCCTTTTAGATAGTCATCCTATAAAATCGATAAATAGGTTCGTGTACTCTTCATTTGACAATGATATATATATCTTAATTTTTTTTATCATATTCTTGACCTGGTATCAGAGCCCTATTATTATTTGAGAAAGTGTCAATCGAGTTTGTTTATAACAATGACATCCACATCAGTCATGTTTCTTCACAGTGTTCATAATGCTAGTCACATCGGCCCATTTCGCAACAACCTCCCGTGGTTATTTGACATTCCTCCACTGCTCTAATGAAAAAAAAAACATCACCAGACTTGCCACCCTTAGACGAATTAGATCATGACATTTACTAATTCGTCAAATATGAGTAATATGTCATTGTATGTAAAAGTGTACAAGCATATCTACTCAAGGTTCCGACGGAATTAGCGACAGATTCGAAAAATTGGTCGGTATAAACATTTCCGTCGCTAATTCCGTTGCAAATTAGCGATGGATTTCAAAAAATGGGCGCCATGTGCAGCAAAGATCACTTCCGTCGCAAATTCCGTCGCAAATTAGCGACGGAAAATAAATCAGTCGCAAATTTGCGACGGAAAATAAATCCGTCGTAAATTTGCAACTGATTTTGCGATGAATTGGAAAATACCCTTTATTTTTGGAATCCGTCGCAAATTTGCTACGGAAAATAAATCTGGGATGGAAAAAAAAATCCGTCGTAAATTTGCGATGGAAAATAAATTTGCAACTGATTTTGTGACGGATTGGAAAATACCCTTTATTTTTGGAATCCGTCGCAAATTTGCGATGGAAAAAAAAATCCGTCGCAAATTTGTGACGGAAAATAAATCTGCGATGGAACAATAAATCCGTCTCAAATTTGCTACGAAAAATAAATCCGTCGCACATTTGTGACGGAAAATAAATCCTTCGCAAAGTTGCGATGGATTTTGCGATGGAAAATAAATCTGTCGCAAATTTGCGACGGATTAGAAAATGCCCTTTATTTTGGAATCCGTCGCAAATTTGTGACAAAAAATAAATCCGTTGCAAATTTGTGATGGATTTTGCGACCGATTTAATAAAAAAAAAGGAAAAATTCCCACCCATTTGACCCCAAAAAAAGAAAAATTCCCGCCCAATATGCCCTTTATTTTTGGAATCCGTCACAAATTTGCGACGGATTTCACCAAAAAAAGGAAAACGTCCCGCCCATTTGACCAAAAGAAAAAGAAAAATTCTCGCCCAATATGCCCTTTATTTTGGAATCCGTCGAAAATTTACGACGGAAAATAAATCTGTTTCAAATTTGCGACGGAAAAATAAATCCGTCGCAAATTTGCGACGGATTTGACTAAAAAAAAGGAAAAATTCCCGCCCACTTGACAAAAAAAAAAGAAAAATTCCCACCTAATATGCCCTTTATTTTTGGAATTCGTCGCAAAATCCATCGCAAATTTGCGATGGAAAACTAAATCTGTCTCAAATTTGAGATGAAAAATAAATCCGTTGCAAATTTGCGACGAATTTTGCGACCGATTTGACCAAAAAAAAAGGAAAAATTCCTGTCCATTTGACCCAAAAAAAAAGAAAAATTCCCGCCCAATATGCCCTTTATTTTTGGAATTCGTCACAAAATCCGTCCGAAATTTGCGATGGAAAATAAATCCGTCGCAAATTTGCGACGAAAAATAAATCCGTCGCAAATTTGCGACAGATTTTGAGACGGAAAATAAATCCGTCGCAAATTACGACGGATTTGTGAACGATTTGATCAAAAAAAAGGAAAAATTCCCCCGCCCAACCAACCCTTTCCCCCCTTCTCTCTCTTCATTTTTCTTTTTCTTGTCTTATTTCTCCTCTTCTTCTTCTTCTTCTTCTTCTCTTCTTCCTCCTTGCGCGCAGGTCCACTGCTCCGCCTACAACTCGCCGACGGGACCCCCATTGCCGCTGCTTGTCTGGTCGCTGCGTCGCCGTCAGGCCGTCAGGCTCCACCCGGTTGCCGCTCCACCGCCGTCACCCCTCGACCATGCCTCGCCCCAAGCTAATTGTGAGTGCGACCTTCCGCCCAAACCAGCAGCCGCCGCTCGTCGCCCCATCGCTGCGCGCCGTCCGCCTTGCGCCGGCTATCGTCCAGCCGCCCGTCGCCTGCAATGCTGCTGTGTCGCCCCCGACCGCCGTTCAGTCACCGCACGCCGTTGCCCTCAACGCTGACTCCCCTTTCTGACCGTGCCCTCCATCCTGGCTAGCCCGCCATCGCCAGACTGCCAACCCGTCGTCCCCGTCGTCGCTAGCCCGCCGGCCGTTGTCACCGTCGCTTGCCTTCTCACCGCTTGACGCCGTTACCGTCACCACCCAGCAACCGCTCGTCACCATCGTCGCACGCCCAGCTCACCGTTGCCATTGTCGCCCTCGCCCGGCTAGCCCAGCTGCTCGCTCGACCGCTCACCTGGTCAAGCCCACTGCCGTCCCAGCCACTGCCTCGGCTGCTCGCCGCTCGTCTGGCCGCTTCCCGGCCGTGCTGCTTGCCCACTTATCGCCTAGCCGCCCAGGCCATCGCCTATCGCCGCGCCCTGCTTGCTCGGCCACTTGCCCTGCAGTGGTCGAGCACCTAGCCCGTGGCCAAGGGCCGTGCCGACGATCGTGACGAGGCCTCGCTTATTGGCCGACTGTTGTGCCGACCGCCGCGCTGAGCCCGTTGGAGCTGCGGTTACTCCATTATTTAATCAATGTTAAATATAAATTTTAGAAATTAGTTTTGCTTTTAATTAGATTTAAAATCCAAATCGTCCGCAAACAATATTCATCGCACACTTTGTCGCTAAAGAATTAATAAAAAATCATCGCTAAATCCGTTCCGAACCAACGTATGTGGCAAAAGTCAAAATTTGGAATGACAAATTAGTGTCGAATTTCACCACGAATCAGTTGGTCTCAAATTAATGACAAAAAAAATCATAAAAAATTAGCGACGAATTTGGTCATGAATACATTTCGTTGCAATTTAGAGACAAAAAAAAACAGCATTTCGTCTCAATTTAGAGACCAAAATTTTTTTTTGTGGCACTTTAGTGACGAATTTTGCGATGAATACAGTTCGTGGCTAATTTGTAATGAATTTTGCCACGAATAATTAGCAACGAATTTTGTAACGAATACAATTCGTGGCTAATTTGCGATGAATAAAGTTCGTGGCTAATTTGAGAGGAATTTTGCAATAAATTTTTTTCGTCGTAAATTAGCAACGAAAATTGATATTTTCCGTCGCTAAATTTTGCGACGCCGAATTAGCGACGGATTTTTTTTAGTCGCAAAATTCGTTGCAAATTCATTTAGTGACGAATTTTGCTAAATTTTTCGTCGCAAAATTCGTCGCTAAAATCTTGTTTTTTTGTAGTGTAAGTTTTAACAGTGAAATTTGCTGCTATGGTCAGGATACTTCCTTGAAGTTCATGGCATACGCATGAAGGGCAAGAGATAGGCAAGAGCTGCTTTACTGATGCCTAGGCATAAGGCAATGGTAGTCAAATAAAAAAAGACTGCAAAAGTTAATCACATAAGTCCATCTAAGACCACTTTTATACTGAGCAGACACCAAGGACACAGAGACAGAATTTCTCAGTAGAATGCAAATTCTGGTGCCTAGGTCCACATTGGCACCAGGTCCTCTTCTTTGTTCTACCACTTCATTGTCCAATGTTTGCCTATTTTGCAAGTAAATATGGCATTGGTGACACATATACACCATATATATATATTTTATAGACTATATTCTGAACTTGATAGTTATCTCAATCGTAGTCCTTTGCTTGCAAAAGGGCATTGAGAGACAACAGCCTGCAAAGCTAATATATTCAATCTAATGGTGCGGGTTTTACAAAATGATACAGCTTCTAATCAATTTGGATACAGTACCTTGGCTGCAGAAACATCAGCTTGACCCAGGTGGGCGCGGAAGTCACTAGAGACATTTGGGTGCACCAATGGCACTCTTATTACAGTCTAGCAGTTCCAAATTGTGAAAACCAAGTTTAGAATCAAAATACAGTTCTTACAGTAGGAGCTTCTTCAACAATCTTCTGATGTCTTCTTTGTACACTGCAATCTCTCTCATTTAAATGGAGTATGTTCTCGTACTTGTCTCCCAATATCTAAAACGATAAGCGAAACAATTTAGCCGGTTACAACGTATTCATAAAGATCGATCAGGCAAGTTCAAACAAATGGATATGTTGCACACCAGCTGCACGCCAACTGCATGCTAGTGGCTCGCTGGTAACGTTAGGATTTTTGATGACATTTCCGTTATTATGAAAGTATAGTACGACTAAAATTGGAAGAAATAAAAAGTATATTTTCATTCCGGAAATGTAGCATTCCAAACTATGAGGTGTTTATAAGTTGCAAAATCTTGAGCATATGAGTCTTCGAGGCTAGTCCAATTTTGTCACGTTTCCAAAGAATTTGGAGGATTCAACAGATCCTATTGGCAATCCGGGATTCTCAAATTTGCACTACCTAAAACTTAATGGCTGCGATCTCTCAGAAGTAGAGTTCCTTGAGAGTTCTTTGAGTATTCCCAAATTGACGCACCTTAACCTTTCCAAAAACAAGTTTACTCATCTGCCGACATGTATCAATAAATACCATGATTTGGAACACTTGCTTGTGGATAAATGCGAACAGCTACAAAAGATTCCTCAGCTTCCACCAAATGTGCATATCCTATGGGCACAAAATTGCAAATCTCTACAAGAATTCCCAGATTTGTTGAGTCTCTCCTCCAACTGCCTTCTGATTGACTTGTCTTCATGTCGTGAATTATTCCGCAAAGGGGCAAATATGGCTGATTTGTTATCAATCAAGGTTAGACTCTCTCGCACTAACACACACAAACTAACTTTAAATGCTTGATATGGGTACTATTTGTATGACAGGAGCTCCCGAAGATGAGAAATGTTGGCATTCTCCTGATTGGAAGAGAGATGCCAGAGTGGTTTCTTCACTGTGAAGGCGGTTCCATTTCTTTCATGGTTCCCAGGGACTTGTATGACAAGTTCTTAGGACTAGCACTCTGTTTTGTTCTTGGCCCGAAGAAAGGAAAAGCGGTCAAAGGATTATTTCACATCCAAATTCTTGTTAATGGCCAAAACGTGTTTCACCTGTTAAGGCGCTTTCATTTAATGAAATCCGATCATGTGTGGATTGAATATCTCCTGCGCAGTACGTTGCATATAGAAAGGGAGCTTCTGCGAGACGATTGGAGCCATTTCCAAGTTTGCCTCAAAGAACCAAAAGGAAGATTGAAGAAGTGTGGATTCCGTCTAATATGCGAGCAACAGGAGATTGATATGAGAGACCGTGCTCCAACACCATCAGCCGATAGAAACAAATCGTTCTTTGGAGGAAAGAGACTCAGAAGAAGACAATTGGATAGACACCAAGGAAGAAGAAAGTTCAAGCGAAACAAGATGAATTTTACGAAGAATCGATGCTCAAAATTGTATCAAAAACTTCTTGTTCTGTCGAAAAAATGCTTGTCGAAGTCACAACTTGTGGAGGAAGCTATTCTTGGGGTCATCCTACAGACGAAAAAAATGAATAAAAACTGGGTCATCCTGATCCCAATGCCTTTTGCTTTTCCCTTTTTTTCCTATCTCTAACGGATGTTCTTGAATGTCTGCTCCTTCAATTCAAGTTCAAAATCATTATGAAATACAGGTTGCACTATCATGCCACCCACAAGTTGAGGAGCTTTCTTTTTCCCTCCCTTTCTTTTATGATTTGTGGTGCGGAGTGCATTGATTACAGAAATTAAGTGGATGCTTGTTGAATGACCATGGTCTTCCAAGTTGCTCTGTGAAACTCATGACATAGACCTCTGTCACCTCTCTTTATCCAATCAATGATGCCAATTCTTCATGCTCGAAAATTCTGAGACAGTAAGTTTCGATCAATCTAATATGATCTTCATCTTTTGGGAAGTGTCCATCAATTGTGTCAAAGATCAAAAGGTCTGTACAGAGAAGACTAGTTGATTCCTCTGTTGTTACTAGGCAAATTGCATTCTCTCTCCCTTCCTTTAACATTAGCCAGACACATCACTCGACCAAGTTGTCGCATCAAAGTGTCTTACTATGTCCGTGTCGATTCTCAAGCTTCAACAATAGTTTTAAGCAGCTAATATCTGGTACACTGAAAGGCAACTTTCAAACTGATGACTCAAATTGTTTGGGTTATTATGGATGGAATTAATATCATGAAAAATTTTAATTTAGTATTTTTATAATAAATTTATCTCAAATTAACTTTTTCTTTACCAAAAAAAAAAAACTTTCAAACTGATCCAAAGCGGCAATGTCGCATACCAATCTCTCTAGTGAAACAGCTATTCCATCTGACAAAACTAACGTTGTGAGTATCTTCATTCCAGTTCACATCTCCCATGATTACCTCTCTCATCAATAATGCCAGGGGTCAATCATCTCCATTCCTGTCGGAATAGAAGAAGCGAGAGAGATGCGGATAATTATGAAATACAACCATCAACCAGCATAAAGTGAATAGCATAATCCGGTAAGAGTAGTACCGTTGAAGTATTATCCTACATCAATTGACAGCTAGTCCTAAATGCTCTTTATATTCTGGTCTTCTTCCATTTAATAGTTTAAGCTTTTGCGTTGGACTTTCTAACATGGTATCAGAGCCAATGCTATCCATTTCGCGAGTGTGCATAGTAAAAATTCCACACGAATGTGCGTAGTCAAAATTTCATAAATGCTCTTTATATTCATGTGGTATTCCTCCGTCTAATAGCTTAATCTTTTGGGTTGGACTTTCTATCATCTAATAACGGGCCAAAAGTTTATAATTACATCCCGTCTTTTCTAGTTGATAGTGGCCTTGGGTGCAATAAAATCTATCAAGTTACCAAAAATAAAAAATATTATATGGGCCACTTCGATTTGGAGAATGAGCGAAGCATATGAGCAGCGAGAAGAATTCCAAGTTTCGATGTACGCTCTTCAATTTGTATTGACAACTTCGCCGTAGAACTTTACTATTGCTCGATAATGGACATATTGGTGCTGTTGAATACATCGGCTGTCGCTTTTTGATGTAAAATAAAGGTAGCATCGTCTGTTGTTTTTTTGTTCTTCCTCTCTTGGATCTGCACCAACTCATTCGGACACCATGGATATTCAGCCTAGCTTTCTGTAAAAACGGCGATGTAAATACGAAATTGTAGAACCATCAAAATAGAAGCAACCGCTCTCCCTTACAAGAAGCGGTATCACAACCTTTTGAGGTATAACTAGACTAGATTATGCACTAACATGGAATTGATATATTAAGGTTTAATTTTGGGAAGGGAATGTGTGAGATTACTGCTGAGGATTTGATGCAGAACAGTTAGCCTGTGATTATCTTGAAGAATGTGATCACTGTAATTGCTGGAAATCTCGGCAGTTTTTCTGATTTTGGGGAAAACTACTATTCAGGCAGTTTTCTACATTACCATTCAGGCAGTTTTCTATATTAGGAAATTCGTAATTGTCAAAATTTTTATCATTGAATAAAAATTTCTAGTTCTTTGGAGTTGTTCCAAATTTACGCTTAAGCGTAATATAGAAAACTGCCTGAATGGTAATATAGAAAACTGCCTAAATGGTCGTTTTCCCCAAAATCATAAAAATTGCCGAGATT
Source organism: Syzygium aqueum (assembly GCA_031216185.1). NCBI lineage: Eukaryota > Viridiplantae > Streptophyta > Magnoliopsida > Myrtales > Myrtaceae > Syzygium > Syzygium aqueum. Next base: position 6,080,192 of record CM062238.1, on the reverse strand, counting down.
TTCGGCGATTACAGCGATCACATTCTTCAAGATAATCACAGGCTAACTGTTCTACATCATTCCCTCCCTTTTTGAAAAAACTCGTCCTCGAGTTATGATCAGGATAGATGGGTGTATCGGAAGCATGATACTCAAATAAGTCTGCTACATTAAATGTAGAGGAAATGTTGAGATCACCAGGAAGGTCAACTACAGAGGCATTGTTGTTGATCTTCTTCAGGATGCGACAAGGACCAATCTTCTTGTGCTTCAGTTTATTATAGGTATCTACAGGAAAATGATCCTTTCGCAGGAAAACCATTACCTCATCGTTTACCTCAAAAATTTTCGAATGTCGCCGTTTGTCAGCATCCTCCTTATACTTTGAATTAGAAGTAGTCAATTGATTAGCAACAGTAACTTGGACTTCATTAATTCTGATCACCAAATTCTCCGCCGCGACACTATAACCAGGAATCTTGGGCAAGGTTTGTAGGACATCCCTCAAGTGCTCCATGTGTTGATGCCCATCCAAACTATATATGAGTATATCATCAAAAACAAAACTACCACAAACCTGCTAATAAAAGGTTTGAGAACCTGAGTCATCAAACGGATGAAAATAGTAGGTGCGTTAGTGAGTCCAAATGGCATGACAAGCCATTCGTACAAACCCGCATTTGTCTTGAAGGCCGTTTTCCATTCGTCGTCGGGACGGATGCGAACTTGGTGGTATCCGCTTCGAATGTCGATCTTCGTAAAAATCCATGATCCAGCAAATCTGTCTAGCATATCATCAAGTCGTGGAATTGAAAACCTATACTTGACAGTAATCTGGTTAATAGCACGACTGTCTACACACATACGCATGGTGCTGTCTTTCTTTGGCGTGAGAAGCGCATGAACTGCACATGGACTTTTTTTTTCACGCAAGAAGCCCTTTCGAAAGAGCTCTCCTATCTGCTCCTGTAGAATCTGATTCTCCTTCGGATTCATCCGATAATGTGGCAAATTAAGAAGATTAGCACCTGGAAGAAAATCAATCTCATGCTGGATATCCCTCAAAGGAGGTAATCCGTCAGGTAAATCCTCAGGCATAACATCACTGAATATCTTTAATAAGGGCTTAAGAATGTCGGGAACGCGAACCACAACTTGCTGGTTGCCCTTGTTCACAATCATATACATCCATTCACGCTTTCGGATGTTCATCAAAGCCCCTGCATTCTGCTTCTTCACAATCTAAGGGGAATTACGCTTTGGTTTCAAAGTAATTTTAGTCATTTTCCATACAAAAGAATACGTATTCTCCCTAGCTTGGTGTGTAGCATCAACATCATATTGCCATGGCCAACCCAGTAAAACATGACACGCATCTATCTCCACAACATCACAGACAATAGTATCTTAATATGATTTTCCGATCGAAATAGGTAAATGGCATAATTAGTTTACCTTAAGTTCTGCTCTCTTGCGAATCCATCCGATCGTCTAGGGCCCGGGATGCGGCTCCGTCTTTAGTTGCAAGTGATCCACCAAGGCCTTTAACACTATATTCTCGCAACTTCCGCTGTCAATAATAATATTGCATACTTTGCCATTGACAATACAACAAGCGCGGAAAAGCTGATTGCACACCCACTTCATCTTCCATTGCCCACTTCTTCTTTCTCTTCGCAATCTTCCTCATACACATTTTCGTCATGTTCAACGATATTGACCATACTACGACGAGGACAATCGCTGGAACGATGGTCTAACTCGTTACACTTGTAGCACTTGATCGGTTGGGGCTTGACATATGGATTCTGGGTATTTTGATTGGAAGTGCGATTGTTTGCTGCAACTACTTTCTTAGGCGTCCCAGTAGTACCCCCTGGAACTCGGCTCGAATTAGGGATTTGTCGACTATAATAACTTGTAAGATCAGGCTATCTTCCTTTCCCGAATGACCCACGACCCGAATAATTGATACCACGAGTACTAGGGCTAGTCCTCTCCAATTGCATTTCAATTTTTCGTGCCATATCCTAAGCGTCTTCGATAGAGAATAGTTGATGCAAAAAAACCTGATCCTGGATATTAAGTCGCAAACCATTAATGTACCTAGCAATTTGTTGTGCCTCGGACTCATCCAGGTTATTGCGAGCGGAGAGTCGAAGGAACTCTTCTGTATAAGCTTAGATCGATCTATTCAATCGTCGATAATTCTGAGATTGCTGAAATAATAGTTGCTCATAGTCCATTGGGAGGAACCTCTTCTTCAACTTCTGTTTCATTTGACCCCATGATTGAATAAGAGCCTTGCCTTGTCGATGTCGCGTCAATTGAGTCTGTTCCCACCAAGCTGAAGCGCCACCCTTCAACTTGTACGCCATAAGTTTCACTTGGTGATCCTCGTCAATATCCATCACTACAAAAAAATCGGGATTTTCCGACGAAAATTTCCAACGAAATAAATTTCGTTGGAAATTTGCGACGACATTTCCAACGCAAATTTAATTCGTCAGAAATTTGCGACGAAAAGTCTTTCGTTGGAAATTTCCGACTAAATTTCCGACAAAATTATTTCGTTGGAAATTTCCGACGAAATTTCCAACGAAAACTGTTTCGTGGCAAATTTCCGACGAAATTTTCCAACGAAACAGTTTTCGTCGCAAATTTCCGACGACTTTTCCGACGAAATGTTATCGTCGCAAATTTCCGACGACTTTTTGCAACAAAAAAGTTTTCGTCGCAAACTTCCGACAAATTTTCCGACGAAAATTTTTCGTTGGAAATTTCCGACGGAATTTTGCGACGAAAAATTTTTCGTTGGAAATTTCCGACGGAATTTTCCAACGAAAAATTTTTCGTCGCAAAATTCCGACGACTTTTCCGACGAAATTTTATTGTCACAAATTTCCGACGAATCTTTGCAACGAAAAAGTTTTCGTCGCTAATTTCCGACGAATTTTTCGACGAAAAAATTTTCGTCGCAAATTTCCAACGAATTTTATTCGTCGGAAATTTGCAACACGGAAAATGGAATTTTCTATATCCGTCGCCACCCCCAATTCCCCTCTATCGACTTATTCCTCTTATCCCCTCGCTGTTCTCTCTTTCATTTCTCTGGAATTACTTATCGGTGTGCGGGCCAATAAATCTCGGTAAAGCTTTTTCGCCGGTAAGTTTCGTACTTAATTTCATGAATAATTGGTGACGAAAACGGTTCGTCGCAATATTATTGCTAGCTAGATTTGTTTTTGTTTGTGCTATTGAAATTTTTTTTTCCTTTTTTGCCGGTTTGACCGATCGCCGGCCATGGGCCGAGGTCTGGTGGCCTCGCCATGGCCGGCTCGAGCTCGCCGGCCATGGCGAGCTCGGCCCTCGCCGGTGCCGGCGAGGGCCGGCCAAGGCGTGGGCGAGCTCGAGCTCGCCGGCCATGGCGAGCTCGGCCCTCGCCGGTGCCGGCGAGGGCCAGCCAAGCCGTGGGCGAGCTCGAGCTCGCCCAGATCTGGCCGAGCTCGAGCTCGCCGGTGGCTTGGCTGGCCCTCGCCGGCACTGGCGAGGGCCGAGCTCGCCGGCGGCGAGGCTGGCCGGCCCTCGCCGCCACTGGCGAGGGCCGACCTCGCCATGGCCGGCGAGCTGCAGCTCGCGCAGACGTCGGCGAGCTCGAGCTCGCCGGCAGTGGCGAGGGCCGAGCTCGCCGGCCATGGCGAGCTGCGCCCTCGCCGCCGGCGAGCTCCAGACTCGCGGCCGGCGAGCAGCAGCTCGCCGGTCCGGCCAAGAAGAAATTAAAAAAAAAATACAAAGAAAACGAAACAGAAAAAAATAAAACATAAATAAAAAATGAATTTTAAGTAATTTGTTTTTTTTAGATACGTGTCCATTTGAAGGTCTCGCAATCCAAGTGAACGTTGAAATTCTCATCAAATAGACAACTTTCTACCACAAAGGTTTCAGTCAAATACTCGGTAAGTTTTCATGACACGGTTATTTTTCATTTTTTTCAAGTTGAAAGTAATTGTTTCGTAAAAAAGAAAATGGCGGTCCTATTTCCACTTTCATTTTGGCTAAAACGCTTCTTTATTTAATTAAACGATAAAAAGACCCTCCTCTCTTCCTCTCTCTCTCTTCAATTGATTGTTTCTTTTTCGGCCTAGACTAACCGACAAAATTACATTTATTTCTGTCATTTTTTTTTTAGTTTGACAATACAAAAACTCAATTATTCTCAAGAAGATATCATCTTATCTTGCATTTTACTATCACTTTGCCCAGAGAATTTTTTTAAATATTAATATATGATCTCATAATTTTAGTTAGAAAAGCTATATAGATTATTATAAATTTCCATTTATGACGGCTACAAGGCATATGAACACATAATTTATTGCCTATTTTTTATCAAATAATTTGAGCAACATTTTATTTCAAAGTTGGAAATTAAAATTCAATCTATATATCTAGCCAATCTTGACCTTGTAGGTGTTTTCTGTAATAAATTTGTGGAGTTTGAAAGTTAAACATTTTAATTTGTATTTCAAGATGGGGTTGAGAATCTTATTACGCATTCTTTACTTTTAAGCTAATTAACATCAGCTTATTATAAATGAAAGTTTTAAACATAAACACATTTTAAAATTTGTATCCACTTACTATTAGATTGAATTTACAATCGATATTACTTACTTTCTTCATGGTAGGAGTAGAGCAACAAGAAGTTCCCTGTTTTTTCCTTTTTGTGCTTAATTTTTTAATATTGACATATGATCTAAACATAAAAATATTTATCATTTGATTATTTTTCCATATTTTGATCAATTTTATTTTCCGTTGTTGATCAAAATTAGCTAGATAATTAGATTGCATTTTAAGGTTAAACTTTGAAATATAGCCTTAAACTGTTTGATAAAAAAGAGGCAAATAATTGTGTGCTTATGAGCCGTCATATAAGTAACCCACTTTTGTGATTAAAATTATAACACCAAAAAAAAAATTTAATAACTTTCTCCTTGTAAAGGGAAAGAATGCATGATATTTTGTCGAGTATAATGGAGCATTTGTATTATGACTCTCAAAAGAGAAATGATATAAATTAAGGCAGTTTTTTTTATTAGCTTGATTAAAAAAGAAACAATAATTTGAAGAGAGAGGAGGATATTTCAGTTATTTTACTGAAAAAATGAGTGTCCTAGCCAAAATGGGAGTGGAAATAGCGCCGCCCAAAAGAAAATTGTGATTGTTAGCATTTTATGATTTTAATTAACAATATTAAACAATACATATGATGTTTTTAATATTGTACAAGAATATCTTGATTTTTATACAGACACAATGCAAAGAGACAGGGGTTGGATGTATAATAAGAACTTACCTGGACGTCAAGGATTGACCGATGAGTTTCGAATCGGGGTGGAACTATTTTTGGACTTTGCTAGTACTAAATATGAGTTCATGGATGGAAATAAGTTAAGGTGTCCATGTAGAAAGTGCAGTAATGGAAAATTTCAAGACATTGACATAGTTAGAGAACATCTTTGTAGATTTGGGTTTACTCCGAACTATTATAATTGGACTTACTATGGTGAACCATTTATATCTGATGACGGATATCAAAGTAGCGATCAATTGTTAGTGAGGGAAGAATGTAGCTATTATGACCAATTGAACCCATATCAGGGGATGGTGTTTGATGAAGCCGGCCATAATTTTGTTTCAGAATCGAATCATGCAAGTACTAGTTTTACTCCTACACTTGAACAAGTGGAAACTAGTAATGCATCACAATTGGAAGAGGCAAGAGTTACAGGTTTTGCTTAGAATGTGTGTGATGAGACTTTTCAATCTAATCAGTTCTTGGAAGTGTTGAAAACGACAGATGAACCTTTATGGGCAGGTTGTGACAACCACACGCAGCTATCAGTGACAGCAAGACTGTTAAATATCAAGGCTGAGCATAATGTGTCTGTCGATTGCTTCAACTCTTTTGTTGAAGTAATGCGGGAAACAATGCCTCGTGACAATATCATACCAAGTGACTTTTACGATATGAGAAAGCTAGTGGATAACTTAGGTCTTCCAGTTGTAAGGATTGATGTATGTACCATGGGGTGTATGTTATATTGGAGAGATGATGAAAATGCAGAATCTTGCAAATTCTGCAGCCAACCTAGGTACAAGATTAACAGGAGGCAGGGTCGTAATCAGAAGCGTAGACCATGTGGAACGATGATTGATGTGGATCCATCTGAAATTCGCGAATCAAATTTTGAAGCTGGTACAGAACTTGATTATGAGACAGATGATGAAGATGCTGCGCATGAAGACGAAGATGAAGACGAATATGTAGACGAAGATGAAGACGAAGACGAAGACGAAGACGAAGCTGAAGATGAAAGTGAAGATGAAGAATAAGATTTTTGAGACTTTTAATTATTTATGTGCAATTAGAATTATTATTGCGACTTACGTTTTTTTTTCCTTAAATTGTTGTCGTAATTATTATTTTTGTTATTGTCGTTGTAGGTATAATTAGAATTCGTGGCTAATTAGCCTCATATTTAGCCACGGAATTAAAATAGTTGGGAGAAATATGAAAATAGCTGCATATTTAGCCTCCTATTTTGTGGAAAATATTAGAATTTCGCAACGAATTTCAAATTTGTTGGAAAATTTTCCCACGAAATCGGAATTCGTGAGAAATTTTTCCAACGAAATCGTAATTCGTTGGAAAAATTTTTCCAACGAAATCAAAATTCGTTGGAAAATTTTCCCACGAAACCGGAATTCGTTGGAAAATTTTCCAACGAATTATTACTTCGTCGGAAAATTCCAATGAATTATTACTTCGTTGGAAAATTCCAACAAATTCGTAATTCCTTGGAAAATTTTTTCCAACGAAATCAAAATTCCTTGGGAAAATTTTCCGACGAATTCATATTTCGTTGGAAAAATTTTCCCACGAATTCGGAATTCGTGGGAAAATTTTCCCACGAAATATGAATTCGTCGGAAAATTTCAACAAAGTTTATAATTTTTTTCCAACAAATATGAAATTCGTGGGAAATTTCCAACGAATTCAAAATTCGTTGGAAATTCACACCAAATTAAAATTAGTGGGAAATTTCGAAAAATTTGAAATTTTTTGAAAAATCGGAGGGAAATTTCCCCCCAAAGTTTCCAACGAATTCGGAATTCGTCGGAAAATTTTCCAACGAATTCATATTTCGTTGGAAAAATTTCCGACGAATTCCGAATTCGTGGGAAAATTTTCCAACGAATTCTTACTTCGTTGGAAAATTCCCACGAATTCGGAATTCGTTGGAAAATTTCAACCAAGTTTATAAATTTTTTCCAACGAATTTTGAATTCGTTGGAAATTTCCAACGAATATGTAATTCGTGGGAAATTTCCAACGAATTCAAATTTCGTTGGAAATTCCCACCAAATTAAAATTAGTTGCAAATTTCCGAAAGTTTGAAATTTTTGGGAAAATCGGTGGGAAATTTCCCCCCAAATTTTCCGACGAATTTGGAATTCGTGGGAAAATTTTCCAACGAATTACCAATTCGTGGGAATTTTCCAACGAAGTAAGAATTCGTTGGAAAATTTTCCCACGAATTCCGAATTCGTTGGAAACTTTGGGGGGAAATTTCCCTCCGATTTTTCAAAAAATTTCAAATTTTTCGAAATTTCCCACTAATTTTAATTTTGTGGGAATTTCCAACGAATTTCTGTATTCGTTGGAAAAAATTTATAAACTTGGTTGAAATTTTCCAACGAATTCATATTTCGTTGGAAAATGTTCCGACGAATTTGGAATTCGTGGGAAAATTTTCCAACGAATTCCGAATTCGTGGGAATTTTCCAACAAAGTAAGAATTCGTTGGAAAATTTTCCCACGAATTCGGAATTCGTCGGAAATATTTCCAACGAAATATGAATTCGTTGGAAAATATGTCGGAATTTCCACCGAAATTAAAAAATCGTGGGGATTTTCCAACGACATGTAAGTTCGTTGGAAATTTCCGACGAATGATAAGTTCGTTGGAAATTTCTTACGATTTTCACAAAATTTTCCAACAAATTGGGTTTTCGTGGGAAATTTCCAACGAAGTATAAAGTCGTTGGAAATTCCCACTAATTTTCCAACGAATTAATCGTAATTCGTTGGAAATTTCCAACGAAATTTTGCATTCGTTGGAAATTTCCAACGAAAGTTTCCAACGAATTTTGCATTCGTTGGAAATGTTGCTTATAATCATGTTCGCCGACACTTAGGTTTTTTTGCAAAATTTCGTCGAGCTCGAGCGCCTCGCCGTCCTCCGTCCTTCGCCGTCGACGCCGGCATCCTCGCCGTCCACCTCGCCTTCGACTTCGTCGTTCCCGGTAGGTATCCTACCCTTAACTATTCCTTGGTGACGCAGTCGTGAGGGGGTGTGGCGGGGGTCGCCGCGGAGTTGGCCGCAGGGGTAGCGGCGGAGTTGGCTGGTGTGTGGGTGGCGGCCGAGATGGCCGGAGGCCCTCGGTGGCAGCCGAGGTGGGCCGGAGGGGGGTCGCGGGTGGGCGGAGTCGCCGGCGAGGTTGTCGGGGGGTCGTCCGCGAGCTGGCCGGGGGGGGGGCTCGGCTGGGGGGGGGGTGGCGGCGCCGCCTTGGGTGGCCTGGGGGCGGTTGGCTTGGGGCGGGGGGGGGCGGCTTGGCTGGCCGCCGGCGAGGGGGCGGCTTGGCTGGCCCCGGGGGGTGGGCGGGGCGCCGCCTTGGCTGGGCTGCGCCGGGGGGTGTGCTGGCCGCGGGGGTGGGGGTTGCGGCCTTGGCTGGCCGGCGGGGGGGGGGGGTTTGCTGGCCGCCGGCGGCCCGGGGGGTGTTTGCTGCTCGCCGGCGGCGGGGGGGGCTTGCTGGCCGCCGGCGGGGGGGGGGGGCTTGCTGGCCGCTTGCTGGCTGGGGGCTTGCCGGCCGCCGGGGCGGGGGGGTTGGCTGGCCGGGGGGAGGGGGTGGGGGTGCCGGCTTGGCTGTCCGGGGGGGGGTTGCGGGGGCGCCGCCTTGGCTGGCCGGGGGGGGAAGGGGGGCGGCTTGGCTGGCCGGGGGCTCGGAGAGATGATTTCGGCACGGTTGTCGTTTTTTAATATGTTTTATGTTAATATGCTTTCGTTCTTTACACGTAATATGCTTTAATTTATTTTTCGTGGAATCTGATGTGCAAATTTCAATAGGTTGGTTCGACGGGCCGAAATATTGCTATTTACCAGAGGCGATAGTCGGTTTGTATCATTTTGTCGAGTTTTTGTATTATGAGATTGAATATCGAATATCATTAGGTCAGACTTTGCAACTTATGCATTGTATAAATTAATATTGCTTTTTTATCAAAAAGAATTAATATTGCTACTAATTTGATTTAAAATCGAAATTGTCGCTAAACAAAATTAGTCGTAAACTTAGCGATGAATTTTGTGAAGAATAGATTTTGCTGCCAATTACCAACGAAAATTGAATATTTTTTATGCATATAATTCGATTTTCCTACGATTTTTTAAGCGAACAATTAACGCCAAATTTTGCAACGAATTTTCCCACAAATGTTGTTTTCGTTGGAAATCACCAACGAAAATTGAATTTTCTCGTCGAGAAAAAAATTGAATTGCAAACAATTTTTTCAATGAATAATTGTTACCAAATTTTGCAACAAATTTTCCAACGAAATTTGTTTTCGTTAAAAAGTTCCAACGAAAATTACCAACGAAAAATGTTTGTGGGAAAAATTCGGTATTTCCAACGAATTTATTTTTCATTGGAAAATACCAACGAAAATAGTTTGTCGGAAAAATTTTCCATTTCCAACGATTTTTCATTTTCGTTGGAACATACCAACGATTTTTAATATTCGTTGGAAATTACCTACCAATTTATTTTTCGTTGGAAATTACCAACGAAAATATTTTGTCGGAAAAATTTTTACTTTCCAACGAATTTATTTTCGTTGGAAAATACCAACGATTTTTAATTTTCGTTGGAAAATACCAACCAATATATTTTTCGTTGCAAATTACCAACGAAATTTATTTGTCGGAAAATTTCGAAATTTCCAACGAATTTTTTTTCGTTGGAAAATACCAACGATTTTTTGTTTCATTGGAAAATACCAACGAATTTATTTTTCGTGGGAAATTACCGACGAAATTTATTTGTCGGAAAATTTCAAAATTTCCAACGAATTTTTTTTCGTCGGAAAAATTCCCGGATTTCCAACAACTTTTCCAACAAATAGTTTGCAACGATTTTTTCCAACGAAATATTAGCGACGATTTTTCCAACGAATTAATTTTCGTCGCAAATTACCAACGAAAAGTAAAAATTTTTTCGTCGCAAATTTCATTGGAAATTACCAACGAATTATGAATTTTCCAACAAATTTTTTTGCGTCGGAATTTACCAATGAGAAATTAAAACTTTTTGTTGCAAAAATTTCCAACGCCAAATTACCGACGAATTATTTTTCGTCGGAAATTCGTTTTCCACGAATATTTTCCAACGAATTTTGCCACGTTTTTTCCAACAAATAATTACCAACGAATTTTTCCGACGAATATTTCCGACGAATATTTCCAACGAATTTTTCCCACAAATTTTTCCCACGAATTTTTCCAACGAATTTTTCCAACGAAAACTTCCAACGAATTTTTCCAACGAAAAAATTTCGTTGGAAATTACCAACGAAAATTAAAATTTTTCGTCGGAAAAATTTGCGACGACGAATTACCAACGAATTTTTTTTCGTTGGTATATTCGTTTTCCAACGAATTTTCCCGATTTTTTCGTTGGAAAAATCGTTGGAAAAGTCTTGTTTTTTTGTAGTGCATAGCATCGAAGAATTTCTCGACCTCCCAAATCCAGTCCAAGAAATCTTCAATATCCAAATTCCCTTTGACAGTAGGAAGATCTACCTTTAGTTGATACTGCTTAGGATCTCGTCGATAGCTCCCCTGCCATCGATCCCCACGAACATGCTCCTCTTGGAATCCCCTGTATCGGCGACCACTACGAATTTGCATCTCCTGGAAATCTTCATCTTCGTCTTCCGTATCCTCGACATAGTCTTGATACTTATGTTGGGGGATTCCTCCACGCCCTATAGCATCTTCGGGATCACGAGTGACAGGAATTCGCTCGGCTAGAAGAACACCAGGCGCATGATTTGTGGACAAATGCTGGATGGCATCAAGGATCTCTTGAAACCTCCGATCGGTTTGACCCACGAACTGATTGAACTCAGCCCGTGTAATGGGCTCGTTCTCACGGCCCTTAGCAGCAGGAGATTGACATTCACGTTATTCATCATCGTCACAGGAAAAACCTGGCTTTGATACTAAATGACGCAACGAGAAAGCGTAAATTTGGAACTATTCCAAAGAACTAGAAATTTTTATTCAATGATAGTATGATTTTCGATTACAAGACAGATATCTTATATAGAGATAGGACTCCTAATACTAATGAAAATCGAATAATTAAAGATAACATCTAATAAACCAAATATTTCAAATAGAATATGTGAAAGTAATGACAATCACGAATTTTGCTAATATAGAAAACTGTCTGAATGGTCGTTTTCCCCAAAATCAGAAAAACTGCCGAGATTTCCGGCGATTATGGCGATCGCATTCTTCAAGATAATCACAGGCTAACTGTTGTACATCAAGATTCGGGTAGATGGTTTAGTTTGCCCACAAGCAGTTGGAGGATGTATACGTTGGGAAAATGATTTTTTACAGAACGGAAGAGGTTCGCCAACTGTATTGGATTATATCTCACATTCTTGAAGCAAGGAAAAGGTTTCGAGGAACTATTCCCTATGGATCCCTTATTATGAGAATGTTGATTAGGGATAGTGTTCTAAAAAAGGGTGCATAGATGATGGTATCTTGCCCAAAAGATAAGGATGGTGTTGGCATTAACTGAAGAAGGCTTGAAAGATAAGGACGGTCATATCTGATCCTTCTTGATGATGATGATGAGGATACACCTCTTACAAGAAGGATCCCTCTGCAGCAAAAGTACGTAAAAAGATGGCCGAGAAGATCAAAACTGAGAGTTCGAGGAAAAGGAAGTGAAAAGGAGTTATCGCGAGAAGCGAAGGACAGAGATGCAGGAGGAGGATGAACTTGAAAGAGAGTGAGGTAGAAGCTGAGGCGCAGAGGATCCTGCTGCTAAAGTCAAGCGAATGCTTAGAAAGCTCAAAGGCAAGATGGGGAATCCTGTTAGAGATGATTGGCAGCTTTGATGACAGACTCTCAATGCACCTTGGAGAATGTGGATGTTTCAGGAAGGCTAGAAGTTTTGGCGTTGGAAAGCAAATGAACGACACCAAGCTGTCACCTTTGAATGAGTCCCCTCCTGAACCGTCGGCTCAAGCCACTAACTCGTTCCAGGATTCAGAGCAACGGGGAACGAGTGAGCATAGAGGAGTTCAGTGCAATCTCCATGCAGAGACGTGTAGAAGCATGTATTCATTTGGGTTGTGCAAGATCCTGATCCTACATTACGTGTGCATCGCTCAACATGATTTTAACATTAGGCGTATCGTCATCGGTAGAACGGGGGTACTATTGTAAACATTTCTAAACGATCTTAACGGTAACAATACCTATTTATGTGTATAAATTCTTCTAGTTCGCACCGATAGTCGATAGATAGAGACTATGAGAGAAGAGGGTTCATCTTGGAAACAAATTGTCAGTTGAATGGAGGGAGGAAGCCAAAGCAAAAGAAACGAAACAATAAGAAGGAATTGAAGGAGCAAATTTAATGTGTGTATATTTATTGTTGCATCCTCCGAATCTGTTTGATAGGGTAAAATTTGGAGGGGTCTGTGCATTAATAATTTTTTTTTATACTTTTTCTCCCTCATTCTTTTATTTTATCTTTAGTTTTGAATACGGAAAAAAGGTTATTTATGTCATGACCCATTCTTTTTCCACTCATTTCCATCGCTAGCATGTACAAACAACCTTAAAACCCAACCCTCTAGCTCATTTCCCTCCATTTTCATAATAAATTATTCAAAGGATTTTTTCCTTGTATTATGTGAAACCGATATTAATTTAAGTTATAACAAATCAAATACGCTAATATTTCAAAGGCATTTATTAACAAAGGCCCCTTTTTATAAAATAAAAAAAAAAACCTCTTTCTTTTTCGCCCTTTCTGACCCTCCCCCTACCAGATGAAAAAGTAAACAGACAATAAACAAAACCCAAAAAGGAAAGTATTTGACTGTTGACCCGAGTGTGGGGTCCACAAGGGAATTATCCGGTCGAAATGGCGATGCCAGGTCATCTCCACGTCAGACGCAAATCCGAACTCTTCTGTCCTCCCAGACGACGTCGTATAACAAGAGCATCGCTCTCGCTCTCGCAGCTACTACAAGTGCGAAGCCCCAAGACGCCATTCTCTCTCTCTCTCTAATCATGCCTTCTTCGATGGCGTTGCTGATCCTCCGACGCAACCTCCGTGGCCGAACCTCCGCCCTCCTCCTCCTCCGCGCGAGGCTCTTCTCCCATTCGCCGGCGGCGGCGGCGGCGGCGGCTGCTGCGAAGCAGCGGGCCTCGAAGCCGAAGCCCGTCGAGAAGATACTGGTCGCGAACCGGGGCGAGATAGCTTGCAGGATCATGAGGACGGCGAGGAGGCTGGGGATCCGGACCGTCGCCGTGTACAGCGACGCCGACGCCGGCGCTCTCCACGTCAGGTCCGCCGACGAGGCCGTCCGCATCGGCCCCGCTCCCGCTCGCCTCAGCTACCTCGGCGGAGCGTCCATCGTCGAGGCCGCTCTTCGCGCCGGTGCTCAGGTGAGTGGCTTGAGAAACTAACCGTCTGTTTGAAACGCGTGTAATCGCTGCGATTGGAGGATTGCGGGATTTCGCACGTGGCGTGGCGGGATGTTTGGTTCTGGTTGTGAGAAATGATCGTGTTCGTTGGAGCAATGGTTGTTAGCTTGGAGTGTATGGAATTGGTGACGGTGGAGGAAACTCGCGAGAGCGTGAGTTTCAAGTATTGGAGCTCAGTGATTCCCATTAAGCGTTGCCTCCGTGAACTTGCTGCTACTCTTCCGCATCGTGAATTTTAGACGGGTGATGAAATTATATACGGTATCCCGATGAATGCTGAGGGAGCATTTCTGTGTGTCAAATTGTTTCCAATTCTCTGGACGATTCAACATTTCCCATTGTTTCTTGTCTGTATGTGTGTTGCTCTAAATGCCAAGTTGGGTGTCCTTCTGTTGGCTGAGAGAGCGGTCAAAGGGTTATGGATATCGGCTCTATATTAACTTAATCTCTGTTAATTCAGTAGATTGCAATTGCCTAATTTGTTACTACGTGTGGGGCATGCTTTCAGCATGGCTATCTTTTTTGATAACTAGGCTATCCACCCTGGATATGGTTTTCTGTCAGAGTCAGCTGAATTTGCTCAGCTCTGTGAAGAAAATGGCCTCACTTTTATTGGTCCTCCTGCATCAGCTATTAGAGACATGGGTGACAAAAGGTATGAAAGAGTAACCTTCTGCCATCGTATGTTCACTGTTTTGATACTAATTGGGTCTGCTTAATTTCTTTCATATGGGAGACAAGAATTCTGTATTTTTATTCTTTGAATGATAATATATGTTTATCCAGTGCATCAAAAAAGATAATGGGTTCTGCTGGGGTTCCGCTTGTGCCTGGGTATCATGGTGATGAACAGGACATTGACTTTATGAGGTCGGAAGCAGAGAAGATCGGTTATCCCGTTTTGATAAAACCAACACATGGAGGTGGGGGGAAGGTATGTTTTTTCTATGTCAAATAGATCACCGATGCATCTAATGTTCTTAGAGATCTAGAGTTTGACATCATATTCGAATGCGTTTTGCTTTCCTTTTCTTTTTCCTTGAGGCTGTTACTATCTCACAACTTTTTGTTCATACATATAGGGTATGCGGATTGTTCAAAGTGCAAATGAATTCGTCGAGTCCTTCTTAGGAGCACAACGTGAGGCTGCTGCTTCTTTTGGTGTAGACAAGATCTTACTGGAGAAATATATCACAAGGCCAAGACATATAGAAGTCCAGGTACCTATAATGGTGATAAGACGAAAAGCATTTGCACAGAAAGCATTTGTTCTCTTTGTCGGTCATGTCCTTGAGCCCAAGTGGTCTCTTGTTCCTTTTCTCTTATTTATCTGAAGTTTTATGTCTGGAGCAACATATCCATCTGTTTGAACTTGCCTAATCGATCTTTATGAATATGTTGTGACCGGCTAAATTGTTTTGCTTATTGTTTTAGATATTTGGAGACAAGTACGGGAACATACTCCACTTAAATGAGAGAGATTGCAGTGTACAAAGAAGACATCAGAAGATTATTGAAGAAGCTCCAGCTGTAAGAATTGCATGTTGATTCTAAGCTTGGTTTTCACAATTTGGAACTGCTAGACTGTAATGAGAGTGCCATTGGTGCAGCCAAATGTCTCTAGTGACTTCCGCGCCCACTTGGGTCAAGCGGCTGTTTCTGCAGCCAAGGTACAGTATCCAAATTGATTAGAAACTGTATTATTTTGTAAAACCCGCACCATTAGATTGAATATATTAGCTTTGCAGGCTGTTTTCTCTCAATGCCCTTTTGCAAGCAAAGGACTACGATTGAGATAATTATCCAGTTCAGAAAATAGTCTATAAATAAATAAATATATATATATATATATATACACACATATATATGGTGTATATGTGTCACCAATGCCATATTTACTTGCAAAATAGGCAAACATTGGACAATGAAGTGGTAGAACAAAGAAGAGGACCAGGTGCCAATATGGACCTAGGCACCAGAATTTGCATTCTACCGAGAAATTCTGTCTGTGTCTCTGCTCAGTTTAAAAGTGGTCTTAGATGGACTTATGTGATTAACCTTTGCAGTCTTTTTTTATTTGAATACCATTGCCTTTTGCCAAGGCACCAGTAAAACAGCTCTTGCCTATCTCTTGCCATTCATGCGTATGCCATGAACTTCAAGGAAGTATCCTAACCTTAGCAGCAAATTTCACTGTTAAAACTTACTTCCTTTCTCCTTTGATCGGACTTGAAATTGGCTTTGCCCAAGTCTCGGGATAGTCGTTGGCGTACGGACTAGCCGCTGCTAAATTTAGGGTCCAACTAAATGATTCTGGATAAATAGTTTCCATTTTGACAAATGTCCCCTACTACTAGGTATGATGTTTGTGCAAATGAGATTTGTCCCTCTTATCTTTTTGAGTCCTGCATGTAAGTCAATAGTTTTGATTTCTTGTGCTTGTGTGGACGAGGAATTATTGTTTTCTGAGTGCATGAGATTATTGATGAACTTTTGGTCTTTGGATCCACCGAAGCCAAAGTTCCATTGTCTTGTTTAGCTTACCATACAAAGATCATGTGGGTAATGGTTTACTTATATGGTAGCTGAATGCTGATCTTGGTTAGTTATCAGTCTTCTTTCATCATGATTCTAATGAATTGCTTAACTGTTTTATGTTTCCTCTTGGAATATTGAGGCAAAGTTCCTTTAAAATATGTGAAGGCAGTAAATTATCACAATGCTGGCACTGTGGAGTTCATAGTTGATACTGCTTCTGGCCAATTTCACTTCATGGAGATGAATACCCGTCTACAGGTGCTTTGATGATTGTATCTGCCTAATTTTTGAACTTACGTCATGGATGGAATCTTTCTAAAGTTTGTTTTGTATTCTCTGCCAGGTTGAGCATCCTGTAACCGAGATGATTGTCGGTCAAGACCTTGTTGAGTGGCAAATTCGTGTTGCCAACGGTGAACCCCTTCCCATTGATCAGTCAGAGGTTCCATTGTTAGGTCGGTGATTCTTTCCATAAAGTCTTACCAAATTACTTCCTATCTGTTCTCTGGATATGTGTTCATTATTGACTTGTGATAATGTAGTTGAACACTAGATGACCTGTGCAATGCACTCTAGATAATGGACCTGTACATGTGCATGAGTGCGTGCACGCACACTTGCTCAGAGATATAGTGATGGAAAAATATGTAAAATACGTCCCTCTTCTGCTTTTTTGTTGGGAGGGGTTGCAAGTAGGAAAGGGTTGCAGGGAAGAAGCAGTTTATTTCCAAGTGAAATCTTCATTAACTGTTTCTTTTGAGTGGCCTATTATATGGCAGCATATTGCCATTCGGTTATTGGCAAGTAGAAGTACAATTTGGCTTGGGTAAATAGTTTAGATGTTCTCTGTAAACAGTTGTCCTTTTTTATAAACTTTGACAAAAGAATATATATTCAGAATAAGAGTACATTCTATCTTCTTATTCGTATTCTTGATGACAGGTCATGCATTTGAAGCCAGAATATATGCTGAAAATGTTCCTAGAGGATTTCTTCCAGCGACTGGAGTCCTTCATCACTATCGTCCTGTTCCAGGCACATCAAGTGGTCAGTTACATCATAGATCTAGCTAAATTTTCATCAGATAATTTGACGTTGTTTGAAGATCTCTCTTATGCTTTTCGAATGAAGAATTGGAATGCTTATAAGGATTTTCCTTTAAGAAACTCTTCCTGTTCTTTTGAAAAGCTTTAATAGTGCTGAGTTCGCCATAATGTGCTGGATATGTCATGTAGCAGTGAGGGTCGATACTGGAGTTGAAAAAGGAGATGCTGTTAGCATGCATTATGATCCTATGATTGCGAAGCTTGTTGTATGGGGAGAAAGCCGGAGTGCAGCGCTGGTTAAACTGAAGGATAGCTTGTCAAAGTTTCAGGTATCTGTTATGAAGATATCAGTTCTTAGCTAAGAGCAAAGTACTTATAACGATTCTTTTGAGCTATCAAATATATTTACGTGGATCACTAGTTTGATAGTTCTTCGGGCTGGACTAAACTTCTCTTCTTGAGTTGTCCTATGACATTCCAAAATTAAATGAAGCACAATAATGAAACACATCCATGACATGATGAGTGCTGTCCTTCTGATGACTACTTCACAAATTAATTTGAACTTAATTGTTTGGAAGTTTCTATCGTTTCCTTCTTTAGAAGTTTCTTTTGCTTTAGTCTCAGATGATCAACTTTGACAGGTTGCAGGCCTTCCAACCAATATAAGTTTTCTCAGAAAGCTTGCTAATCATTGGGCATTTGAGGATGGAAATGTGGAAACTCATTTCATCGAGAACTTTAAAGATGACCTCTTTGATGACTCCTGTCATGAAAAGGAGGCATATGAGGAGGCTATATATGGTGCAGCCCTGGTTGCTGCATGCATTTGCAATAAGGAACATTCAAATTTTAGAGAAGGTTTGCCTGGTGAATTCAATGTGCTACGTGATTGTATGGTCTTTCATTCTTTGTTAATAATTCCTTATAATGTGAAATTTCTCTCTGTTCAGGAGGCAATGGATTAAACTCCATATGGTATGGTAATCCCCCTTTTCGAGTCAATCACTGTGCGAAGCGCGTCTTTGAATTTCAGTGGGATAACGATTATGATGGCACTGGCTCAAAACCGCTGGTGATTTCTCTTACTTATGAGGCTGATGGGCAATATGATATCGAGGTACTTTCCTATCTGCAGTAAGTTAAATATTAGAATTAACTGTAAAACCACTCCAAAAAGATATTACGGTTCTTTGTTCCGGCGTTCTAGTTTATTATGAATTTTCAATTGTTACCGATGAATCAAGCATCATTTGCATTGATGAAACTCATTATGCTCTTCATTTCTCACAGGTAGAAGGAGAAGGTAATTCCTTGGGCTTTCATGTCAAAGCTACATGCCTAGGCAACCATGATTTTAGAGTTGAAGTCGATGGTGTCGATGTTCAAGTTAGTTTAGCGACTTACGAGAAGGTATGAATCTGTTCTGACTGTACTGTCCTTTTACTTGTGATATTTTGTGTAGTTGTATATCAAAATTATTATTGGGGAGAAAAATCATATGCCCCAAAATTTAGATGGTTGTGGTGTGCTCCTGTAAGTACTTTCTCTGTAAAGATTGCACTAAGCCCATCATTTAGTCTCCATTAACCATAATTGGTTCGCCATGCTTTTCTTAACCATAATTTTCCAAATTTCACATTTAGTTTTCTTTTTCTTTTTCTGATGCAAGCCAATAGGGAGGTCCATAGAATTATCAATGAGCATTTGTAACCAGATGAAGTTACAAAAGTCATAGAAAATAACAAACAATACTAAGCAAGAAAATGCCAGTCACTTGCAAATGAAAATTATGAATGCCTCAAATAATTTGAATATAGTATAGATGAAGAATAACCTTAATTAATCTTAGGAAGTTTTCTGAGCTTAGTTGTATAAGTAGGGTGGGTAAACTTAGTCCCAATTTTTTCTGCATTTTAGACCATCATTAAATGCTTAACCATATGTCTGGCAAGTATATATTTCCTTATGAAAGATTGAATTGAGTCATACTTATTCGTATTCAACTAAACCATAAAACTCGGGGTGTCGCACCCTTATCTTCGGGGGGGTACACTTCAGCATAAGTTTTAGTCAGCTCAACTTGACACAGGATTGCATGTGCACATGATTGAGCTCAAATTCTAGTTGATTATCTTCACTCTACTTTGGTTTAAGTACGACTTCAGCTCCAAATCAAAGATCGAAGTCTGAAACTTTGTTGAGGGATGGTCAATGTCCTGTGTTACCTGATAAGTTTGAGAGTAATTGATTATATGCTTCATCCTCTTCTGTTAATGAAGGATTTTTTGTTTTGGCAGGATTTGGATAAGCATATTCATATCTGGCACGGGTCTAAACATCATCATTTCAGACAGAAACTGGGACAACCATTGTTTGACGACGACGACAGCCAGCACAAACCCAGTTTTGAGACGGCATCACATCCACAGGGAACGGTAGTGGCACCAATGGCAGGGTTAGTGGTTAAGGTCCTGGCGAAGGATGGGATGCGAGTGGAGGAAGGTCAACTTATATTGGTTTTAGAAGCAATGAAAATGGAGGTATGTGGTAGCGCTTGTTTCACCTGCTACATTTCACCTTTATGTTCCCCTGTATGGAAGAACTGAAAGTTCCCGTCTGTCACAGCATGTTGTCAAAGCACCATCTGCTGGGCACGTTCATGGGCTTGCCGTAACTGCTGGTCAACAGGTTCCTGACAGTAGTGTTCTCTTCAGCATCAAGGTTAGCAATTTCTTTACAACGAACATTTTCAACGAACCAACAAATCTAAATGAAGACAGGTTGACAATTTCTCCTGATATTGCTCGCAGGAATAGCATTCAGAGCAGAAGGAATAATTCAAAATGAACAAATCAGTGCACGTGACAAATTGTTATGACAACAGTGATCGTCTGTGGCTTAGCGGCATCGCTGCTGGTTAAATAAGGAGATGGTGCTCGTTTTCGACGAGAAGTGGAAGTGCTCGGTGGAACAGGAGAGGTTAGGAGGGTGTTCACTCAATACCAGCGAGGAAAGGTGGTCAATTATATGTATCAAACTCTATTTATTACATTGTATATTTACGGAGCCAAATGCGCAAATTCTGCTCTCGTTTGTTGGTGGAATTGATGGGACCTGTAAAACATGTAAAATTGTTGGGGATTCATTAGCGGATGTTTCATACATCAGATGGCTTTCGTCCTATGGACTCTTTGTCTTTGTTTTCTCTGCTGCTTACTATGACACGGGATGGACGAATCATGGTAGTTCTAATGGGAGGTTTCGTGCAGACTGGTTAATCTAAGTCTAACTTAGTTTATGCAATAGTTAAGCCACGTCACTAATCAGAGTGGTATAACGAATAGGTCATCGCTTTAATTTAACTAACAAGGATCAAATGGATGAAACAAGTAAAACGAACATGTCGAGAATAGGTCCATCAAAATGGATCATAGATCTATTTCTTAACTTATATTTAGTATGGTGGATTATTATATGGATTAATTATATTCAGTAAATCGATCATAAATGAATTTAAAAATAATATGAATATTAAATGGATTTTACTTAGATCCAATCATGTCTTTTCACTATATTTCGTTCTCACTTAATTTTGTGCTCTCTCATTCTTTACTCTCACCTCAATTTAAGTATGAATTTTCCTATATTAAATTGAATATAAAATGTATTGAGTCGGGTCATGCCAGGTCACTAAATTTGTTTTACATAAAAATGAGTTAAAATGAGTAAATTTAAGTTTCACCGTTTTCGACCCGACCTAACAATCCATTTCAGGGGTCTAGTCGAGAACAACCCACGTAGATTTCCTTCATAGAGTGATCGCTGGTCTCTCTCTCATGGACAAGTCACTATCCCTCGTCCACGTCAAGCTCCTAGCCTTCGACCTCCTCTCCCTGGTCCAATCCCCGACCAACCCCCCGACCTTCTCCCGCGACGGCGCGTCCCTTTCCCGCGCCGAGGCCCTCGGCGTCGTCGTCTCCCGCGAGCACAAGGCCGGCCGCTTCCTCAAGTTCGCGGTCGACGACGGCACCGGCTGCGTCCCCTGCGTCCTCTGGCTCAACCACGCCACCTCTCCCTACTTCGCCCGCCAGCGCCCGCAAGGTGTTCGACTGATTGCCGATATGGCGAGTGGCCAGGCCTCCCTGGTGAAGCTGGGCTCGGTCGCTCGGGTGCGGGGCAGGATCACGAGCTACCGGGGCGCGGTGCAGATCACGGTGTCGAGCGTCGTGGCCGAGGGGGACCCGAATGCGGAGGTCCTGCATTGGCTGGATTGCTTGAAGCTTGCCAGAAGGGTCTATGGTCGCCCACGATCGTGAGAAATGCTTGCACGGACTAAGCACCATGGACAGGACCCGACTGCCATAGATGACGGTTGTGCTCTCTCTCTCTCTCTCTCTCTATGCGCAAGAAACATAGATTTGTGCGAAGCAACCGTGTAAGATTGTCTTCGGTTGCTCTCTCTCTCTCTCTCTCTCTTTGGGTATATGTCCGTATTTGCTCCCTCTAGGATGCTTCTCTAGTTGGCTCTTTTTGTAATTGGGTTACAACTCTCTTCTACTTTACATCTATTCAATTGGGAAAATCCTATGCAGGCTATGCTGTCCTAGGCCTCTCTATTAGAACTCTGGTCTTTTGAGTAAAACTCAAATGAAGTTCAGAGAAAAATGAAAAGACCAATAATGATGCAAAAGACACAAGTGAATGATATAAATGATAACGCAAGAGATATAAGTGAATGACACATCTATCTTGTGAGATCTAATATGAGTTACATTATTATTATTATTATTATTATTATTATTTTCTATCGAGATAGATTGTTTCTTGGAAAGCAAAAATTACCTACTGAAAATAGTAGATTCTAGTTTGTTCTGACTTTTTCAAGTAAAATGTTACTTATTTACATCCAATCGAAATAAAAATAAAAAAAATTTCCCCAATATATAAATGACAGTAAAAATACTCTTTACGCGAGTTTAATTTATACTATGACTTTTAACTCAATCGAGAGATGCATGTTTTAAATACTTCATATTAAACATTTGAAACTTTTTTTTATAAGTAAAAGGTCAGATTTGGCTTGAGGTCTCGTGACTCTGGGCCGGATGACAAGTGAGGTCGCCTAACCTTAGCCACCGATTTCTGGGGTCTTGCGACCTTGGGTTGTGCAATCTCGATGTCGCTTCATTGGGGTCACACAACCCTAGGCGACGCTTGATAGGGGTTGCCCTATCCTAACAGACGTCGGTCGAATCTAGCCTTGGTTGGGGTTGCGCGACCCTCCGTGGTGCCTTGCCTCGTCTTTATCTACTTTTTTTTTTTCAATTTCCTTTTTTCTTTATTTAATAATATCCTTGTCGGAATTTTTTTTTTCATTTTTGACATTTAGTAGCGACTTCACGGCCATATCAACCTGAACACACACATGTATTATCCATAAACCACCAGTGACCCGTGTACTATCCTTTGATTCTTTCTCTGCTCCAGCCTACACCAACCTCAGTGGCTCTTATTGGTCGCCGTAACCATATGATACCGAACAGCATTCGCAAGCTAAGAGTAATCTTGATTCAGCATTGCTATCGCGAAAGATACAAGGGCTTAAAGCATGATAATGAACATAGAACTCCGTAGTTTTATCACTTACCAAGCAAGATCCCTTTTCATCAGAATCAATATAGCAATTCGTATAATCAATTTACATATCACAGCCTAATGAGATGAAAGGGAACGCAAAACCCGGGATGGAAGTCCCAACTACTTCAGGAAACAAAAGGTCATGGACCACAGTACATTGTCATGGAGGAGTTGCCAGCTCAAACTCTAGCATTCCCATCCTCTAACCTCAAATTGAGAGCAAGTGTGTACCAAAAGAAATGCAGTCACGTTTCTTTAAGGCCTAGGGCCATCTTGCACAATGTCTTCATCCAAGCAACAGCATCTCGATTTATCGTGCCCCACAATATCTGCACATGGTTTAAGAAATTTAAATGTGTATGAGCAAACAAGCCTGTGTTGCTAATGCAGCATGCTTCATCGGAAGCATCTGATACCAAAGATGATGCAATAGTCTCTTTAACAGGCACCGTGCATGTGGATGCGCCGGTTGGCTTACCTAGAGTCTCCGCCAGTAAAAATACTCTAGTGTGATGTGTACAACATCCTAACCAATTGTCCTGGTAGGTCTCGCAGTATGTCTAATTTATGGTCATGCATGTGATGTGGAGGTTGATTCGGTATCTCTCTTCCCCCTCCAGAGGATGATCTGCTCGTCCTTAAATAATATAGGAATGCAAGGTACCAAATCCTGCACGGGTGTAGAACAGACATAATTTGATCTAAGGTCTTAAAAAAAAAGATAAAGACCAAGATGTTCGTAAAAAAGTTAATATCCCAAGCAGAAAAGGAAGAAAAAAACGACAAGATTTAAAGAGCATACTCTAAGTTTCACGCCAATCAGTTTGCAGTCACTTGTACCCACATGTTTGCAGTCTAACCTCACAATGTCTTCAGACTTGAATGCTTCCCTCACTTTCTCCACTACATTGACATACACGCCATTCCTCGCTAATATACAATGAAATGTTTATCATGCCATATTGAGATTGATTATAGCAAGTAAGAAAAAAGTAGACCTTAGTAAAAGGCTAAGCCATTGGAGACAAGTTTACTCACTAAGTTTCGTTAAAGGGGGAGAGTTCAGCCCTCTGTTTCTCATTTCTTTTGTTTCCTCAAATGTCAACCCTTCCGCAACATTCTTCACAAGCTTTGGGTATATTGGTGCATAGGGCTTCCACAGCATGAGAGGTATAACTGGTCTTTGCTTCGGATCATAATATCGACCACGATACAAGAGGAGGATGTTGATATTGTGGTAAATTATCTTCCCGCCAGATTTGTCCTTTGAGAAAACTGGTAACCCGTCAAATAAGAGACATTGAAAAAGCAAAAGGGTCTTATCGTATTCTCAACCAGTTCATTCAGTTAATACCTCGAGGTGAAAGCAAACATTGTCCATGTCAAGTGTCGGAACTCCCAGGCACTTAATCCTAACTGCTTCAGCTCTCTTCCAGTGATTGTGGATATCATCCAACATATTGTGAGTAACTCCTCCTTTGCCTGCGCGAAAATAATAACATCAATCAAAGTGTAGTCAGACGTAAAAGAACATTCTACAAAGCACAAAAGAAAAGACATAACAACAAAGCACAGCAATTTCACTCATTAACTCTTCTCGACACAACTTCCATATTCCACCCATATCCAAAAATTAGTAATCTCAAACTAAGTCGATATATTCAAATCCACTGAAGAACATAGCTTGCACCCAAACTACTAATTATGAATGTCCATCTGGCCCTGACTTCACCACGCATGTGAACGATTCGAAAAATTTCTTATCTCGCCCTAATGCACTCATGTCATTGCCAAAATATCCACAAGCAGAATCGGTACAGCTCTCAAGTACAGCAACTATACTAATGCAAAGAATGCTAACCCAAATGCTAGAGGCTCCTCCAATTAGTAGCAAAGCCAAACCAATCAATCAAAATCAAAGCTTACATAAAGTATCCAAAAGCAGGTTAGTTTCTTTCATCAGCACATAGATTTTCACAAAAATTCTACAATCTACACTCAGCATCAGTTCATCTCATCATTTGGGGCCTCGGGGATCATCAGAATTATAATTACAAAGCAGGAACAGAAACCACACACTTACCCAGATTAATCTGGCGATTGCAATCGCTATGCCGATATCGCTCCACGAGCTCCGCGATTTCCTCCTCTGAAAGCGTAGCTCCTAGAATCCGACCCCTCTCCACCGCCGCCTCCTCCGGGTCCCGCGCTTCTCGGGCCGGCGCGGAAGTCCCGGTCCAAGCCCTATCGATCCGGCCAGGCCCGAACGGAGAGAACCGCGGCGGCTCGCGGAACCCGATGGGCTCGACGGCGGCATTCCCCTCCGAGTACGAGTATCTGAAATCGAAGCGAAGGTCCGACTCGACCGGGCGTTCCGGGTCGCCCGGGCTCGATTCCGGGGGCTCCTCCTTCCGGGTTCTGCTCTTCTGGGGTTTCGGGGTTCTGCCGATGGGTTTCGGGGAGAACGGTGGGTCGTCGTCGGCGGCGGCGGCGCCGCCTCCGGAAGAGAGAGACCGCCGGCGGACGAGGGCGGGCGGGTCCCCGAGGCGCAAAGCTAGGGTTTTGAGAGCGGCCCGGCGTAGGAAAGGGAGGCTCGCCATTGAAGAAGATGACGGTTCGGTTCGAAGGTCTATTCCGGTCTCTCTGTATGTCTCTGCTCTCACGCCTCTGCTAATTGGTGTATAGGTCTTAAAGTTCGTATTTTTATGCTTAATCTTACCCAAGTTCTTATGCTTTTATTAAGTTTGTAATCTCGTCCCTCCGGTACCAAATCCGGCTAAATCCAATGCCCTATCGAACGGCGTCGGGGTGCGGTTTTCCCAAAGTGCACGTCCACGTGAATGTCCTCTTATACCCGCTCGGGCATCGTCATGTTTTAACTCCCGTCATCATACTTTGGCATTGCACGACGATTGTATCAGGTGAATTTTGTCAAATTTGGTGTCGGGGAGAACTCGATCAGAGAATTCGAGAATCACTTGATAAGATTTCATTAAATGTAGAGTAGACTGGGTCATCCCTAACGAGCCTAGCTCCGAATCTTTCAAGCCATAAATCTCCGAAACATCGCTAATGACAGGAATAATTTGCGATCATGTCAAGTATCCAAAGTCATTTTTGCATGGAGCAAAACCTCCGGTGAAATAAACCTACATTAAATCCATGATAATGACATGCCCATTCTCAACTCAAACGTCGGCCTTGTTTCGATCGAGTTTGCAAGTTTAAAAGATTTTGCAGCAATCTCAAAAGTTGTTCATCGGGCAACCTCTAATCTATCATTGGGGATGTCTTGCTCTTCAGCAGCTCTCCTGCAGCCCGTTTCTTGTGCTGACGGATCGTTTATTCAAAGGCTTTCGGTTTATTTGAAGTAAATGACTTTGCTTGATTTGGAGTCGGTCAACGAAAGTGTTGGTTCTCAGCAGGACCGCAGTTCTCGG
The DNA here is from genome assembly GCA_031216185.1 of Syzygium aqueum. Lineage (NCBI taxonomy): Eukaryota > Viridiplantae > Streptophyta > Magnoliopsida > Myrtales > Myrtaceae > Syzygium > Syzygium aqueum. The sequence goes on along the minus strand of CM062238.1, from coordinate 6,053,684 downwards.
TCCAGCAGGAGTTTCCACAGGTGCTATTGTTCAGTGATTGTAGTGAATATGAAACGCTAGAGTGTAAAGCCCCAACTAAGATTGGATGTTGGAGCTCTTTTTCCTCCACTCGGCCCATACAATTCAAGAATAACAAGTGATCAAGCCATAAGTAGCTTCTTGAGATTAACTGGAACACGTCTCCCAACCGGAAAGATACATGCACTCATCTCACTGCCTCATTTTGTACCATTGACAGGTGCATAACTCTATCATGCTGCTTCTCTACGTGTAAAGACGAGGCTATCTTATCCAATGAAGAACTTCACTTGATATATTTACGCAAAAATTAGCACGATGATCCAAACTGATGGTCTAAAATTAGTTAATCAAGTGTAAAAAATCTATATTTACAAGTTACAGAAGAATACAATCTGATTTACTGTCACATACCCATGATTACCAGATTGAGAAGAACATAATCTTCCTCTACTCCCTACTTTAAACTTTCCAGTAGATTTTACTCTATGGAAAGCTACACTAACTACAAATTGATGCAAAATTGCTATCTCTGCAGATTAACAGAAACAGCCGTCCTATAGAATGAGCAGCCAATTTCGATTATCAGTTCAGCAGCCATGCCCATTGCCTTAATCCCACCCTGTCCCAGCATGGCTACTGCCAATTCTTCTTCATTCCAGTGCCGCAACCCGTTGCTCAGCCTCTTCCAGACATCCACATCAACCTCTAGCACCCATTTAGGGGCACAAGACACCATCGAAAGCCCACAAAACCGCACACATATGCACGCCAAGGGGCCAAATCCCAGCCGAGCCAAACTTTACCATCCAATGCGCCAGCGAGGAATTCCAAGTGGGCTCTTAGAACCTTTGGTCGCCGCCTCGATGCCGGCGATGTCGAATCTGTACCCCATGCGAATGCTCCACAAAGAAGGGCAAAGTACGCAAGGGCATAACCTCTGAGCATGGCAACCATACCACCATATCGCCTCCTTCCTGCTCCGACTTATGACCCGATATAAACCAAGAGGGTCAAGTTTCTTTGGTCAAGGACCGTACCAAGCTCATCCCACCAGAGATCCACACGAATGAAGCCCCAAAGGTAGTGTAGCTGGAGCAGTTCCCCTGCAAAATTTTTAGTTGGCCTCAGGCAATGAAAAATTTGTTTAGTGGCTGATGCATAATTTATCCATGAAAATTTATGTCTTGGCCCGACTAACTGTTAACTCATTCAAAAAAGTTAAATGGTCACTCGAATAGCTTCAGTTTTCACATTTACACTTCATATTAAAGTTGCCAAAAACCGAAAAAAAGAAGTCAGAAGTACAAAAAAGTAAAGTAACTAATGCACGAGGACTGGTTACATTAAGACAAAGTACGAATTTCGTACCCTCAGCAAGACTCGGAACTCCAACGCCATTAGTAGCAACTATCTTTTTGATTTGCTGCTCAACTGTCGATAAATTTGCAGCAGGGTCGGGCCAATCGGTTCAATTCATAAAAACTCGTTTCATTCCCCCGGTCGCTTCCGCGGAAAAGCAACTCACTGTTGTTGCCAAGGAGGGTGGAAGAAAATCAGCGATCTCCTTCAAGACCTGAAACAGAGCAGTGGGAACATTAGCAAAGATATAAGGATTTGGGTTTCTTCCATATTCTGCTCTTGCATCAGCACTGCCTTGATTGAACTAGCCCCAGAGAGGAGGCAAGCAGAATGAGAATGTCGGATCGCGGTTTTGCGTAACGGAGCTCTTACAGATTCGGATTGCGTTACGTGTCTAGTCGTGGCAATGGCCAAGAACATGATCCTCAGAGAATGTCGGTTGGCCCTCGGAGCCCAGGTCCAGCCTCGAGGCTGCAGAATCAGACATGATGTGTGTCCATTCGCCGAGAGTTGAATCCCCGTGTTTGATAGAGCAGAGTGTTTCCAAATATGGGCCCGATCAATTGCGAAAGATTTCGACCAAAAAAAAAACAATTTAATTGCAAAAGATTAACATAATACTTAGTCGATACTATTGCAATAAATTTTTCGACATTTCAAATTTTTAAACGAAGTTGCACATCAATTTCAAAAAATCTCATTTTGATTCTTTTCCATGTTATTCGGCCGCCACGTTATGATATATGCTTTTGTTTCCGTTTCCCAGTTCGAAAATGTCCTTATATGTTTACCCTTGGATGAGAATATTTCTTCATAAAAGTAATTTTAACTTGCACCAAATTATAAAAATGTCTAATTGCTGACTTCTTTTAATCACATTGGATATATATACTTTGGGTGCATCGAAATGAATATCGACATTATCAACTCGTTAAAGTACCAACAAAAGTAACACATATGTCCCTGAATAAAAAATAAAGATAAGAGCAGCAATATCATTCCTTAATGAAATAACTATATTATTATTATTTTTTAATTATGAAACGATGCCATCACGGTTGGTTCTACACGTAACGAAATCTCAATTATTTATGTAAACATGAAAAAAATGATATAAATAATCTTTGAATTTTTTACAATGCGGTCTTTGAACCTTTAATTTCACCTAAACTTTAAATATATCAAGAATTATTGCCACCATTCAACACTTGACCGTAAACAAAAAACGCATTATCAGCCGCCATCCTCCACGACTCTCCAGTACCTGCAAATAATACTTTAATTTTCAAATTTTTTTAAAAAATCAACATCATTTAAGCCAAGGAATTATATTATTTATTTTTGAAAATTTTTGAATATATAAAATATATATATATATATATATATTATATGTTGACCTTACTTTTTCGTGCGTGGGACAATATTTTATATATTTCCCCACAAATTATAGTGGGTGGCCGTCCTCGCTGCTTCCGCGGGTATGTCCAGTCGCTCCTGCCTTTTCTGATTCGCTTGGAAAAGCGAAGGGAGAAAGTGCGAGAAAAAGGGCGAGAGAAAAATTCCGCTTTCGGAAAAAATATCCGTTCCGCTCCTCCTCGATTTCAGCTCTCGATTGGTCGGTGTCCTAGGGCAACGAGGAAGCGAGAGAAAGAGCAATGAGCATTCCTTTGCCCGCGAGGCACTCGCTGCCTCTGGCCGCCGCCGCCGCCGCCGCCGCCGCCGCCGCCATTGATTTTCCCTCTAGAGGCTCGAGATCCTTCCACAGCGCCGCCGCCCCGATTGCCGGGGCTGATTTGATCGCCTGCCCTCTGGGTTGCTTCAGCCCTTCTCATTCTTCTTGGGCCGGATGGCCTCGAAGGAAGAGGCCTTCGCTCTCCCGACAGACGGTAATATTCTCTCGGATTTCGAGTTTCTTTGATGGGTGTTTCCCGGGGTGTTTTGAGTTTCGGGGTTTCGCTCGTTCGGGGTGCGGGTTGTTTGTGGGCTCGAGCGGGACTTGCTGTGGGGGATGGGACTTGGATTTGGTTTTTTGATTGGTTATGTTGATTTTGCTGGTGGTGAGTGTTGGCTCATATGCCAAAAGAGTCGTTTTGAGAGCGGTTATTTGGGTGTGTTCTTTTATGTGAGGTTGTCTGTATGTTAATTGCAAGGGCTGCTAAAAGAATCATCTTTGAGGGTGGTCGCTATATGGGGGCGACTTGTGTTTTCACACGGTTGAGGTCGAGTCACCGGAGAAGATGCTTCTTTTTTCGCCACCTGTCATCTCTTTACCGAGTAATAGAATCTAATGTGCTGTCATCTTTGGCGGGTTGCTCTGTGTCGAAGATTCTTTTGTGCTTGAGATGGTATAAGTCATGATTCGGTCGCACGAGGTATGCGATACGCCCATTTGTACGATTGTGATTCTCGATACTAGCAAATGGAAGCTCTAAGAACTTTAAAAGGAAGGGCAGCATGGTTCTTGCAACTTAATTATTCGCAATGGATTCTGGTTTAGTTACTGGGTTACATATCCGTAGTTTTCAGGCAGGGGCTTCCAACTTAACCGTGTAAACTATGACGACTTTGCATTTGTTTCATTTCTTCATCCTTCGAATTTCAGCTTCTATTTGGACATTGACTCTAGCCAACTCATGTTCTAGTAAGGGTTACTGAGATTTGATCTTTATCTTTATGAGATGTTCTTCACAGCTACCCTTTTAGAAATCATTAATATCTGAGCTTATTGTCAAAAAGGGAAAAAAAAAAAGAAAAAAGAGTCGGTTTTATTATCATTAGCTAGATGTAAAAAGAAAAGAACGTAACGATTGCACGTAGGATTGTTCCTAAATGGCTGTAAACTTCCACATGAGCTTATGACCTTCAATTTTCTTGTATGACCAATCTTTTGGGCTGTTGGTTTTCACTAATGATTTACTAGCAGGGGCTCTGTTTTTATGTGCTGGTATAGTGGCTTTGTGGGATTATGAGAAGGGATCAAGGTGTCAACAATTCAGACTTCGGAGAGGAGAGCGAAATGCGGATGCTCAGTCCCGAAGACGATGGTGGCACTCAAATTCCAACTCAAGCACAATCTCTGGTGGAAGGATCTGGTGCTGTCCTGGTATCGGAATACAAACCAGTTCCCGAAGTTGATTATTTGCAGGTCAGTGGTTTCCATTTGGCAGTGTACTTGGAGTCGTAATTTTTCCTCTTTATGGCTCGCTCCTTCCTTTTCCAATATCTTTTGCTATGTGCATTATTATGTCATAGGAGCAGATGCATCTTTGGGCAGATGGCCCGTCTCCTGTAATGTGCTAATGATATCTTCGCATCAGAACCTGCTCTTTTTATTTTACGGGTCCTTTCCTTTTTTTGATTCTAAAGTGGAGTGGGATTTTGAATTTTTTTTTCCTGGAGAATGTTGCATCGCGGGAAAATTTTTCATCCCGGTGAGAAGGCTGAAATCAAAATTGGGCTGATATAAGCCGAGAGCCCAAGCTTGTCCTTTCAAGATTTATTACTAGATAAGAAGTGGACATTGAATATCTCAATTGTGAAATTTCTTGATTTTTCTGTGCAATTATTCAGCTTTTGTTGAGAGATTTTGTGATAGTGAGTGAGATGCCACGTAGGACCAGTATTGTTGTGAAAAATCATTGGAAGAACAAAATGACCAAGCAATTTGTAGTATTCTTTTAAAATCATGTTTTTCCTGATGTGAAAAACATTGCTAGTATTACTCCCAGTTGGAGTGTTTTTTATTTGAACAATTCGGATTCAAAAAGAAAATGGCCTAAATGATCACCGTAAAAGCCTTAAGCTGCTATACTTGCTAGAAAATAATTCCCATGTGTTTCAATGGGGGACAAAGAATTGATCTGATTTCATATCATTACATAATCACAAAGAATTAGTAAGTTTTATAACCATTTGGATGGCAAGCCAGGAGCAGATGTAAAACTAAAAGGCTCTGCTCTGAGTATGAGGAATAAGAAAACCCCAATTGTTTTTTAAGGGATATATTGCTTCAGTTATTATGTTTTTTTAATGTTTTATGCTTTTATTATTTGACTTTTATTCAATGCGAAGTGTTGAACCTTTTAATATGTGTGAGTACTAACATATGCAACTCTAGATGATATTGTTGTACTTCTCTAATGCTTTACATGATTTTTCAAGTTTTGACTAAAAACAAGATAGTATCTTTTCATTCAAGAAAATTAAATAAGTAGGCCTTAAAATTGTATGAAGAAAAAGGGGATGTGACTTAACCAAACACAAACCTTGTCCAAGTAAGATCAGGAAACAATTGCCCTAATGGCTTCAATTAAGAGGTCCAAAATGACCTAAAAAAGTATGCTAATTCAAGTGACTTGCCAAATGCCCATAGACTGAAAACCCAACTTTAGAATGGAGTTAAAAGATTAGACTTTTGGATCATTCAATTTCATAAAGGCCTGTGCTTTGCCGTGTAGATGAAGTTTTGGTTTGGTTCGTGAGGAATCATCAGCCGCTCTAAATTGGTTGATGAGAATCACAATTGACAGGCTAGAATTATGTCACGTGGAATTGAGATCAAGATATATAATTGTCCTTCCTCACCTCTGGATCTCCTCCTTTTTGAAGGTTAAACAATATTTTATCAACAAAGTTACTGAAGGGTTGCCGTCCCTATACAAAACGACTTCAGAAGGGGAGTCTCCCATATTCAAATAAGTAGGAACTAACAATCATTTCTATCATTTATACTAAGCTACAAGTTCGATATTGAACTTTCCCACCATACCAAATGTAAGAAGCATATGACCACATATCTCGAAGAGAGTCTCAAGATAATTCTTCCCGAAAACCTTTCTTGTTTCTTTCTTTCTTTCCAAATGAGCCAAAAATGAGGAGAGAAATTATCTTGATTATTTCTTCTTTCCCGAGCAAGAGTAGATAGCTTCCTAGGCCCAAATTTTGGCTTGTACTGTTCATCTTGCACCATTCTTCCTCTATATCTCTTCACTTATGATATTGTTGCACTGTTCCTATCTTTCATTCTTTCTTTTATCTCCATCTTGGTTTCCTTCTCTTCTTGGCCAACTTTTTTTTCTCTCTACTTTCCTTTTGAGATATGTCTCAATAACATGGTGAGGATTTCTTGTTTGATTCAGATACAAGATTTTTTTAGTTCAAATTGTGTAGATTATATCTGCACTATCTTAAATGTACAGTGTGCTTGGCACCCTGTCCACTTCATTTCCTACTTTTTGTGGCCTGGAGGTCAAAGCACCATTTATGACAATGGAATCTTAGTGGCTTGAATCAACAGGAGACGGTCTGTTGTGTTAGTGGGCCACTGGAGGTCATCAGGTTTGTTAGGAAATGATGTTAGTTCCATGTAAAGCACTCTTGGTCTTGGACGATTTAACATATTCTTAAACGATAAGTGCATGCATACATCAATAAATATCTTTATGTATCTCTCTATATCTATATACATGCCTATTACTCAAAACAACTCCTTAAATGTTTTGAATTTATGCTGCTTTATGGAGTAGTCTTTTAAAATTAAAAGAAAAGTAAGTTTATGCTTTTTTCCATTGTTTCAAAAGCAGAATTGAGAACATCTTCAATTAACCTATTGGAACTTTGAGGCATGGTCTATAGAGATCAAATCCAGTTTCCTAGCATCAAAAGAGATGTGTGGTTGCTAAAGTTTGTTGGGAAATAACTAGGAAGTGTTTTGAGTACATCACCTAGGGTCATCCAAAATTCAGTACTCATGTAGGTCAGAGCATTTGTTCCCTGGTCACTTCTACCTACTTTAAGTGATTGCAAGGGCCAAGGTACTATGCCCTTGTTCCTTAGTTCCTGACGTAGCTTTATTTGCATGATTCTATTTCTAGGCATGAGTCTCTGATTGTGGTGTTTGCTTCGTTTTGTGACAAATTATTGACCTAATTAGAAGTCCTATAGTTGAGGCTTGACATCTAGAATTTGAATTTTTGCTACTAAATTTCCTCTGACTCTAGCTCCTATGTTTTTTTTTTTCCTCCTTTCAAAACTTATTTAATACATTCTTAAAGCAATTTAATTACTGGTATTCGGAATTCATTGCGAATTGATTCTCATCTTTGGCAAGGACTGATGGGAAGAGTTTTGTGGTGGTAACTTAGACGACAGAATCGGGTGTGTTCGTTGATGGACTCACTCGAATTATGCTCACTTGCATGAACTGATATACATACTATTCCATTGCATACTTCCTTGCTCTTTGACTGAGTTATTCTACTGCAAGTACTTGCATTATCGACTCTCTCTTATTCCTATGTTATTGAACTCGCTAAAAGGATTCATTTTTGCAGGAGTTATTGGCCATTCAACAGCAAGGCCCTCGAGCTATTGGCTTCTTTGGGACAAGAAACATGGGATTCATGCATCAGGAACTAATTGAGATTCTCAGCTATGCAATGGTTATAACTGTAAGATGCTATGAATGTGATAAGAATCATCTTATATTGCATTTGATTACTGACATCTTGCGAAGTTGTATCTCTATCGTTTATGAGGCAGATACCCTATACTATAGCTTGACCTTTGTGACTTTAGTTTGAGGATTATAGTTAGCTATGGTATGCCGGCACCAAATATCCACTTTCACTTCTTAGATGAGGTCTTTTTTCTTGAGAGTACTACTTTCCCTTGTAGAAAAATCACATATATACATCGGGGGCATCCGGGACTAATGCAGCCGTCATTAGAGGTGCTTTAAGAGCAGAAAAGCCAGAGCTGTTGACAGTAATCTTACCTCAGAGTTTGAAAAAGCAGCCTCCAGAGAGCCAGGAATTATTGTCTAAAGTAAGCTGCCTCCCTTTTTCAGTTCTTCTGTAATTCTGAGTTCTATTATTTTTTTGCCTGGTAGAATCATGCTTCTTTAGCCAATACGTGTATGTTGGGATGGGCATTTTTTTTTTTTCATTCTAGCTTCTTTCTTGTTGTGTACCCCTGGTTCGTCCTACACACTCATTGATCAATCTAAGACTGTCATATGTATGTTCCTTGAACTACAGTGTATCAAAGAGTAGTATATACTTGTTATGGGGCAATATCTTCTGGTGGTTAACCATGGAGAAAACTAAGGGACAAATTGTAAATGTAGCACTTATAACAGCGAAGCTCATTTCTTGAGATTTACCTTATGCAGAATTATAAGGAGGCTGATTAGAATCACAACAAAACCTGCAGTTCTAAGAGAGCAAGTTTAACCTCTTTCTGGTTCCCTACAATATGTTGTTATTTTCTAAAAACAAAATTGTGAAGCTGTGTGGTGCTTGCAGCATGTTGGCAAAAAATGTTGTACATGCTCATGGTATCAGTAATATATAGTTCATTACAACAGAGTATTTTGTGTAAGTTCAGTTGTATGAAATTAAATTGAAATTCCGTTCACAGTTGATGTCAATTGCCGAAAGCTAAATGAGCCTGAACTGTGCATATATTGGATCTAGTTAAAATAGATAGCTTTAGTGTGGGTGAAGAAGTTTTCACAGTCTTCTTAATCTCACAGGTGCAGAATGTGATAGAGAAGCCTTATAATGACCATCTACCTTTAATAGAAGCAAGCAGGTATGTATTGCTTCATGTGTTGCTTCCTGTGCTCATCTTTTATAGCCTTTCTCTCTTGCTTTCACTGTTTGATGCGACAGCTTCATGGATTGTAAGACCCCATAAAAGCAGTTGGTAATGCTTCTACCCAGGTTGTGCAATCTACAATATCGGATGCTTTAACTTGTTTCACTCAATGGTATCTACAGTGTCTTCCTGTAGTACTTACTGTAGCCGGCCTCGTTTTGTATTTCCATATTTTGTCAAGATATTGTGCTATAGGGTAGCGAAGGGTATTGGTAGAGTTGATATGAATTATATGTTAAAACACTGATTGAGAATGTCGGTACTATGGCGTAGGGGACTCGGTGGGGGATGGATGGAATTTAGTAAGCAATTGGATCAAACTCTTGTAATACTGAGTTTAGAGTATGTATTGTAGTATATGTTCAAAATAGAGCAGCTGGCAGACTTCTCAAGAACAGAATTTGTGTTGTCAGCTCTGAAGGCTAGGGCATAGGAGTTTGAAATTTCACTGCCTCATCTAACCAAATGTTCCTTGCTTATGTAAAATTTTACGTGGTTAATCAACATAATACATATATTTAGTCGATAGAAATGCGTGTTAGCTTATCAGGTGGGCTGCATGGATCTCGTTTTGGATCTGTATGCTTGCTTGATAAATCAAACCCTTTTGCATGAATTCAATTAGAAGAACTTCGCACAACTTCGGTAGATTCAGAGACTCGAGGAACTTGTTCAGCTTTTTCTACGGGTTCAGAATACTTTAATGTTGCTAACTGGATATACATACACATATTTCATCTACAGGCTGTGTAATATGGACATAATCTCACATGTACAGCAAGTTATTTGCTTTGCGTTCCATGACAGCAAGTTGCTCATGGAAACATGCCAGGAGGCCAAGAATCTCCGGAAGATAGTGACGCTATTTTACCTGGATTAGCAGAATCTATTCATGTCCAATGTATTTTTTTGTCATGACGGGTAGGGAGAACATGCCGCATCGGCAAAGGACGATGTTGCTTATGGTGGGTGGGTTAGGAGGAGACAGATCTGTTGACATTTGAAAACTTGTAATATCTTAGAGGGCCAATTCGCTCCTCTCTTTTATTTAAGAATAAAGTCAAGTATAGGAATGAAGCATGTTTCTTTTTGTCTAGCGATGTTATAACGAGAGATTTGTTTCTGCGATTAGTGATATGCAAATGATCGGAGAATGGAGGAGACCGACCGTTAGGACTGTTAAGATTGTATATTCGTTGAAAGATTACTGCTAATCTAGGAGTTTGAGACTTAAGATCTCCCTGCTCGTCTGTTCTTTTAATCTTCCTTGATTATTATCCAATAGGTGTATCGATATCGACACATGTATATCTTCAAAGGAACGGTCAAGCTTGCTGTATGGTTTTTAGGATCTAAGTAGATGCGACAAATGGGTAGTTATTGATTTGCAATCCGGCGATTTTAAGTAAGTTCATCTTAGGTTTGGATTTGATGCTGTGATGTCGGGTTCCAGTACCCGTGAGTGCTCCGACCGGATAGCATTGAGATTTTCACGTGTTACCGGTATTACTTAAGCTAGATTAGCTCGTGTTCATGTGGGTTTGCATTCTGAATCGTGGGTCATCAGTATACTGACATTCCTTGTCACTGAAGATAAGATGGGAGTTATTTGAGTATTACTTAGAATTCTCAATCTGTATAGAAATTACAATTATACGATGCAGAGAATTTTTAAAACAAAATAATATAATTAAATTCTAGGAAAATGGAAAACAAAATCTAGTTTCTTGATGCGAAAAATTAACCCATGATCCGTTTGAAATCGGTACCAACATTGAATTTAAAGTTCAGCAATCTATGAATGATAAGGTAAACATTGTGAAATATGTAAAGAGGCGATTTAATGCTATGCTAAATTAGGAGATTTGGAAGATAATTGGAATCTAAATTAAATTAATTTAAAATAAATTAAACTTCTGAAAACAACTTAAGCTTAAATGGAGAGGGAGAGCTAAATCTTTCTCAGCCCCATTTGGTCAAGCGTTAATTACGACATTTTTAACAACTGGGTAAGGTTGAGAATTTACGAGAATCAATAGAAATAAAACTTTAAGGAAACTACGACAGTGAATGGAATAAGTCTTTAAGGATTAGGCAAAGTACACGGATTTATCCTCAATTAAATGGAAAGACGACCCAAATTTGATACTTTCTCAAAAGGGTCAAGGAAATTTCACTCTACATTACCTAATTCATTAATTACCAGCACTTTATATTCACCCCCGTGCTTGGTATATAAGAGGGCAGTCATTGGAGACAACATATATACAAAGAAGCCCTTTGAGGATCACAGCTAGATGGCAAGTTCTCAGCAGCATGCTTCATCCTCCTAGCTCTAGTTGTAATTTCAGGTTGACTTGCTATTTTTACTCTCTTCAAACATTTGTCAATTCTCAAGTTGCGCCGAATTCTCATCATTAATTTTTCATTTGTGGACTTTTTTCTCCTAATTTTATTCTGTGATGATGTCTGTAGCCGCCTTAGTTTGATTATGTTCATATGAATCACGATGTAATTAGATATTTTGTAATATTTCTCTCTACTTCCAACTATTGTACGTGCGAAGAAAATAATGTATTTAAATATTTATATGCGTATCAAGACTTCAAAAAATTTTCCCTATAATTTTCATCTTCTTCGGCCAAACTATTCAAATGTGTCTGAGAAAGAGAAGACCCGTTCCGTTAAATTTTGGTGCATTCAACGTCCAAAGATCCCATTTCCTTCAATTTTCAATTTTCTTGACAAAAACTCTTGGATTCTCATTTAGAAAAGAAGAAGACCCACCCGGTAATATTTGGTGCATTTCGATGTCCATAAGTCTATCTTAAGTAATAACAGCTAGATGGATTGGAACAATAACCCCTTTTCTCATCAACTTGAGTCTGCTACGTACTACCACCCCGGAGAAGTGTGCAGATGCGCAACCTTGACCTTCTTAACATCTTCCACTCCAAGCCTGAGATCCATAGGATCATGACGAAACCTTGAAGCATGATGACATCGACCGACCGACCAACGTTGTTTGTGCTCGTTTTCACCCCCTACATGTGTTTCAGGCGAACTAATGGTTGTGCCGAGCGTGACGGAGGAAATCTGCATAGAACTCTTGCCGTGGGAGGAGAACAACTACTTCAAGGACCATGTCGCGTCGCCAGAGTGCTCGAGGAATTGCGAGCAGTGACAGCCGAATTACCGCACCGTCTTCTGCAACAAAGATCTCCCCAAGGCCTGCCTCTGTTGGTATCCATGTTGATTTATTCAAGTTTCGATCGTGAACTGAATTATCGAGCTTGATCGTTGCATGGACATTTTGTACGCACTTCGATTCGGTCGATCAATAAATATCTTTCTTCATGTGATTGATGTTCCTTTTCTCGAATGCAAAGCGACGGCATTTGCTTTCCCATCATATGCTGCAACCGAAAAAATTTAGATGAAAATTCGAGGATCTTTCTCTATAAACCCTGTTTTTTTTTAAAAAAAAGATTTTATATTTTATAGTTATGGTCTCTTACTTGCCCTCTGGATTGAAACTAGGATCAACAAGATACTCTTGGTTTAATTTGACGCTTGTCTATATTGACTATGTAATTACTGGCGTAATTGGGTTTAGCACATGGAAGTAGTGTGGTCTGAACATTCATATGTGGGGTTTGTTTGTAGGAAAAGCGTCAGAAAAGTCATAAACCTTTTGCATTTGTGTCAATTTAGTCATAACTTTTTTTTTGTCTGAACATTCATGTCGTGGCCTTCGACCTCGCGACCTCTGGCCCATGGTTTGCAAGGCTCAACCCTCACCAGAGGTCACGAGGCCACCCTTGTGACCATCTGGTAAGGTTGAAGACCATGACCTTGTGGCCTCTGGTGAGGGACCTCACCAGTCTTGGCCTCTAGCCGATTGCTAGATCGGTGGAAGAAGAAAGGGAAAAAAAAAACAAAAGAAAGAAATAAAAAAAAATTCAAAAAATATTAAAATATTATTAAAAATTGTCCATGTCATTGCTGGCGGTGCCACATAAGCTGGCCAGCATTCACGTCAGCAATATCCAGCCAAAATTAGCCGGAATGACTGAATTGACATAAAAATAAAAAGTTAAGAACTGAATTGACACAAAAAAATATTTATGACTAAATTGGTACAAATGTTATAGGTTTATGACTTTTTTGACACTTTTCCCTTTTGTTTGCTAACAGTTGTTTGCTATTAGTTTAAGTTAAACATACTTATATATAATTTTAAATATAAATTCTTGTTGGGACTTGAAAAGCTTTTGAAAAGCGGCATTAATAGTGACTGCTTAATCTATGTACTGTTTTTTTACACATCCCAGATCCATCACCAAGATGCGGGGAGTTTGTTTTTAGCAAGTAAAACTAATAATCCATATTAACGGTGATAGATTTGGGATGTGTAAAAAAAAAAAACGGTTACGTAGATTGTGTACTTAATATTTGTTAGGGTTAATAAACCCCATACTTGTATACTTATGACAACCCTTAACTAATTTTTTAACCTTGAAAAACTCAAAACTGGTATATCTATGACACATTTACCCAAAAAAAAATTGACCATCAAAAATTCAAAACTGATACATTTGTGACAAATTTACCTTATGTTCAATTAAATTAATACCACGAAAAATCACAAACCGGTATACTTGTGACAATCGGAGGGTAAAACCACAAACTGATACACATGTAAATTGCCATGTCTTATCCCAACTAAACATTTTGCCATGTGTCATCCCAACTCAAAAATTTGATGGTAAAATTAAACGAAAACTAACAGTGGGTAAAATTGTCACATGTATATCAGTTTGAGGTTTTCCGTGTTATTAACCCTATTTATTAATTGAATCTTGTTTTATATTGGCTATGCAATTATAAACGAAGCTCGGTTGGAGAAGGGACTTTGATACATGCACTCGCAAAAAAAAATCGCTTTTGATTAGAAGTTTAGGGATGGTGTGTTTGTTTCATGGAAAGTTAAGCTTTTGCAATACATTTTCGTAAAATTATCGCTTGTGCCTCTTGCAAAAGAAGTGAACTAAATAAAGTATTTCATTGTAGCTAGATGAAATGTAAATGAGCTGTGTGTTCATCTCCGCAAAGGATTTATCACAGTATATAGCTAGATTGTATGGGGATTTACTCTTGTAATAATAACAAAGCCGGTTATATTATCACAATCTTAATTGTTAGAATTTTTAAATATTAAGTCACGCCTTCATCTAACAGTTTAAGCTTTTAGAACAGTCTACAGTGCTCCCATAAAATCTCACATTAATTAATAGGATTGAGTTCCACAAGAGAAACGAGCATATCGACAAAGATTGTCATGTTTTCAGCCAAATGTTGAGCATTATCGATACTTCTACAGAAACTAAGTGACTGCTTTTACAGTTATCATAAGGGAGATTTGTACTTGTAATAACAAAGTAATTCATTAAGTCCAACGGGGTTTTCGGCTAACATTGCAACATTTGATGCATACACAGCCATGTTATAAATTTGTTTTACATAAAATCGGTTCTGTGCCTCGTTACTCGGAAAAAGATCAAACTTTTTCGAAATCGATTTATTCACAATCTTAACCCAAGACAGCTCGCGCAAAAAAACTCCACACAGATCTGTGTCCAAAATTGAAATTATCTTATGATTTTTCAGTTCATTCATAGCTAGTGTAAAGCGTAGTTTGGACAAATTGAATGTAACTTTTGACAGTTATTCTTTGAAACAACAATAAACTTTTCCAGTAATCAGATCATAAACAACGGATCGTGTATGTAGTGAGCTATCATCGATGTTTCCCCTAGCGAAATTAATTAGCTGGTAAAAGAACTCATAACTTTTGGGGTCAAACTTCAGATGAACCAATTTCCACTCCCACGCTAACAGGACATTAAAAAAAGACAGTTACTAGAACTTTAAAGCAAGATAAAATCCATGCTTGCCACAGAATGAACATGCGCATGCACTTTTGTACAAAGACACATATCAACAGGTGGGGAGAGCATTCAATCACTCAATAGGATTTGAATACAACAGCACCCACACAAATCAGCAGGAGCGATGGTAAAGAATGGTAAGATGGGCTAGATCCCGAAGAAGACGGGTCCAGGACAGGCCAGATACCGGGAGTTCTTGATGGGACCACCGCCGGCGTCGCATCCGATGTCGTGTCGGGTTCAGGGGCTAGTGCTGGTGGTGATCCTGTCACTGCTTTGGAAGCGGCTTGAAAGACTAAAAAGGCACCATTAGGTGAGAAGATCAACTAGCTCGATCCATTCCATAACCATGCCAATGTTTCCATTGCAAAATTGCTTTTGCAAATTTGACTTTTTGCATGCTTATGACACTATTCCATTTATAGCGTTGAATTTCAGATGGGTGGGTGAGCACAAAGTAGAATTATTTGTAATACCTGATTTCCCGATTTTCTTGGTGGTTGTAAGGTGACGGGTGTCTTGACGGGGTTGTCCAATTGACTCAGTTAATCTGATGTGAATTTAGTCATTGTAAATCCATGAAATATAGATAAAGTAGGATTGTGAAAAACAAAGTTTTATTCTTTCTCCACTAGAAAACGAGTAAAAATGATTGGGTATGATCTATCAAGAACAGAACCTGTGTTGTCAGCTCTGAAGGCTAGGGCATAGGAGTTTGAAATTTCATTGCCTCATTTAATCCAAATGTTCTTTGCTTATGTAAGATTTTATATGGTCAATCAACATTATACTTGTGGTTAGTCGATATGAAATGCCTATTAGCTTTTCAGTCGGGCTGCATGGATCTCTTCTTGGATCTGGATGCTTGCTTGATAAATCCAACCCTTTTGAATCGAATTCTATTAAGATGAACTTCTCACAACTTCGGAATTCTCAATATGTATAGAAATTGCGATTATATGATGTAGAGAATTTTTAAACAAATTAATATAATTAAATTCTAGGAAAATGGAAGACAAAATCAAAATGCACAATGCGAAAAATTAACCCATGATCAGTTTGAAACCGGTATCAATATTGGACTTAAAAAGTTCAGCAATCTATAAATTAAAAAGTGAACATTGTGAAATCATTTACTTGCATAGACAAAAAGTAAAGATGCGATTTAGTGCTATATCAAATGAGGACATCTCAACGATACAATTATACAATTCAATGCAAATCTGGATTAAATTAATTTAAAATAAATTAAACTTCTGAAAACAATTGAAGCAAAATGGAGCTAGAGCTAAGTCTCTTTTGGCCCCAGTTGGTCAATCGGAATAGGCCGCAATCACTAAAACGACCCGTGAAACTTGTATTTCGTCAATTAAAACATTTTCTGCAACCAGAGGAAGCGAGATTTTACGAGAATGAATGGAAATAAATCTTTAATTATAAGGCAAGGTACCCGAATTTATGGTCAACTAGCTGGAAAGACAAACCCGAAATTGACACTTTCTCAAAAGGGTTAAAGAAATCTGATTCTAAATTATCTAAATCATTAATTACCAGCACTTAACTTCACCCCCTTGCTTGGTATATAAGAGGGCGGTCATTGGAGACAATACATATACAAAGAAGCCCTTTGTGGAACACAGCAAGATGGGCAAGTTCTCGGCAGCATGCTTCATCCTCCTAGCTCTAGTTGTAATTGCAGGTTGACTTCCTCTTTTCACTCTCTTCACATATTTGTCAATTCTCAAGTTGCACCGAATTCTCATTGTTAATTTTCTTATTTGTGGACCTTTTTCTCCTAATTTTATTCTGTGATGCTGTCTGTAGCCGCCTTAATTTGATTATGTTTGTATGAATCGTGATGTAGTTAGATATTTTATAATGTTTCTTTGTACTTCTAACTATTGTGGATAGTCAGTTTTATTGTACCTGTGAAGATAATATTGTAATTAAACGTTTTTATGCATATTGAGATTTTAAGAGATTTTCCTTTAATCTTCATTTTCTTTGGCAAAACTGTTAAAATTTATTTGAAAAAGAGAAGACTCGTTCCCTTAAACCTTGGTGTATCCAATGTCCAAAAATCTTTGACCCCAAAAATAATAATTGTCCAAAAATCCATTTCCCTTAAATTTTCAATTTCTTGACAAAATCCCATAAATTTTGATCCGAAAAAGAAAAGACTTGTTCTGCTATATTTGGTGTATTTTGATGTCCCAAAGTCTATTTCATTATGACATCTAGATAGATGCAGAGATGACTGTTTATATTTCTAGGAAATTTTCTATATCCCGGATTGTGCATATTCTTTATTATCCGTAGAACATATTCCAAATGTCTCTAACAATAGGTTGGAACGATAAACTTTTCCGTCTATCACTTGAGTAACCCTCGGAGAACTATGCAATACTTAACCTTCATCTTAATAACTTCCATTCAAGCCTGAAATCCATAGGATCATAACGAAAGAGCTGTTTGTGTTTGTTTCCGTCCTGTGTTTCAGGAGAAATAATGGTGGTCCCGAGCATGGCAAAGCAAGGCTGCCTGGAAGGCTTGCCGTGGGTGCGTTACTTCTGTGAGGACGGGAACCCGTCGCGAGCATGCTGGGGGAATTGCACTCAGCGACACCCCAACCTCATCACCGCCTTCTGCGGAGGCAGCCAGTACGCCCAGTCCTGCATGTGTGAATATCAATGTTGATGCAAATAACACGGTTTTTATTCAAATTTCTACGGGGATTGAATTAATAAACTCGATTACTGCATCCTTCATTGGGGACATTGTACCGGCTTCGATTTGGTTGATCAATGGCATCTTTTCCCATATGATTGATATTCCTTTTCTCGAATACAAAGGGACGCATTTGCTTTCCCATCTCTTTGAACTAAGTCGTAGAACCACGAGATGCACCGGGTGAATTAAGCTCTAGATTCTACAAGCATGATGTGCAAATATTCTGTAAATGCATGAAACCGATACACTGGAAAGCTCGCAAGCCGGACGCAAAATCGTATTCTTTTTCCTATCGTGTAAATATTAGTCTTTCAGCTGAGTGATGTGAGGTTTCTTTTGTTAAATCCCCATGCGCAAAACTTTGGTTGTCGAATTAACCGAAGAAAATGTTAACTTCATTTCGTATCATGCTGATCATCCTCTAATTGAAGAGCTTTTCTTTACTGTTTGTGGTATTTTTCTGAGGTTTGGTACATGGCATTATGGAGCGGTCTGGAACTTTTTTGAAAGCTCCTATGGATGTCTGAAATATTTAGGTTTCACTGAGGGTAATACATGGAGCCTGGAGGAACCATGAAACTAGAATATCTTAATTACTACATTGAAAACCTCTTCCCCGTTTAATGGTTGCTCTGTGGCGACATGTTCTTGTCATTGCTAGTTAGTCGATCCTGGTAGGCGATTCTTGTTCATTTCGCTGCTGGAATTACTTGATCGTTGATTGTGCAAATGCTGTTACCTGGTCACCAGCTTGTCCAACCGACTATTTGCGAATAGTTAGTGAGCATGAGGAGACAATGTGCTTGTGAAACTTGTGATTGTAACGCAACACAATGCTTGAAGTACCTGGATAAATACTTATCAGAACATATGTACATACGTTTGATGGAAAAGAAAACTGGTTTCTTTGTCCTTGGTTTTATTGCCCATTCACTCGTGCTCTATTGAATAATGTGTCTCTCTGATCCAGCAGTGACGGAAGGAGCTCATACACCATTCATGTAGCTTTGTTGACATGTTTTTCAGATTTTGAAAGACAATAAGCGATAAGAATATGACATCGAAAGTTTGAAGCATACCTTATGTAATGTTGATTCTTGTTTTCTGTAAAGACTAACTTGAGTTGATAATTTCCTTACCAAAAAAAACAAACCTGTGTTGATAATTTCATCGAAACTCATGAAAATTTATTGTTTGCATCGATATGGAGACATTACACACGCTGCAACCAAAGTATGATGCAAATCTGATCAATAAAATATTTTTAATAGGATTGATCAATTCCTTGTCTTGAGTACAAAGGATTTCATTACATCATTTGCTCTCTTTTGGGGAAACAAAATATGCTGGCAAAGTTTTTTTTTGGCAAGGGTTATGCTGGCAAAGTTCCTCGCTGCTTTGATCAAGGTAGCTTAATGTTCAGTTTATCTGCAAAAGAATAATCATGGATGAGAATTGGCGAGTTTTCTTTTTTTAAATAAGAACCATATTATATCAAATATGTTAATGTAAAAACATTAAAGGAATATTGTATATCAGATACGTGCAACGTACCGGCAACTTCCTTGGCCGTGCAATCACCATCGCACTTCATCTCGCAGAAGGTTGAGCCATTGCCATCGGCTTTGCACTCGCTCTCGCATGTGTTGAAGCATGCCTTGAACTTCTCGTCGGTGGCTGCTTCCGCCGTGTGGATGTTCAACGCCGCGGCAACGACGCAGCACATGAGGAGCACTGTGACGAGCTTGTTGGCCATTTTGCTTGTTTATTTAGTTAGTTTGCAAAAGGAAATGGCGCACCAGTTTCTGGGTTTCCCTGGCTTAAGAGGTCACAAATGATGTTTTTATATAGATGGAGAGTGACCTTATTTCAAGCGCTTGAGTCCCTAAAAAGTGGGAAGACCAGTGGACTTTCCGTTTGCTTTTAGTCGCATCTCTTGAGCATCGCTAAACTTGTGGTTAAATCAATGGACAGGCGTTAGAATCTCCGTCGCTAAACTTGATGTTGGATGGTCATTTTTAATATACTCATTGCTTATGCTAAATTAAGACAAAGATGACAAAGTCAACTACCTCCCTCACCCCATCTCAATTTAATCCAAAAAAAGAAGACAAAGAAAGAAAAAAGAATCAAAGTGTAAACACCACGAAAACTCCAAATTGGTGCATCTGTGACAAATTCACCCCAACCTAATGCTTTGATCATAAAAAATCCTAAACTAGTACACTCTTGACAAATTTAACTCAAACTAAGTGTTTTATCACCAAAAATCATAAATTGATATATTTGTGATACATTTACCCTCTATTAGTTTCCGTTAAATTAGATTAAATTACGAAAAACCAGAAAACTAGTACACATGCGACAAACGGATGGTAAAATCCTAAACTAGTACACCCGTGAACTGCCACGAGTCATCAAACTCAGTAATTTGATAGTAAAATTTAATGGAAATAAACGAAGAGTAAATTTGTCACATGTGTACTGGTTTAGGGTTTTTGCTTATAAAAAAATTAGTTTAGGATAAATTTGTCACATGTGTACTAGTTTTAAATTTTTTGTGGTATTAACCCAAAAAAGAACTACACCAATCTCATAATTCATATGCTGGAACGGAAGAAAGTTCAACGGAAAATTGAGTTTCTTTCTCCATAAACCATCTGTTTTTTATGGTTATATTCTCTTGCTTTCTTCTGCATTGAAACTAGGATCAACAAGATACTCTTGGTTTAATTTGAAGATTGCCTATATTGACTATGTGATTAACCGTGTAATTCGGTTTAGTGCATGGAAGAAGTGTGGTCTAAAAATTTATGAGTGGGTTTTGTTTGCTAACAGTTGTTTACATTGAAATTAGGCTAATATACTCATATATAACTTCAAGTATAATTTTGTTAGACTTGAAAAGCTTTTAAAAAGAGGGATTAATAGTAACTGCCTAATCTGTGTACATTTTTTTTGTACACATCCATCACCTAGATGTGAGTAGTTTATTTTTAGGGAGCAAACTAATAACTCATATCAATGGTGATGGACGTGGAATGTGTAGAAAATAAAGGGTAACACAAATTGTGTACTTGATATTTACTAATTGAATTGAGTTTTACATTGGCTATGCAACTATGATGCGACGAAGCTTGGTCAGAGTTGGGACTTTGATACAGGTACTCGATGTAATTGAGGGTCATGAAAAAATCACTTTTTATTAAAAGCTCAGAGAGGGTGTGATTGTTTCATGAAATGCTAACGTTTGAAAAATAATTTCTCAAATATTATCGCTTGTACCTCTTATAAAAGTGAACTAAAAAATGTATATTCATCATCAATAAAAAAGTTTAGGAATAAATTGTTATTGATAGTAAAAGTATTATACTTTAATTAATTTTTTCAAGCGACAAAAACTGGGTTGTGAACTTCATTTTCCTCTATTGATTAAATAAATTTGTCTTTTTCTTGAGACCCATGTTTGATAACTCGAACAGGTGTTGGAGTTTACTATATTCAATAGTTAATAAATTAAGCATATTTGATAATTATAACTAGTTTTGACTTCAAAGCTGAAATTTTGTCAAAGAAGCTACTTAATTCACTAAGTAAGGATGAGGTTATCTAATTCATTCAATGGAAAAAGGAAACCAAGTATAAAATAAAATCTTGTATATTACATCTTAAGACCTAAAACCTGCCATAAATATTCACAATTCCATGTTTGATAAGAAAAAAAAATATTATATAATACTCAATATTCAATCATCATCCAACAACATTTTTTTAATTTTCAGCGCTTAAATGGTTAACACTTATAATTTAGTACATAAACTTCAAATATTCGTAGTGACAAACAGAGAACTATTGCCAAATAAAATATAAATAAGCTATGTGGTTTTCTCCCCAAAGTGCGAAAAGTACCATTTTTGAATATATTCCATTGGAACCAATTTGGTCTCGAACCTTTTAGTTAAACTAATTCAGTCCTAAATATTTTGCATTTGTGCCAGTTACGTCCATTTAGCCACTTTTGGGCAGAAATCGCTGGTAATGATGCTGGCCATATGACATGGCACAACCGGCTCTAGCTAACATGAACATATTCTACAATTATTTTAATATTTTTTCCCAATTTTTTACTAATTTTTCTTTTTGTTTTCTCCTTTTTTTTATTGTGGCTGGCTAGGGTGGGCGAGGACCTGCAAGCCATAGCCAATCACTAGTGAGGGTTGCGGCCATCACCAACTGTGGGATCCAGAAAGGGCGGTCTTCGCCCAAGCAATGAGGCTGACCCTCTCTTGCGTGACGGTTGTCCTCTTCGGATCTAGCGAGAGCTTGGCCCTTGCAACCTAAGAGAGGGCCACCTTTGCAGGATGTGGCAAGGGCTTAGCGACCCTTGCCCTAGGCCGGTGATGGCTTGGGCAAGGGCTGCAACCCTTGCCAATGAAATAAAAAGAACATAAAAATATCAGAAAAAATTGTAAAATTTGTCTACATTAGCATTGGTTGTGCCACAAAGGACGGCCGAGGTTCATGTTAGCAATTTTTTGCCAAAATTGGCTAAATGGACTCAATTGGCATAACAATATAAAAGGCTTAGGACTAAATTGGTTCAATTAAAAAGTTTATGATTGAATTGGTACTGATGCAATGGATTTAGGACTTTTTTTGTACTTCCCCCCCAAAGTTCTTGTCACAATGTATAGTTAGATTGTATGGGGATTTATTCTTGTAAAAATAACAGAGTCGGTCTTATTATTACAATCTTAATTATTGAAATTGCCCGCCACTATTGAGTTTCATGAGAAACGAGCATATCGTCATTTTTTAGCACGAGAATGTTGGTTATGGGCTATAAAAGATACATTACCAAAAAACCCCCAAAACCTATTGTGTGGATGATAATTTAGTCATAAACCTTTTAATTTAGTAATTCAGTCATAAACCTTTTGACTATTTGCCAATATAATCTCTGTGGTCAATTTTGGTTGGAAATCACTGACGTGGATGCCAATAATTTTATGTGGCACAGTGCTAATGTAGGCAATTTTTTTTTTATAATTCCTTTGAATTTTTTCCTCGTTTCTTTTTGTTTTCTTTTTTCCTTTCCTTTTCTATCCTTTCCTTTCCTTTTTCCTTCATTTTTTCTATTTCGCTCTGCTGGCTAGGGGCCTCGCTAGATCTAGTGAGGGCCGCCCTTGTTGGTTTTTGGTGAGGGTTGTCCTCTCCAAATCTGGCAAGGGCTGTCCTTGCCTTACCAAGGCTAATGAACCCTCTCCAAATAGGGTGAGGTCGATGCTTGCTGATGCCGGCGATGGCGACCCTCATATGTGGTCGACAACCTCCATTGGCCATCATCGAGGCCTATGGCTAGTGGAGGGAGATAAGGAAAAAAGAAATAAAAAGAAAAGAACAAAATTAAGAAAATTAAAAGAAATTGTTCACATTAATGCCCGCCGGAAAGCATCACATATGCCATGTAAGACGGCTGGCATTAACCAGACTGCCACGTCAACGATCTCTCCAGTCAACGATTTCTGGTAAAAATTGATCGGAAAGATTATATTGGTAAATTATCAAAAGATTTAGGATTAAATAGATCAAATTAAAATGTTTAGGATTGAATTGACATATGTACGACAAGTTTAGGACTTTTATGGTAATTTTGCCCGGTACAAAGGAGTCATTTCTTCAATCAATTTTTAAACATTATATGAAACGTATGGTGTACGTAGTCAGCTATCATCGATGTCTCCCCCTAACGAAATTAATTAGCTGATACAAGTACTTTTAACTTCTGGGGTCAAACTTCAGATGAACCAAGACAAATCGATGGTCGCCACAGAATGAAAGTCTGCGTGCATGTGCATGCCCTTGCGTACAGAAACACATATATCAACAGATCGGAAGAGTATGCAGTCACTCAATAGGATTTGAATACAACAGCACCTATAAAAATTAGGAGGTATGATAAAGAAAGGGGAGACGGGTTTGACGCCGAAGAGGACGGGTTCAGAACGGGCCGGATACCAGGAGTTGCTGATGGACCCACTGATTCTGCAGGTGGATAAGCCGGCGTCGCGTCCGATGTAGTTTCGGATTCTGGCGCCGGTGCTGGTGGGGATGCTGTTGCTGCTTTGGAAGCTGCTTGAAAGAGTAAAACGGCTCTATTAGGTGAGAAGATCAACTAGTTATGTCCATTCCATAAAAAATGTTGATGTTTTCAGATGGGTGGGTGAACACAAAGTGGAATTATTTGTAGTACATGACTTCACGATTTTCTTGGTGGTGGTGTCGTGTCTTGAGGAGGGTGTCCACCAATTGTCTCAGTTAATCTGATGTGAATCTAGTTATTGTAAATCCATGAAATCTCGATAAACTAGGATTGTGAAAAACAAAGTTTAATTCTTTCTCCACTAGAATACGAGTAAAAATAAGGGTTAAATTTATCACGTGTACTGATTTGGGATTTTTTATAGTAAAAATATTAGTTTAAGGTAAATTTATCATAAGTGTACCGGTTTGGGATTTTTGGTGGTATTAACCCTAAACAATGGGTACGATCTATTTTCGGCATATCAATTTAAATTGTTATAAACTGGAAAAGACGAGGGATTCATGAAAAATTCGGGATCATCTTGAATTCGAATTTGGAGGGGGAGAAATTCATGGCTTACTCAACTATTATCCTGTGAACCCCAAAAAAGAAAAAATCCTATTATCCTGATTGTCTCAAATTACAATTTTGCCCGTCCATAATTTTCACGATCATAATTTATTTAAGATGTGTGCATGGGCTTTTCATGGAAATTTTTCAGGAAAATACCAAAAATGTATCACCTTTCGCCAAATAACCACTTACACGCATCTCCTTTTGAAAGTTTTAAGTAAATAATCGAGTTTTATCTTTGGAGACCGCTTTAACCTTTCACGTTAATCATACATCCTTGTTGCTCTATTTGTGGAAATCGCCATTTTCTTTCCAAAACTACCCATTTCCTGATCCTACATTTTCGCACCCACTCAAAACACTTAAAACCAATTAAAAACCAAAGCACCCAACCTTAAACAAGATGCCAAGATGACTTTGCCAGGACGGGCAATTCTAGTCTTTTCAAAGTCGGGTTTCGCTCGGCCTTATATAAACGTCATTTGCAAAAATAAATATTCATATAAGTAGTCATTGGATCAAAAGCGAGGTACTTATGGTATATTTCCATTTTGTTTTGACAAAGGCTTGAGGATGAAGTTTCAATCAGGTTGGCTTTACTAATGATAGATGTGCATACATATATGTATTGGATGTTTACCTCGGGGGCTTAATAATGATGGAGAAGGAGCCATATGTGGAGAACCAGAACCAGCTTCATGATGATGGGTTGAAGAAGCTGCAGGTGCAGGAGTTGGGCCAAACAATACTGGACCTGTCAATAAAAGCATATTCTTTTCTTAGGAAATTAACAATCTTCGGTTCCAAGTCAACATATATATACGAACGATGCTAATCATGTGCATTCCTACACAACTTGAACACATTCCAGTTTCCTATTTTTATCCTGTGACCCCTTTTACTTTTAACTTGATGAAAATTACTCTCTGTGATTTTACAAATTCATCGAAAACTCCTTCCAATTAGTTCCAGGAAGGTTCATCGCCCGTGACGTAGCCAAGCGATCGATTGGAGGGGGTTCTAAATGATTTCATAAGTGTACATGGGCCATTTTCACAAAATCGAAAGTACCAGGGGGGTCATTGGATAAAAAAACCAAAGCACAGTGTGTATGGTCAGTTTACACAATAATAATAGAATGTATACATGTGTGCTTGCAGAGTTTATGTTTACTTGCTCAGAGTTTCAAGCTTCTATTGCCATATCAGGGTGGACTTTTATAAGGAGTTTTAGGCATATCAACGTACCTGGAGGAGGAAGGGGCGAACCGGAGGCTGCAAAATCAAATGAACAAATTACACCATATCATTTTTTCACATCTTTTCTTTCGTAATTTAAATTACAGCGCGGACCAAGAATCGTTTATGCATACCTTGGCACCGCAAGGGAATGCCGCCATTGCAAGCCCGGGGGAGTGACAGTGCGAGGGTCCGGTTGACAGGCAGCGGGATGGGCACGTTGGCCATGAGGATGAGGCAAGTGCAGTCGAGGCTGGTCCGCAAGAGTGTCTTGAAGGAGTCGCAGCAGCCGGAGGAGGGCGTTGACGTGTTCGCGCTGCTCCCGGTGATGAAGTTGAAGCACGGCGTGAAGCTCGAGATCATCGACGTGGTGCACGGCATGTTGATCTGGGCGTCGACCGGCGTGAACAGGGTGATCGTGCAGAGCGCAGAAGCTAACACAAGTGCAAGCTCAAGGAAAGCTTTGGAGGAGCCGCTTTCCA
The DNA here is from genome assembly GCA_031216185.1 of Syzygium aqueum. NCBI lineage: Eukaryota > Viridiplantae > Streptophyta > Magnoliopsida > Myrtales > Myrtaceae > Syzygium > Syzygium aqueum. Next base: position 6,027,586 of record CM062238.1, on the reverse strand, counting down.
TGGCTGTAAAGTTTTGCAATGTTGGGTGACGTGGTCTTTGTGCATGAGCATGAAAGAGATGGGGTTAGGTTATATAGGAGTTGGAGTTGGAGTTGGAGCTGGCGGGGGGTTTTAAGTGACTTGGAGGGAAAGCAGGAGTTAGGTTTGAAATGGTTCTGGAGTTGCAACTACTGGTGACTTGACTAATGTGAGTAAGGGGAGAATCTAATTGGTTTTCCTTTTTTACGTAAGGAAAGCTTTTCCTCTTTTTGTAAGGAAGATGCTTAGATAGGTTCGATAGTAGAAAAGTTAGGTGCATGTGCACTATTATTTCCGAATAAGATGGATTTAGGGAATTGTGATCGTTGGAGGGACTTATTTTGGGCCTAGTTTTGTTTGAGTTTCAGCCACTTGCATGAAAAGATAGGCCCATCTGAGCAAAGTCCAGCCAAGTGGCAAGCCATCATGAGCAGTACAGCTTGACTATGACCCACGTGTACGTTGACATACATACTTAGTAATAGTATTGACCCGACACAACGCTAAACGAGGTTCTAATTTTGCTATCATAGTGATAATCAGCTAAAGTTCACTTTTATCAAACAATCTTGATATTTATAAGGACCAAAGAGGTAAAAAGGTACCCACCCATCGGTGGCTGCGATGGTTTGCGCTCAGTTCCTTTTACGAGAGTCCTGGGTTCAAAACTCGTAGGTACCAGTGGTTTAAGTGGAGGGTCGTGGCGGTGGGATGCTGCGCTAGCCCCCCCGAGAACTAGTCAGGCTTCACCGCCGGTTTGAGCGCAAGCTCGCCGGCCGCGCGGACACCTCGGTTATAAAAAAAAAAGAGGTAAAAAGGTACCCACCCGTGGGTGGCGCAGTTGGTTTGGGCTCTCCCGCCATCGCAGGAGGTGAGTGGTTCGAAACTCTGCGCCATCAGCGATTTAAGTGGGGGGTCCTGGCGGTGGGTTGCTGGGCTAGCCTTCCCCCGGGTTTAGTACCGAATAGCCTGTCGGGCGAAAGGGAGGTTCCCGGGTCATAAAAAAAAAAGAGGTAAAAAGGTACCACCCGCCTGAGTGGCGTCGACGGTGCGAGCACTCTTCCTCTCGCAAAAGACTGAGTGTTCGAATCCCGAGCGCCGCAGGATGACTTACCCGACGGCTCGTGTGTGGTGGCTAGCACGTGTCGCCCCCAAGGTTTACCTCCCGGCTGTCGGCCGTGCGGGAGTTCCCTGGATTACCAAAAAAAAAAGAGGTAAAAAGGTAATAGAAAGATATCGTATTTTTTTTTATTGATTTAGGAAAAAGATTGAAATGAAAATTTCTTTTTCTAAAATATGGGGAATAAAGTTGTGAATAGTATTGAAGGACTGATTCGTATGCTTTACAAATAGATGTTGGTAGATTTATTCAAATGTTTTGTAATTTCAGACAATCAAATAAACATCGTTAAATGACTCAAATAATTAGATGATTAGAAACTACACGTATAAGTAGCTATTAGAATACGGAGCAACTAATTAGTGTACAAGTAATCTCAGAAACACCGGACCCAGATGGTTTCAATGATTTCAAAGCACCGAGCCCAGATGGTTTTAACAGTTGTTTCTTCAAAAGTGCTTGGCCTATCATTGGACACGACATCGAGGAAGCTATACTAGATTTTTTCTCGTCCAAAAGATTATTGAAATCTATAAATTCCACTCTGATCTCTCTTGTCCCGAAGGTTCCAAATCCCTCATCCCTCAAGGAGTTCAGACCCATATCATGCTATAATACCTTGTACAAGATCATATCCAAACTCCTTGCAGAACAAACAAGCGGAATGCTCCCCTTGATTGTTGATCTAAACCAAACGGCTTTCATCACTAGACGACAAATCTCAGAAAATATCCTGTTATGCCAAGATTTACTTCACAATTATCATAAGGGAGATAAAGGTAAACGTATCGCCATAAAAATAGATCTCATGAAGGCTTATGATATGGTCAGATGGGATGCAGTTATCGGAGTCCTAAAAGCTCTAAATACACCCCAACATCTGGTTGAATTGATCAGTGAGTGCATTACTACCCCGAGGTTTTCAGTAAATTTTAATGGCGAACAGGTAGGGTATTTCAGTAGCACTAATGGGCTGAGACAAGGTGATCCTCTTTCTCCATATTTATTTGTTCTAGTTATGGAAATTTTCAATAGAATTGTAAGAGCAAAAGTTGCTAGTTCTTCCTTCAAGTACCATTGGCGCTGTAAAACGCAAAGGATTACACACCTTTGCTTCGCTGATGACTTGTTCTTATTTGCCCATGGAGATGTAGACTCTGTTCTATGCCTGGTAGAAGCTCTTGAAGAATTCGCCACTCTCACTAGACTGCGGTTTAACCCTGACAAATGTCAAATATTTTTCTCTGGGTTAAATGAGGAGGAAAAGCTCATTATATTGGACCATACGCCTTTTCCCGCAGGTACTCTCCCTATCAATTACTTGGGTGTTCCTCTTATTACTAAAAGACTCACCCACTTAGATTGCAAAAGCCTTACTGATAAGATATTCAAGAAAATTGAGAATTGGGGAATGAAGCATATGAGTTATGCGGGTCGGTTACAACTAACCAAATCGGTCCTTATATCTATCTGCATGTACTGGATGCAAATGTTTCTTCTTTCGAAGCAAACTATCTATGAGATTGAGAAGAAGATTCGCCACTTCCTATGGGTTGGGTCTTCAACAAACCATGGATCACACAAAGTTGCATGACTTGTAGTATGCTCACCCAAAAAGGAAGGAGGGTTAGGATTGCCTAATTTGAACCTATGGAACAAAGTGTTATTAGGGCGCACAATGTGGAATCTTATCAATCATCCATCTTCTTCACTTTAGAGCTCCTGGGTCCACAGTACGAAATGTAGAGGAACCCCATTTTTGCAGATGGACATGAAGGGTAGTATGGCCTGGAGTTGGCGATGTCTTCTCAAACTACGTCATGTCCTAACCCCGGTCATGTCTAATCCAAGATATTGCTGCTAGGATGTCTTGGATGAACTTAGACACAAGAGTCCGGCTGTGGAGTGGTATAACTTAATATGGAGTAGTGTCGTTAGCAAGCATAATTTTATTGGTTGGCTAGTATGTAGGGATAGGCTTCCGACAGCAGAGATCATATCACGGTGGATGACCTCAGTTGATGTTCAATGTACCTTCTGTAGGGCAAGTATAGAGAACACGACTCACCTTTTCTTTCAATGCAAATGGACAGGTAGCATCTGGCGCAATATTCTTGCATAACATGGGATCAGGCGTAATGTATGAGGATGGAATGATGAGCTTCAGTGGATGGTTAGAGCAACAAGAGGCAAAGATTTGGCAGTGAAACTCCTCAAAATATCTTTCCTAGTGACTGTATATTGCACTTGGATGGAGCGCAACCATATGCGGTTTCAAAACAATCCAACTGATATTCAGATTATTTTGGCGAAGGTGTGGAAAAATGTAAGAGGTAGAGTTTTGCTATACCAAAAAATCAAACATTCGCAAACTAACTTTGCTCTAGCTACTTTATGGAGAATTCCTACCTCCATATTCTCGAATTATTAGTACCAGTTGTAATGCTGGGGAATGCCCCTAAGCTGTTGTACATCATCTGTTATATACTACTTACATTTTACACAAAAAAATTAATCTCAGAAACATTATATGACCTATTATATTTCATACATTATCTACCATGTCTCAAGTGCATATGAGATAATCTCAATATAATTTTTTTGTCTATTAACTAATAAGAAAACCTTAAATTATGATACAAAAGTTCAAGTAACAATTGTTTGCTCAATAGAAATGAGTTACAGAAGTTAAGTAGAAAAATAATGAAGAGAGAGGGGAAGGATAAGGACAATAAACTACTAGCTTCGTGAGATGAATCTAATATTGCCAATTAAGAAGAATGGCAAAAAAACGGCTTTGAAATTCTAACATAGTGATTGCATATGGTGAAATCTTGCAATGTTGCTATGGCAGTTCTTGTAGTATAGGTCACACTGATCGAATCGCATCAAATCTCGATGTGTTTCTTATGCCATTTCTCATTTAAGAGAAAATTATCTAAAAAGTTATAAACTTATTGCACTTTTGCCATTCTTCCTCACATATATGATACATGAAATGGATAATATGCAACTTCGAGTTAACAATTATATTGTTTACGGAAATGGTAAATCAATACGGGAAATTTCTAATACAAATCAATCATAAACCTTTTAATTTTGCCAATTGAGTTCATCCGCTCAATATTAACTAGAAACCGCTGACATGGACGCTGATAATGCTACGAAGGATGGCTGATGTTGACGCGGATAATTTTTAACAATATTTTAATATATTTTTTGAATTTTTTATGCATTTTTATTTTTTCTTCTTTTCTTTTTCTTTTTCTTCTTCCAAGTCCGGCAAAGGTCGTTGGCCGACCACAGGCAGGGTCACGGCCCTCGCCAAATCTGGGCAAGTGCCGCGACCCTTGCTTGTGATCGGCGAGGGCCTTGTGGCCCTTGCCTGTGATCGGAGAGGATCAGTCGGCCCTCGCCGAACTTGGAAGAAGAAAAAGAAAAAGAAAGAAAGAAAACAAAATAAAAGAAAAAATTTAAAAAATAATTCGAAAAATATTAAATTAATTAAAAATTATCTACATCAGTACCGGCTATGCCACATAAGACGGCTAGCTTTCGTGTTAGCGATTTACAGTTAAAATTAGTCAAATGGACTCAATTGATCAAATAAAACGCGTAAAGATTTAGAACTCAATTAACAAAATTGAAAGGTTTAGAATTGAATTAGTCAAAATGTAATAGGTTGAGGACTTTTTAGATAATTTAACCCTCGTTAAATTGTTTCTCTCTACATTGATTGAATGGTGGATTGTTGGGAAAAGTGCTAAAAAAGTCATAAACCTTTTGCACTAATGCCAATTTAGTCCTAAACCTTTTTTGGTGTCAATTCAGTCCTAAACCTTTTGCATTGATGTCAATTTAGTCCTGAATCTTTTTTTGGTGTCAATTAAGTCATAAACCTTTTTAATTCGTACTAATTCAGTCTTAAACCTTTTGTTTTTGTTTCAATTTAGTCCTTCCGGTCAATTTTGATCCGAATTTTTTGACGTGGATGCCTGCCGGCCCGCAACCGGTCACTGGTGCCGACGTGGCGCTAACGTGGACAACTTAAATAATATTTTAATATTTTTTTTAAAATTTTATTTTTTTCCATTTTTTTTCTTTGGTTTCTTCTTCCTCTGGCCGGACCGGCGACCGGCCACAGGCCAGCGAGCTCGACCTCGCTAGCCATTGGCGAGGCCGACCGTCGCCTTGGTCGGGCAAGGCTCGAGCCCTCGCCGAAGGTCGCGGCGAGGGCTCGAGCCTTGCCATGGTCAGGGGAGGCCCGACCTTGTCGGATCTGGCGAGGTCGAGCGTCGCCCAGCCACCGGCGAGGCCCGACCTCGCCGGCCTTTGGCTTTTGGCCAGTCGCCGAACCGGCGACCAGCCAGAGGAAGAAGAAACCCAAAAAAAAAAAGGAAAAAAAAGAAAAAAAGAAAAAAATAAATATTCAAAAAAATATTATTTAAGTTGTCCACGTTAGCGCGACGTCGGCGCCGATGACCGATCGCCAGCCAACAGGCGTCAACATCAGCAAATTCCAATAAAAATTGGCCAGAAGGACTAAATTGGCACAAAAACAAAAATGTTTAGGACTGAATTGGCACTAATTTAAAAGGTTTAGGACTTAATTGGCACAAAAAAAAATTTAGAACTAAATTGGCACCAATGCAAAACGTTTAGGACTGAATTGACACCAAAAAAAGGATTAGGACTAAATTGGCACTAATGCAAAAGGTTTAGGACTTTTTTGGTACTTTTCCCGTGGATTGCTGGTTACGTGCAACCTTTGATACAAGAACAACGATCAGATCAACTAAGTAAAGGCTGGAAACAAAGTATTATTCTAATTCAAGAACGAGGTAACAATGCAAAAACCCAAGAAGAACCATCACTTTATATAGACAAATTCGAGGTAAGAGTTCAGAACGACCAGTCCAAAAAGCAAGGGCATCATACATGGCTACGTTGTTGGAGATAGTTACGATCATCATCGTCGGATGCTTATGCTTCTGCAATGCTGTGAGAGACAGTCCGGACACGACCGAGGTTTCCCACCTCTGTAACACGTGCTACTTTAAAGCTTCGGATCCTTTCCAAGAGAACCGTAACACGGTCCTGTATGATTTAGTCGCGACCACCGTGGATCAAGGTTATAGTTACTATACTTCGAGCGGGAACAGCGACGACGACATCTGCTACAGTCACATTGCTTGTAACGGGGATCTGTCGCACGATGCTTGCAGCAGCTGCCTAGGCTATGCGGACACACTGATAAAGACTAATTGTTACTTCAGCGTCGGGTCTCAATATCAGCTTCAAGATTGTGGACTTAGGTACGAAAAGTACAAATTTACCGACAATTGATGTGCTTCTTGCGTTCCTGAGAAGTTTTGAAGAATATAAGATGAATCGTTTTTTATTGAATAAAGTGATGAGTTTCTCGTTGCTCGATAATACATCGATATCTTAGGAGACTTTTGGTAGAACATCTCGAGTTTGTTTTTACGATTTGCCGTCAGCTAAAGAGTGATCGGATCGCCTTTTCCTTCACTGCAATTTGCACTTTAAGAGCAAGAGATTTATCTCCACCGCAATGATAAAAGAAAATGTTACGAGAAAAAAAGTACTGAAAATTCGTGCTCCGGTAAAACGATATAACTGTAGTAAATGATTTTTTAAGAAATTTCTCCGTCGAGCAGTAAAAATGGACTAGAAACGAAAACCTAGGTCCATCTGTAACGATGGAGAAAATAGAAGTCGTCTGCACATCTACCTTCCGTTCGGAGGGCATCATTGTCTCAACAAAATTAAGGCTATGCCCATAGCCATTATTGCTGTCGATTAAGACGAGCAAATACAATGACCGTCCCATGCAAGGGGCTGACTATTTCTTATGTAACCGTCCCTCTATTAGGGGTGGCAAATGATTGCGTTGTAAATGAGTTTAACCCAAATTCACTCATTTAATTTACATAGACCCATTGTTTATTAAACAATTTAAATGGCCCCTACCTAACCCAACCCACACTTAACCCAAACCCACCCATTTAAATTGGTCGCCAAAGATCATCATGCGACGGAGATGAAGTGCACGGTGGACGAGCTCACGGAGGACTAGGGAGACCTGTCCCACTCCTTCAAGCCTTCTCGCGTCCTCAAGTAACCCCCGATGCCTCAACCTCCTATCGTTAGCTCCGATAACTTGGAGGACGACGATATTGAGTAGGCAGACCCCGTCGCATCGGGTGGGAAATAAGGATCAGGGCGTGATTACTCTGTCCATTGTGCGAGGCACAGATGAAGACTGTCGTTGATGAGACCATCACTGTGGTTGGCGAAGCCAACGACGAGGCCGGCCATTGTAGGGGACATGGCCGATGGCGCAGGGCACCGTTTTGGGTTAATAACCTCTGTTTCATTGCCATTTCCCCTCTTTTCTTCGACAGAGTTCTCTGTTTCTTTTTTTTTCTTTGGTCAATAACCTTTTTGAGTTTAGATGGGTTGTAAATGGATTTGTTTTTAGACCTACTAATACCCACATCTAGTTGGGTTTCCATATTCTGAACCCATTTTAACTTATTTTTAAATTTTCAAACAATCCATATCTCCTGGCCTATTGAATTTGAGTTAAAAAAATGGGTCATAAACCCATTTTGCCATCTTTACCCTTTATATAGGTGAGATTCACGACAACAATTTGAAGCAAGAGTATCGCACATGGCCACATTGGAAAGAGTTGCAATTTTTATGATTGGATTCTTATGCTTTAAAAATTGATTTCTAGATCAGAAGTCTGTTATGATTTGTTGATTTTTTTTGTATTTAAAAAATTTAAATTTTACTCAAAGTGGGTGGCCACGGGTTTTTTAAGCCATTCTGTAAAGTTAAGAAATTTTGAATTTTTTTAATTTTTTTTGGGCACCTAAAAAAATTAAAATTTTTCCCTAAAAGTGAGTGGCCACAGGTATTCTAAGTCATTTTGTGAAGTTTTGAAATTTTTTAATTTTTTAATATTTTTTGGTCACCTAAAAAAATTTAAATTTCACTCAAAGTCGGTGGCCACATGTATTCTAAGTCATTTTGTAAAGTTTAAAATTTTTTTATTTTATTATTATTTTTTTAACTTTTTTGGGCAGCTAAAAAAAATTAAATTTCACTCGAAGTGGGTGGCCACAGTTATTATAAGCCATTCTGTGAAGTTTAGAATGTTTTGATTTTTTTAATTTTTTTTAGGCATCTAAAAAAATTTAAATTTCTTTCAAAGTGGGTGGCCACAAGTATTCTACACTATTTTGTGAAGTTAAGAAATTTTTATTTTATTATTATTATTTAACTTTTTGGGTACCTAAAAAAATTTAAATTTCACTCAAAGTGGATGGCCACAGTTATTATAAGCCATTCTATGAAGTTTTGAATTTTTCGATTTTTAAAATTTTTTTGGGCACCTAAAAAAATTTAAATTTCACTCAAAGTGGGTGGCCACAAGTATTCTAAGCCATTTTATGAAATTTTAGAATAATACAGTTATTCTTGAATTTTGGGAACCTTGGCGGAGACGCGCACCACAGGAGACTACGAGTTCGTGAACGTAGCTTTCTTGGTGACCTTCGGCAGCGGGCAACCTCCCATGATGAACCTCGCCGATCATTGTGATCCGTACAGTCGTGGCTTTACCAATCTGAGTGCCGATATCAGGTCATGTCAAGCAAAGGGAATCAAAGTGATGCTGTCGATCAGAGGTGCGGTGGGTAGCTACTCCCTTGCGTCCTCTACTGACGCTCGGAAAGTGGCAGGGTACCTCTGGAACAACTTCCTGGGGGGAAGGTCCTCTTCTTGACCGATAGGGAATGCGGTCCTGGATGGAATCGACTTCAACATCGAAGGCACGACCGATCTGTACTGGGACAACCTCGCCAGGTATCTCTCTCGTTACAGCGAGCGGGGGAAGAAGGTTTACTTGTCCGCCACTCCTCAATGCCCCTTTCCCGACCCGTGGGTAAGTGCGGCTCTTAAAACCGGCCTATTCGATTATGTTTGGGTCCAATTCTACAATAACCCTCCATGTCAATACTCCTCGGGAGATATCAGCAATCTGGAAGATGCATGGAAGCAATGGACATCGAGCGTTCAGGCAAAGAAGATTTTCCTGGGTTTACTGGCTTCACCAGTGGCGGCCGGAAGCGGTTTCATACCGGCAGCTGATCACAAATCAAAAGTGCTTCCTGCCATCAGAGGTTCTAAAAAGTTCGGAGGTGTTATGCTCTGGTCAAAGTATTGTGATGATCAAAGTAAATACGGTTAATGTATAAAAAATGCTGTCTAAGTTCGATGTTTCTAGTATAAGCTGGCTCCAAAAATCCTATGTAACATTTCATATGTTCCAAGTCATTCTGATAAATGTGTGTATTACGTTCGTGATTCTTGTATTGACAAGGGACATCTCCATAAGAGACTCAACTTGTACTTTCAAAACATGATTACTCCGGTTAAAGTATTTAAATGTCAAATGTTACGTACGATTGATGGCGATTCTACAAAAAATTATATGATACAAGAGCAAGAGGTCCTCAAGTTTAAATTTTTCCAGACCTTTATTGGTCATCTCCAATCGTATAACTACACACTTTACTCTTAAGCTAAAATCTAGCCTACTCATAAGCGAGATTGTTAAAGTACTTGAATATTAATCACGCATTCATTAACCGCTTAAACTTCTAGAATAGTTTATGGTGCTCCTGCGAAATCTCCCTAGCTCTTGAAACTATATGCTTATATGGTAGGAAGATTGTCCAAAAAATCCTAAACCTATTGTAATTGTGTCAATTCAATCATAAACATTTTAATTTTGTCAATTAAGATATAAACAATTTTACGTTTTGCCAATTGAGTCTATCCGGCCAATTTTAGTAGGAAATTGATGACAATGGACGTGTATATGGAAAGGCTGGCGCTGACGATTACATTTTTTGATAATATTTTCACATTTTTCAAATTTTGTTTTTTTATCTTTTACCTTTTCTTTACCTTTTCTTTTCTTTTCTTTTCTTTTGTTTATTTTTTCTACACCTTTGGTCGGTGAGGTTGTCAAGCGACCATTGTTGGCCATGAGCAAGGGTCGCGATGTCTCACTGGCCTTGCGACACCCTTGCACAAGATTAGGCTTCACGGTCCTCATCGGCCAACATGCGAGGGCATAACACCTCATCTAGATCTGGGTGTCGGCCCTCGCCCATGGCCGGTGAAGTTCGCTAGCCCTTGCTTGTGGTCTTTGATCGGCGACCTCGCTAGCCAGAGGTGGAAAAATACAAACAAAAGAAATGAACAGAAACAAATTAATAAAAAAATTCGAAAAATATTAAAATATTATTACAAATTTTCACGTCAGCGCAAGTCGTACCATGTCAGATAGCCGGCATCCACGTCATCAATTTGTGGCCAAAATTAGCCATATGGATTTGATTGGTGAAACGTGAAAATGATTAGAACTTTATTGATAAAATTAAAAGGTTTATGACTGAATTGATAAAAATATAATAGGTTAAGGACTTTTTAGACAATTTTCTCCTTATGTGGCAATCCAATTTGCGATTCGCTCGCTCGTCCCACCAAACTTTAAGCTAGTAACGACGTCCACGACCTAATGAAAATTGCATTACTAACATCTCTACCAAATTCCTAGGTGCCGCATTTTTATACTAAAGCCATCTCGTTTTCTTGGAAGAAAATTCGAACGTCTTCTATTCCCAAGATTCTAAAGTAGCCATGAGAAAGAAATCACAAAAAAAAAAAGGTAAGGGTTCTTAATTAGATCTTCGATTCAATTGAGATTGTCCTAGTGATTCTATTCCATATATCTAAAATTAGACCAATCATAGGTTTTAGCGTTATATATCATATCCATAAACTTTCATTTTTGTCTCCATATTGTTTTGTTTAAAGGGTTCACTTTGTCCTAACTGAGTCGTCCTAGTAGTTATCACTAATTGCAAAGTCGATCTTGCAAAACATTCTTAAAAATTAATTTATTGTCAAGGACATAATCTCGAAAAAAATTCTGTGGACTAGACCTTTGCCCGTCTATTGGCGCAACTCCTCACATGGAAAGGAGAAAACTTCCTTTTTTTTTTAAAAATAATAAGCTCAGTTGAGAAAAAAATAAATGCAAATAACCACTTACCTCTAACTCGATAATTTAGCCTATACAAAACTTCTCAGAGCATCAAATTTTTCTAAACTTTGGCAGTTCAATTTATAATTTCTCATTCATGGAAGTCAATAAGATCCTTCCACTTAGCATCACTTTATGATGGCGTAGCCTTAAAGTTAAGGGTGATATTCTTAGCTATATGAATAAGATCTATTTAAGTTAGATATCCACAAGTAAAAATGCGTTTATGCTTAATGAATTCTCCTCGAAGTGGGAAATTTAAATCATTTCCGCCTTCACATAAGCTTGAAACAAGAACTTATTCATCAAATCCTTCCAAGCCAACTAAGGTAAGCTCAACTACTAGGATTTGTCCCAGTGACTACCCTTTTTACTTGGGAAGAGAGAGGTTGTGAGTTCGAATCCCCGCCTTCTCAGGGGGGCTAAGGGTTGGAACGTGTAGTTTCAGATGTGGGTTTCAACTCTCACGCCCTGCAAAAGGTAGGGCAAAAGTCTAAAAGTGAATTGAGAGTTAGAGTAGAATAGAATAAACAAAAAACACTAAGGTAAGCTCAATTACGAAAGTAATCATGACATTATATCGGCCGTGAATTATTGAATGTCTTGATGAATTCTACTCAGCCAGGATTCCTTTTGCAACTGTGCCTCTGTGAATATGCTCGTGCTCTATACATCGAGTTGCTTCACCATTATCTCTAGAACTACTCCCGAAGGCACAGTTGCAAAAGAATTATCGAACCTTTTGAACATGGAGATCGTACAATAATTATGAATCGATTGATGGAGGTCATCTCCGTTTGTGCATTTGTGATTTCTTTAGCATTGAATCATGAGAAATTCTTACCATCTCCATTTTACATTTCAAGTTCATTTATATTGTGATGTGGGTATGATAAGATATGAAAATATCCGACTTTATTACCATAATTCATCAAACAGTGAATAGGATGTAACAAAATCTTTGGATTTCGTGTTATATCCCATCCAGTCCTATTCTGACTAAATATTCAAATGACCAAACACGACCAAAAGAAATTGGTACAAAGTGAGGTGGTGGGTTTTACTTTTCAAAAGCTTAGAGCAATGAAAAATGTCTGATCATTGCATGCGGCCCAACCCCTTGATATATTATGGGCCGGGCCCTTGAATTGGTACCAAGGTTTCCTCCTTTTATTCCCGATAAGTATAAGCCGAGAAAATGACGATGAGAATGCCACTCCATTCTACTTCTTTGGCATCCGAAGTCAATCAATCTATCTCTCTAAGTAAAAAGACTACCGAATAAAGGTGATGGCTAATCTTGGAATACTTTAGATTAATGCCACATTATCTTCTTTCGCTATGAGTTTCGTAATGTTTAGATGCCGCGAAAATGAAATGATAGATTCTATGAGCATGGTTGTTCATTTCCATCTCTTAACGTTTTCTCACATATACCTATGCAATTTCTTAACATTAGATCAATAATTTCTTTCCGTTAATTGATAGAAGTTAAAACCTTGAAGATATGCAAATCATATGCGCGTAACAAAAGCTTTTTACTATTCATAATGACCCTGCCAAAAATATCATCCGATCAGAAAAATGACTTTAAATATTGAAAATAATTGAGTACTTTTTTTCCCATAATTTATACCATTCAGAAATGTCATGCATAACGAGATCGTCCTGATGTGATTTTTATGTGATTTAAGTGATTCCTAGTGTCTATGTACATCGATGTGCGGCTTTGCTAGTGCTAAAATACAGATTTACTTATTCTAATTTCCAAACGAGTGCATCCATACACCAGAAAGAATACAATCGAAACTAAAATTATGAAACAAGGTAACAAAGGATAAAAAAAAGCATACAGAAATTAGCGCGGTAATATACCATCATGGGTACAATTTAAATTTGAGTTCCTCAATAATCAAATCGCACGACTGTTTTGAGTCCGAATTTCTTTGGGTCAATCCTAAGATGGGTTTTCGAGTATGCGCTATATAAGCAATAAATAAACAAACAAACAAACAAAGAGAAAAAAAAATTAAAAAAATCTTTAAAAAATTAAGAAAGAGAGAAAGGGTAGGCAAGTAAGAAAAAACAAAAAAAGAAGTAAGGAGATAGAGATAGAATACTCACATAGAACATCCTCCACCCCAAATTTAGATGATATTGTCACTTACTTTGGATCAGATAACGACATGGGGGAAGAGAAGTGGCAGAAGAAGACGTGACTCACAGGCTTAGCTTGCGCTGCAGAACGGTGGCAGATCGGTGGCGAAGCAGCCTGAAACGCCGGAAGCAACCCATCCGGGTAAGAACACGAACTCATCTTTCATGTTGGTTTCTTCAGTTTCGCAAGAGGAGCACGATGAGTTCCGAAAAAACTGGGCATGCCGGTCGACCGTTCCCGACCACTTTCATGCTGCTTTCCGGCCAAACTTCGAGAGACGTGGCTCGCGGAAGTTGATGGCAAGACTTCGAGACCCCTTTGAGTCCCACGAAGGACTTGTCTTCTTCGATGTTTCTTTAGCCTAAGATGTATTATTGCTTTTGAGTGAGCTTTTCAGCGTCACAAGAATCGTCCAACACGGAATTCAGTAGGTTCGCTGCGCCGTGCAGCGGACACAGACGCCTAGATTTCGTGCTTGCTGCGAAATCGACCACCTCGGGCTACCGATTCGTAGTGGCACTTAAGAGCTTCCAGGGACACCAAAATCTCTTCGAGCGGTGCCCTGCGGAGAGTTATTGCTTTGGCGAGCTGACCCGTGAATTTCCATATCCTGACATGTTATTATTTGAATTTAGGCCCTCTCGATAACTCAAACCCGTCACTGTTAGATTTATTGCTTGGACTATCAAAGTGAGTAACCTTATCTCTTATATGCATTTAGAAAATGCTGCATAAGATGATTTATGAAAATTTATATACTTTGAAAAGTATATGATGGCACGTTTATGGGATTATCGAAAACGGAGAAATAATCATTGCATACTTGTTGAAAATGCATCTGCCAATCGGAAATGTTTCTAGTATTTAGAATTGCATTGGAATTATCATTGAAAATCAAAAAATGTTTACTATTTACAGATTTATTGTAAATAATTACACTTGACAAAGGTATACGTTTTACACAAAAGTGTAAAAAAGTATGTTTTTTGTTATGGTGCATAATCCCGAAGCTTCAACTTTCTTGCTCAGCCCAAAACCAAAAAGTTCAAGAAATCATTACCAGGTTGTTCCTAATATGCTCTTGTGATTCTGTTTTTGTGCTTGATTGCAGATATGGCGTCAGATTCCCCGAAGGGCGCTCCATCTGGTAAGCTTTGACACTACCAGTGTGTGCTGTTTTGGTTAGTTGTTTATTCATAGTTCAACTAACCAATTTGATTCCGTTAGTTTAGCTTGTTATTATGTTGAGATTTCTATCCATTAATTGGTTTGATTGCATCTTGTATGTGGTTTTGGTGAGGTGGCTTGTGAATTTTCTTCTGCTTTTTTTCTACCAGATAGTGAACTTTGCAAAAAATTGTTTTCTAGTTTGTGGCTTGTAAAGATCTGAATTTCGAGTTTACGTATTGAAGTACTAATGCCAACACAAACACGTAGTGGAATGGTTGAAGATTGGTGTCAATATGACCTAAGATGAGAATTCAACTTGATTTTCGTAGGATTTGAGCTTCGAGTGCTTATGTGGTTTTTTAATGAATGTTAATGTCCTGTCATCTTTGATATTGGCACTATAATAACCGTGCTTTTGATGTTGGGTCATATCCATATTGCTTTTACCTAGTTGATTGTAATTACCGGGGGCGTTACTTTGGACACAAGTTGACCTTCACTGTAACTCATTTAGAAGCTTATGGTCCAAGCCCAACTTGGGAGTTGAGTATAGACCCTCTAAAGTCATCCCTTAGGTTGAAAGAATTGGCTTGTGCTAGAGGCTTGCTCGAGGACCTACGCCCATGTCGTCGAGGAAATTTACGAATCAAAGTTCCAAGTTCCAGTTTTCTTGATTCCTTATGGCTCATGAAGTTATGAGTTTTACTGTTTCTGGCATCATATGCTTCGCACATAAGGCATGCGATGTGCTAGTAAGACATTTGCAAGTACTGGATATGTTTTCTGCAAAGACTTCCTTCTCTAGTAAAGTAAATTGTTAAGCAGTTTCTTTGCTGGTCATCAATGCATTTGCTAGAAGCCATATGGTGATTGTGGTTTTGGACATTTTCAGGTGATAAAGTCAGTGTTGCTGATGGCATAGGTCCCAAGTCTGAACCATCTGTCGCAGAGGTGTCATCAGATGCTTTACCTCCTGGAGTTGGGTTGGCCGGCAACCCTTTTGATTTCTCAGCCATGTCAAACCTTCTTAATGTATATTCTGCTAATCCATCTCCTCTTCTTTTCATGATTGTTTCTGAAGGAATTTAAACATTTTCTCTAGGAGTCATTAAATGTAGTCTTCCTATAACAAGGTTTATTAAAGACATGCAACTTAAAGAAGAATACACATAACAAAACAGCTTAGTGGCAGGTTCCTTCACTTATTAAATACTTAAAACCTTTATGGTATTTGTTATCGGATGTTCTAATCTTTACCAATGGCATTCTTGTTGGTTTGATGACATTGTTTAACACAGTTAGGAGTAAGTCCGGTTGGATGATTTACTCTGGTTTAGAGTATGAAGTTAAGTAATCTTGGAAAATAGGAGTTTTATGCTTGTGGCAAAGATTGTTTTTTGTTCTGATAGTTGCTCCATTTGGGAAATGCTGTTTGGAAATTTTGGCCCTAGATGCATTGGGGAGGTGACGGTACCAATCTTGTCTTTGTTTTTTTTTAAATCATGGTCTTAGGAGTTGCTCAGAATTCAGTTGGAGATGAAACAATGTCCGTTGAAAGTCTTTTTTATTTTTGTTGTCCTTCCTCGTGGTTGTTACTTCAGATTAGTCTTTGACGTCTGGATGTTTCACCGTGCTGTGTTTTGTCTATTGTATAGTCTGAAGGTTCGCTTTTGGATGTCACCCCATATATTTTCTTCATCTAGTGCGTGCTATCTCTTGATTTCCCTTATATGTTGTGCGATATGCATAGGACCCTAGCATCAAGGAATTAGCCCAACAGATAGCTAAGGATCCTACATTCAACAAGATGACAGAGCAGCTGCAAAAGACTTTTCAAGGCTCTGCTGGAGAAGGCATTCCGCAATTTGATCCTAGACAATATCAGTCCACCATGCAGCAAGCTATGCAGAATCCCCAATTCATGGCTATGGCTGAGAGACTTGGGAGTGCCCTAATGCAAGTAATGCTGTTTTGCTTAGAGTACATACTTCTGGCTTTCTTATCTGAAGTATTGTGAATGTTGTCATGCCAATATCTTCTTTCCTCTTTTTCTTAGGACCCATCTATGTCAAGCATGCTTGAGAATTTGGCAAATCCATTAAGAAAAGAACAAATGGAGGAAAGAATGGCGCTTATGAAAGAAGATCCATCTATCAAGCACATATTTGAAGAAATAGAGACCGGTGGTCCAGCTGCCATGATGAGGTGGGAGATGCTTATAGATATTACAAAGATTATTGTCAGTGTCAGAGCTTGAGTGAAGAATTGTTGCTTGCATGAGCTGTGGATTGGGAGCATGATATTGTGGAGGATTTTTATTAACTATTCTGTTTACAGGTACTGGAATGATAGAGATGTTCTAAAGAAGCTCGGGGAGGCCATGGGTTTTCCAGTTGCAGGAGATACAGGCACTTCAGCTGAAAATATTCCAGAGGAAGAAGAAGATGAGGGAAATGAGGATGAATCGATTGTTCACCACACTGCTAGTGTTGGTGACGCGGAGGTATAAATTAAATTTATCGATCTTCAGATTATTATGGCCTGCTTTAGATATTAGTAATATCAGTTCTTATCCTTCGCAGAACACATTATGGTAGTTTAGATGCTACTGCGCTTTCATGACTTTACTCTTGCTTTTAAATTCTTATAAAAGTGATGTGGACCTTTTCGCCTTGTTGACACTATACCAAATATTGCAAAAGGGTTTTCTCCAAACCTAATGCCTTTTCAGTTGATCCTGGAGGCAAGAATTTGCTTTCCTTTTATCATTATGTGAATAATGGATAAATATTCTTTTCTTTCTGTTGAAATGTTGAGCTAGGATTATTGCCCCTTATTGGGCATATTGTTTTAGACGAAGCGCAAAAGTTGAGACTCACGTTTTACTGATCAGGGGTTGAAAAAAGCGCTGGACTCTGGTGCTAACAAGGATGAAGAGGATACAGAGGGAAGAACAGCCTTGCATTTTGCATGTGGATACGGTGAGGTATGGTCAATTTGATTACTGAGGAACTTGGGGATTCCAATTATTTATTTATTTATTTGTTAAGAAGGGATTCCAATTATTTTGTGCTTTCCTTTTACCTATCTTTCATTTGAAAAATGATAAATATTTCTGTACCTCTGTACAATCTAAGCCAGCAAATTCAAACCATCGTTGTCCAGTGTAAATTTTACTGTTGTTATGAATATCTATGGCAAAGCCAAGTGGGAACATGATGGCACAAAATAATGGGGGAAGTTTTATGAAGATTTTATGGGAATATGTGTGTGTGTGTGTGTGTGTGTGTGTGTGTGTGTGTGTGTGTGTTAGATGCCAGTATTCAGAAAAATATTCCAGTGCCCTCTCATTGGCCAGTCCCTTTGTGAATTGACTCTTCGGCGTAGGTTTTGAGAGTTATGGGATCTTCGTAATCCAAACAAGCAACAAAAATGACTCTTCATATCAATTGCAGGTCATGTGCGCTCAGGTACTCCTTGAAGCTGGAGCTGCTGTGGATGCACTGGACAAGAACAAGAACACCGCACTTCACTATGCAGCTGGCTATGGCAGGAAAGAATGTGTTGTACTGCTGTTGGAACACGGTGCCGCTGTGTAAGTAAATTGCTCATGTTTCCAATATTTTCTTGCAATTCATAAGTTGTTGATTCATGTCTTCCGTTTGCTTTCTTCTTGTGCTATTTGCTGTTCCAGCACTCTACAGAACTTGGACAGAAAGACTCCTATTGATGTTGCTAAACTAAACAACCAGAGTGAGGTCCTAAAGCTTCTTGAGAAGGATGCCTTCCTGTAATTGATAGGCTTGGTGTCGTGAGTGAGCATCGGTTCTAGAGGGTCGCTGTGTCCTGTACAAACATTTGTATTTTGGTCAGCTTGCGACTGCAACTTGAGTTTTATCTACGTTGCTTTTCTTCTCCTCATTTCTGCTAGTTCTCTGTAATTGTCATGCCTGACTGTTCAGGCGTTTGCAACCCCTTTCTCACTTTTCGACGTGTCCCATGAACTACGTGTGTTCTGGTGCACGGGTAAGCAACACCGTTTTACAGTCCAAGGTTCTTATGAAAATGCACCTACACAAATCATTCTTGTGCCCGACCCAAAAGAGCTTTAGATTGTGTCTTCAATGTGCAGAAACCTACACCAAGTGGGTGGAGCATATGTTGCTTCCCCTGAATTCGGTTGCAAACGACACGAACCACCGTAAGTGACTGATGATGCAATTTCCACAGGACCGGCCACGAGAATATCGGAAACCATAGTTGTTTCACTGAGGATCTGGTCTCTGTCTAATGTCATCGGAAACTAAAGGAGAGGAATCACCTGAAATTGTTGTACCTTTTTATCATTGCCAGATCACCGGAGATTGCAGTGTTGCAAAGCGATTTTTGTTTTGTGGGGGACAGAAAAGTGCCTTGATTTCATTGATAACTTGAAAGTAGAACACAAGGAGGTTCAAAATCATAACATGACTAAGACCAAAGAGGATAAGGGGATCGGAAATCCAATTTGGGCTTTGGAAACTCATTTTGGTAGGCCTTCGCAACTCAGTCTGCCGGCTAATTGGCTTCACTGGAACAAAAGGCTAGAGACACTCCCCACATTTGGGCCATAATCTGCTGACAATCCTCAATGATGGACCGGACTATCCATGGGCTTTCTACATGGCCCAAGATACGAGGAATTGACGATAAGATATCACCTTTCCACTCTCGCTTGTAGATCATCACTTTTCCTCCAAAGATCAATTCCACTTCCGGTATTCACATTTAATGGGTTAATACCACGAAAAATTCCAAATCGATACACATATGATAAATTTACCCCAAATTAATTTTTTGATTATCAAAAACTCCACACCGGTACCCTTGTGACAATTTTACCTTCCTTTAGTTTTCGTTAAATTTTACCGTCAAATTTTTATGTTGGATGACACGTGACAGTTAACTAATATACTAGTTTGGGATTTTATCCTCCGTTTGTTATAGTTTTATCAATTTGTGATTTTTTGTGATATTAATCCAGTTTAACGGAAGGTAAATTTATCATAAATGTACCAGTTTGGAGTTTTTAATGGTCAAAAATTAGTTTTAAGTAAATTTGTCACAAATATACCAATTCAGGTTTTTCCGTGGTCAAAAAATTGATTTTTGATAAATTTGTCATAAGCGTATCAATTTGAGATTGTTCGTGGTATTAATCCATCAAAATGTGAATATTAAGTATAGGTTAAAGCAAGTAAAAAGTGTGAAAATATATAGGGTTAATACCACAAAAAATCATAAACTAGTACACATGTAATAAATTTACCCTCCGTTAGTTTCCGTTAAATTTTATAATTAAATTGCTTTGTTAAATGACACGCGGCATTTGATGAATGTACTAGTTTTGGGTTTTACCTTCCGTCTGTCACTGATGTATCAGTTTGTGATTTTTTTAGTATTAATCCAATTTAACGGAAACTAATAGAGAATAAGTTTATCATAAATGTATCGGTTTTGGGTTTTTGTTAGTCAAAAAATTAGTTTGAATAATTTTGTCACAGGTGTACCAATTTGGAATTTTTGAATGTGAAAAAATTAGTTTTGAGTAAATTTATTACATGTATACCAGTTTTGGATTTTTCGTAGTATTAACCCAAATATCTATTATGAAAGACAACGTTTTTCATTATTATATTTTAACTTTACAATACCTTTTTTTTTAATAGTTTCAAGGCTTTTTATTTGGAGGCGTATATGATACCTAGGCCCGGAGGGGGAGATGTAAGAAAAATTACCAACTTTGACCTTTAGCACAAGTGTTATATTTGGTTATTTACTAAAATTTCCTTTTTTTTGGCTAATAAAGGGATCAAATGGTATAATTCACCAAATTTTGAGGAGTCAATATTATTTTATGCCAAATTGCTCCGCATTTAGTTCCTCTAATCACATTTTCTAAACGAAACAGAGCCAATCCAAATTGATCTTGTAAGAGATCTTCTACAGAACGAATACATCTCTTTAGCCAATTTAGCTCTTAGTACATGATCATTTAACTCAGGTTTTTTTGTTATTGGGATAGGTGAATTCTTATAGGTAGCCACAAATAAGGTGACAAAATCATGAAAAGAATGGGAGTGGCGGAGGAAAATATGAAAGTCATAATTGAACGGAAAAACTAAATACATGAACTAATGATACAACACAATATATAGCAAAATTATTTATCTTTTTAAAATGTTCTCTGAACTAAACTATCATGTTCAAAATAATTGATCATTGGAAGAATTAGCCAAAAAAAAGTTAGGATACATTCTGGGAAAATGAAATTTCCCTAAAGGAAAAATAAATGAAAGGCTTTTATAAAAATTCTTATAAAAAAAAAAGGTTTTCATTTGGTATATATGTCAGGTCATGAATTGGCAATCCCATCCGGTCTCCAAAAAAATTCCGATTGTTTCAAACTTTCTCTTTTTGGAATGAAATATTTACGGATTCCCCTGAATAGGATCAAACTTTATTTCATAGTATTACTTCGTTGGATTTTACGTTACATTTTATTAATTCCGCCAAACCATTTCATATTCGAGGATGCCTTTTGAGTAAAACTTCTTTATTCAAATAACGACTCCTCGCAAAATGTTCCGGCAAATCTTATATTAATAAATTATCCTTTTCCAGAAGGGAAAATGACACAAATAATCCATGAATTTTGGGCCAATGTGCAATTTGATCCATGAACTTTTCATTTGTTTAATGTAGTCCATGACCTTTTAAGCTAATGTGTAATGTGGTCTCTAAATTTTTAATTTGTTTAATATCATCATTGAACTTTTGAGATATGTTTAATTCAGTCTCTAAATTATGTGAAAATGTTCGATGCAGCCATTTCCATTAACTCAAGTTCAGGAACTGCATTGAACATTTTCATATGGTTTAGGGACTAAATTGAACATATACAAAAAGTTCAGGAATGATATTGATCAAATTAAAAGTTCAAGGACCACGTTGAATATTAGGCTAAAGTTCAAGGACTGCATTGGATAAATTAAAAGTTTATTGATCAAATTGTACATTTGGCCAAAGTTTATGGACTTTTTGTGTCATTATCCCTTTTCAAAAGAGGGAAACTTTACCTCATGCCATGCACGGGGACCAGGATAGGGGCACTGATCCATCATCTCGTGCCATTGCCAATTTGCCGTTCACCCAATAGCCAGCATCAACCTCGCAAACTAACTTTTTAATTAAGAGCCGCCACTACTTTATTTAGATTAATCGCCATAGCTCTCTTTCCATACAGAGGGAGTGCGTCGTTATCTTTTTGGGAGACTGACATAAAAGGTCCACGAATTTTACCTAATATACAATGTGGTCTTTTGAACTTTAAATTTGTTCAATATGGTTCATAAACTTTAGCTCAATCTGCAACATCGTCTCAGAACTTTTAATTTGTTCAATGTGATCTCTGAATTTTTTGCTCAAATTTAATTTAATCCCTTGACTATATGAAAATATTCAATGTTGATTTTTCATTAATTTAAGTTTAGAAACAACATTAAAGCAAATGAATGGATATCGTAAAAGTTCTTGTAAAAGTCAAGAATAGGGTTTTCATTTGGTATATGTCAGGTCACGAATTAGCAACCGCATCCAATCTCCAAAAACGCTCTGATCGTTTCAAACTTTCTACGTTTGGAATGAAATATTCACGAAATCCCCATGAATAGGATCAAGCTTTACACCATGGTATTACTTGATTAGATTTTATCTTACATTTTATCGAAAGGGAAAAAACCATCAAAATCTTCAAATTATGTCTACTGTGATACATTTATTCTGAACTTTTCTTTTACGACATAAAAAACCTAAACTATACCTATTGTGACACATTTATCTTAAACTTTTTCTGGTGACATCAAAATCCCAAATTTGTACCTACGTGACACATTTACCCTCAATTGAGGTTCAGTCAAATAATTTTTCGGCCAAACGACTTTGTTTTTGTTTCACTTAATTCATGTACGGTCCATTGTCAACACAGTATTCCTTCCGTTGTCCATAAAGGCCGATTTTTAAAGGGTGCTCATCGGCAGAATATTGATGTAGGATAAATATATCATATGAGTATAAGGTTTTGATTTTTTGGTGTCACAAATTTTTTTAGGATAAATATGTCCTAATAAGATTAATTTGAAGTTTTTGGAGGCTTTTTCCCTAAACCATTTCATTCTCGAGGATGCCTTTTTAGTAAAACTTCCATGTTCAAATAAAGACCCCCGGCAAAATGTTCCGGCGAATTCTATATCGATAAATCATTGTTTTCCAAATAGACGAAAACTTTGCCTCGAGGCCGAGATAGGGTCACCGACCCACTATCCCACACGCCATTGTCGATCTGCTGTCCGTTCGCCGATTACTTTACTCAGACGGACTAATCACGAGGGCTCTCTTTTCCTGAAAGGGAGCGAGCGCGCCGTTGTCTTCTCTCCAACCGAGCGGCTTCGCGATAAAAAAAAAGGAAAATGGCGGGACCTCGCACTCGCCGGAGCCGCGGTGCTCGGCGTCGGAGCCCGGAAGTAGGCGGCATGCAACAAAAAATAAGAATGAAATGAAAATGAGAGAGAACTTGTGATCTCCTCCCCCTTCTTTCTCTTTCAAGTCGTTTGGCTTGGCTCCTTTGCCGCTTGTTCGTTTTAGTTTTCCAACAAGGGGGCAGCAGGGGAATATCCCGCACGGCTGTTCCCTTTCGGCCTTCGAGAACGGGGCGAGCTGGATCGGGCGTGTGAACGCGGGGAGACGGAGGTTTCGTGCGTGGCTCGGATACGGCACGGCCCGAACGAACGTGGCGTGGCGATCCGATCCCCCGCCGGGCCCCGCCCCGGGGAATCGTTCGTTGTCGCGCAGTTCTCACGATTCCGCGAGACGAGAGAGAGACAACATCGGACTTCTTGGTTCTTTTCCTCGACGACGCCCCTCCCCCCTCTCCCGTCCGTTCCCTCTCCCTTCCCTCGCTCCACGTTAACCCTCTCTCTCTCTCTCTCTCTCTCTCGCGCGCGCGCGCGCGCGGGCCGCGGTGCTCCGCCGTTCGGCTGGTCGGAGGCTCACGAATCTCGTCCTCCGCCGTCGCCGGTCTCCGGTTTCAGGTGACCGCCGCCCCCCCCTCTCTGTCTCTCTCTCTCTCTCTCTCTCTCTGCGTTTGCGCGAAGTGGGTCGGATTGGGTTTTTCGCTGGAGGGTATTGGGCCATTTCTTGGGTGCTGTCTCGGGTGTTTATCTGCTGAATGCTTCGACGGTTGCTTTCCCACCCGGTCACTTATCGAGGGTTTTGATTGTGGCGTCGGGGTGGTTTCTTAATTTCCCGTTTGCCCTGTTCGTCGCGTGAGTTGCGGGGTGAATTGGATTGGATTGATCGGTGGGTTTGGGGTGGAATTAGTGAGTTCCGATCGGTGGTTAGGTTTCAGGGCGCATTTTGCTTTTTTTTTTTTTGTCCTCCCTAGTGGTGTTGAGCATCGGCGGTTCTCGGCAACGTTGGCTGTGTACCGGTTGTTCTCTGAGGTGCGAGGTCCAAATTATGGTCGTGCATGAGTTAGGAATCGAAGGGTGCTGATGGAATTGTGGGAAAGAATGACACTTGGATGATTTTAACACTGAATTGATCTCGCCGCTGTTATTGTTGAACTAGAATTGATTGAACTAGCCCCACCTGGATTGGGATGCTTGTTTATGAGAGTCATCTGAAGTGAGCATAGGGGTTCCCCTGTTTACCTTTTGCTGATTTTTTTTTTTTTTGATTGAACTCTGATGGTGGGCACCGCATGTGAAATTTTTTGCCGAAAGCATGAGCGCCCATCTTGAGCTGTTTGGTTGTCTAATTCGTGAGGGTGAAATAGAGAAACCTTCTGTTAGTTTGCCTTGAAGTTGATTAAGCCGTTACAAATCCTAGAGAATTTACACATCTATACCAATTCTCATGTGAAATTACATGGCGTCACCCATGGCGCAGACATGAAGATGTTAAGCCTTTCTAACAGAAAGTTTCTGCTAATGAATGAAAAATATATTGCTGGTCGGACTTTTGCAATACTGTGGTATTTTAGGCTCTTTGCAATTTATATCTGTAGAATTGGCTTATATAGCGAAGCAGGAAATCCTCATTGGGAGTTGGAGATTGTTGATTGGGTGAGATTGTTTCCCAGATCTAGTTTTCTTGGGTTACTTTAATGCAACCGTGGAGCTTGTCTAGATCCAACATTGCTTAAATGGTGATGGGAGCTCTTGTATATTGATTAAAGTAGCCAAAACCTTTAGTTCTTCCAGAGGCTACCAAACTGTGTTGCTGGTTAGGGGTATTCTAGGATTATAACCTTCGTATATTTGCTTGTGGATAGAGTCTGGTGTCTATATCTGTGAAGGACTCATCTGCTACTCAAATCAAGTTTGAGACTTTGTCATCATACTTCCAAATTGTGACAAATATCTATAAGAATTTTGAATACGGAAGAAAGTGTTTAAGTGCAGTAATTGCTGGAAATACTGCATCAAGGTTAAATTTTCATTGATTCACCCATTATCACGTTTACCTGTGAAAAGTGTGCAATCCACAACCACTGTGATATAGCTTACAAGAATTATGACTGTCTGTAGTGGATACAAGTTGCTGAAGCTAGGTCATGGTTGTTGTCCCCACCATAATATAGAGGCTGGCAGAGCTATTTGTTTGTCCACTGTTATAATAACCTTGCATCTGGACCTTATAATTACTTCCAACAATATTTAAATCTGAATGTGACTATGATTTCTGATGACTGCTACAGCACAATCATTATCCTTTTATATTGAGTTGTTTTTTTCCACAGCTCTCTAATGGCCAGTTTTGTTTGATTTGCATTGTCTTTTATAAACAGTGAAAGGAAGTGCCTTTAGGTGTTGGAAAAATAAAGACGGTGAAGAACTATTACTTGTCAGAAGCAAGGCAGTTTCCTGAAGATTAGCCACGCAAGTTGTGAAGGCAATCAGACTGACAAATTAAAGTTGGTAAAGTACTTCGCTTTGGGAGAGAACTTATTACGTGATATTTTGTTTCATGTCCTAGAAATACCTTCCCAAGCTATCCAGTGGAGTAGTATCTCATCAGTAAAAATTTTTGAGTGCTAGGTGATTGTGTGGCTAAACATAGTTTTTGGAGCGAAATTTAATTGACAATAATAATTGCTGAAGTTTCTAAGACTGCATAAGCTAGGCATCTTTCCAAGTTATACTGTAGTGGCATTTCATCTTTTGAACCCTTGACTCTTTGGTGTTACATACCTTGCTGGTTGTTTAAAATGAATTTGTGCTGTGATGCATAAGAATGCCTATTACTTTTCTCAAAATGTTAAGCCAATTAACAGTTTCATGTATATTTAGGTGCCTTCATGTCCAGTTTATGTAATTATTGTATTGCACTTGATCTTTCTTCTTTCTTTTCTTCTATCTGTGCGACTACGTATCCCATACGTCATGGGTGATTTTGAAATTGGTACACATCTTCTCTGGTAAAAACAAGTAAAGTTTGTCGACAATAATATCCGGTCTGAGGATTAGTGTTGTGTATGTTGGTGCTCGGATATAATTTTAGGAAATTAGATGTTCTGACTTCTCTTTATGCTCAATTTCTTCTTATCTTAGCTTCACTTGTTATTTTTTTTTTTGGGGGGGGCATTTCACATTCCATCACACTTTCCAATTGAATCTGGATTTTGCTGTCAGAGGAAGTTTACACATTACTTCTCTGGTGGTTTTTGACGGTTAAGGTCTTTTGATATGCTATGCTATTGGACAATGAGATGGGTACGCACGTGGTGATGCAGTTAGACAGCATAAACCAATGTGCTGTGTCAAATAGCTACTAATATTGATCTTAAGTGCAGTGTTTGCTCCTGATTAAGGATGATTATTCACTTTGTTCTTTGCCTCTTTCCTTCTTACCAGATCCTGACTCATGATAAAATTAGTGAGTTGATGTTTACTGAATGTATTGTACCTTTGTCTGATGAAGTTGACCTTCCTTCTCTCATTTAAAGCAGATTTGATGTCCTTGAAATTGATGTAGCAGCAAGTGCCTCTTCTATCTTAGTTTGAGTTCTATTATTGATTGCCAACTTCCTATTCGGCATAGAACTTGCTTAGAGTTCCTCTGAATGATATTACTTGTTTGTGTAATTAGAAGATGCTCTAATTATAAACTTTTGGATCAATTTTGGCTACATTTCCAGTGATAGAATATTTAAGGAGCTGTTTGTTATCTAAGATTTCCAAAGTTAATGCTTCTTATGCTATGCTATCATTTCGGCCCTACTTTCAAAGTAGCAGATAATACATCTACCTGGTTAATGATTTTTCCCTGGATTTAGAATGTAAACAATACTGGGAATGAAAAAATGCCATTCAGTATCTGCATGAGAAACATGATAGGTGTCCAAGTCTTTTGATGGGCATACTTAATGACTGAACCTCCCACATGCATGTCACAAGGAGTATAATTGTAATTTGTGATCTAGAGCATGTGAATCACTATGGTTTAATTTGCGGTTTTGTAATATTAGGTGTTTTTCTCTCTGCAAGTTATGGACTTTCGGTTTTCACTCTTATGACAGCAGCTGATCCCAATTCATTAATCAGAGAAGAGAAATTAGAAAACTTCCTTATCAGACTTGATAGATTTAATATCATCATCTTCTCATGCATTCATCAGATAGCAAGTGATTTGTCTCACTGTATTTTATGTGCCATTCTGGGAGGCAGTTGTAAGTTGCCAGCTTGAATATGTACGAGAGAAGTATTTCCTTTGCACTATAACAGGTCTATAAGTGCCACATATTGGTTTTGCTTCTAATTTTATTCAGCATATTGGTTCCTTTTTCATCATAGCATGAAGATACACAGCGTACTCCTGCAAAATTAGCAGATGCTTCAAATCAAATTTTTTCTCATGCTTCTTTCTTGAAATTCTTGAACAGCATCTCCTTTGTCAAATTCTTAATCATTCTCTAATGAAGAATAATGATGTCTTTGTGGTGTCCTCATTATAAAACATTGTTCTCAAACTTCAGGCCAGCCAAACTAAATACATACCACTGAGAGACCACCAAAGACATCATTTCTTTTTATGGTCCTTCTGATTATCAATTGGTTTGGAGAGTGAGTGTAGTATTGTTTAAAATGGGTCTGAATAGTGTCTTTATGAGAGTGAAAAAGAACAAGTTTTTAAGGTTTTATTTAGTGCATGGTGCATCTGGTGCCCTGTGATTCATGCTCTTTCTTTTTGGCTGAAGTGATTCTAGTAATAAACTTGATATATGTTTTGTCCACAATTCGTGGAAACAGCTAAATAATCGAGACATCATTTCGGTGATCTCAAAACAAGGTGTTCATGTAAAATCTGTTTCAGAAACAGTTGTTGAAACAGTTTACTACACCAGCTTGAATTTCTTGATTCCCAAACAAAGCATAAATACTTAGTAAATTCTTTGTACTTTTGTTTTCTTTCAGTTTAAGTTCTTACAAGTAATTATCATGCCTGTAATGTTTGGAGAATTCATGGAAGTGTCAAAAAAGGCATTGAAGCTATAGCAAAGCAGTAGTTATAGTACTTCATATCGGAATAGCTGGATATATGTTTAATTTAGTGATATTGAACGTTAAATAGGATTCTCGAGAAGAACAGGAGAATCGTGTATTTATGACATGTGGGATTTCTTTCAGAGAGCACTTGATTTCGTATAAAGTAACGATTTAGGAAGAATGCTTTCATTCTCTCTGTTCCATGGTTTTGGAAGACGTCCATTACTTACACTAGAAAATAGCTACATCTGTTCAAATACTTTCCTTGGTAGCTCACATGTAGCCATTCTTCTACATCTGGGAAAATACGGACTTGGAGGGAAAAGGGTTGTTATTCCTCTTATTTTGTACAAAATAGACTAATTGGGTGATTGGCACTTGATCATGGCCCTGCCATCCTTGCTCATTCCTGAGACTGGGCCACTAGTGGGCTAGGCCATTTCAGATGCATATGGACCTCATTAGATAAAGATACCCAGCTGTCTCAGCTACTTAAAAAAGTTCAATATCTTTATTTTCCAATATTGATTGCTCAGTAGTTTCTATTTAGCTATGCATTAAATTAGGTTGATTGTTACTTTTAAGGTGATATTTTCTTTCTTATTCATGAGTTAGTTCCATATATGCTAGATGAGAAACTGAATTGCCGAATTAATTAGCTGCTTGGTGATCCGAATATAATTACTCAAAAAGAATTTTCTGTCATTTTACTCCCTGTTCAGCAATTTGCCGGTAGATAATGAACCTGTGATTTTGTCACTGGCATAGTTTATCCTTTCATTGCACGTTTGGTATTGGTAACTTTGTTGAAGAATAAGAACCCTTCTGGTTGCTAGAATCTTTTGAAGTGATATTCAACAATTTTCTATACAAATAGCTGTGCTTTAGTCAATACATGGATGCATGTTTATATTTTTACTCACTTGGACTTTGATTATGTAAGCTGATTGGTCAATGTCATACTTTCTGATAGATCACTTGGAAGTTCCTCCAATCTTGCGACAAATCTGGGGAGTAGAATAACCAGTGACGGATGAAACATTGTATATTATGTCTGGACTGATTGAAGGCCTTCCAGACGCTGTTGCACTGAGGTGCCTTGCACGTGTTCCTTTTTACCTCCACCCAAAGCTGGAACTTGTTTCTCGGTCTTGGAAAGCTGCCATACACAGTCCTGAACTTTTCAAGGCCCGGCAAGAAGTTGGCTCTTCAGAAGACTTATTGTGTGTATGTGCTTTTGACCCAGAGAATTTATGGCAACTCTATGACCCTCTCCGAGACCTCTGGATTACTATTCCCGTTCTGCCATCCAAAATCAGGCACCTATCCCATTTTGGCGCAGTCTCCACTGCTGGGAAATTATTTGTGCTTGGTGGTGGCAGTGATGCAGTTGATCCACTGACTGGTGACCAAGATGGAAGCTTTGCCACCAACGAAGTGTGGTCGTATGATCCAGTGACAAGGCAGTGGGCTTCGCATGCTTCCATGCTTGTACCTCGTGCCATGTTTGCTTGTTGTGCTTTGAATGGAAAAATTGTTGTTGCAGGTGGATTTACCAGCTGTCGGAAATCAATTTCCCAAGCTGAGATGTACGATCCTGATAAAGACATGTGGGTCCAGATACCTGACCTCCATCGTACCCATAACTCAGCATGCTCAGGTATGGTGATTGAGGGAAAAGTGCATGTACTGCATAAGGGGCTATCCACTGTGCAAGTCTTGGATCATGTGGCTTTGGAATGGACTGTAAAGGATTACGGTTGGCTCCAAGGTCCAATGGCATTAGTTCAGGGTTCACCCTACGTTATGAGCCATTGGGTCATTTTTAAGCTATGTGGGAAAGAGAAGAAGCTCATAGTCTCTGCCCATGAGTTCCGAAGGAGAATTGGGTTTGCCATGTTTGGGTTGAGGGATGAAATTTATGTGATCGGAGGGGTTATTGGTCCCGATAGATGGAATTGGGACATTAAACCACTTTCCGACGTGGATGTTCTCACAATTGGGAGCGAGAGGCCGACTTGGCGAGAAGGGGCTCCGATGACTCGTTGCCGTGGTACTATTCTTGGGTGCACGCTGTTGAGAGTTTAGGTGAAGGTTGTAATATTTTTTTTGTTCTTTCTTGGCAGCTGGATGAAATGTGAGATGGTAGTACTCTTGTGGTTATAGGGTTTGGTTTCTCATTGAACACAAGAGTGTCCTTTTGCCATCTCTTCATGTGTTTTGTGAAACGTAAAATTTTTTGGGTCGTCTATGTTGTTTCATCTGTTGAAAAGCTGGAGTATGCTGTTGACTGATACAAATCTGAATACCAGTGAAGCAGGCAAAAATTTGGTCACTCTTGGATGTTGACCCTTGTGAAGTAAACTCGTTTCTTCGCATTTTTTGGCTGATCAAGGCGTAAACCTTCTCGTATGTCTTTACCAAAAAAAAAAAAAAAAACCTTCTCGTATGTTATTGTGCCTTTGAAGCCACAGGCGAAATTACTAGGAGTCGAAGGTCTAGATAGGCGATAGACGATACGAAACAACTTTGTTTTTCATAAGACTCGAGAGAACTTAACTTAGGCAATTGCACCATAGGACACTAATGGTAGTTACGTCTCTCGGCAATCAGTGTATCGGCGTGTGTATATCGTTTCTGAGACGCATTGTGCTATGAAGAAAAGCTGCACAAGGGAAATGTGTTGCACGATTGAATATGCTTGTACAGGTTTGAGGGGAGAGTTAATATTTCAAGACGTTGGTCACACGCTTCTTGAAACTTTCGCTAGTATGTATATAGGGTGTTTGGGGCTCTTTGAGCACCCGACGTATTTTTATAGAGAGCAGGAGCCGCCTCCCACGTTACGTATACCGTGTGATTTCACGGATTTGTGCTCTCTGAGGTGGCCCCTTGAGAATCTGTAATTGTGGTGATTTGAACTCGAGGAGGACGAAACCCCTTGTGTTTCTTGGGATTATTTTTTCGTTTATGCGAGGAAAGGTTACTTCATTATGAGGTGAGTTTGAATAAATAAGTTTTTTTTTTTTGCCCTTTATCCGGTGCCATATTTTCTAGAAGAAAGTTTAGTTGAATTTTATAATGACAAAGTTAAAACTCAACATTATCTTTCTTTATCCATATTTGAGGTGAATCGATCATTTATGTTAAGTAGATGTCAAAAAAGAAGAGTCAATAACTGAACATAAATAACTCATTCCTATGTATATTGAAATATTTAAAATAGCTACAATTATTTGATTTTTATTCTTGTTCAAATTAAGTGGACGTCATTTTAAATATGCTATACTCCCTTATTATTTGTTATTTTAAATTCATCTCAAGTTTATTTTAAACGTGCCAAGAAAATTGAAATAAAAGACATGACCATAAAAAATTATGCTTAATTGTTATTTTGATTAGGGTTGATATCACGAAAAATTCTAAACTGGTACACGTGACAAATTTACCTCAAACTAATTTTTTGACCACAAAAAACCCTAAACTGGTACACCTGTGATAAATTTATCTTCCGTTAAATTGGATTAATACCACAAAAAATTACAAACTGGTACACCTGTAACAAACAAAGTGTAAAACCTCAAACTGGTACACTCGTCAACTGCCTCGGAAATTTGATGGTAAAATTAAATGGGAACTAACGGAAGGTAAAATTGTCACAGGTGTATCAATTTTGGGTTTTTGGTAGTAAAAAAATTAGCTTTGGATAAATTTGTTATAGATGTACCGATTGGATTTTTTCATGGTATTAATCCTTTTGCTTAAAACTTGAGTACAACAAATAGTGTAGAAACTTTGCTTACAATATCGAATGACGAACACTCTATTATTCTTTATTCTTTTGAAGACAATTCGAGAGCCTTGATGGCTTAATTTAAAAACAAAACATCACGAATTTCGGATCCTCTTCACAAGCCAGACTCGAAGGCCTTTGATGGTTTGATATCGGTTGAAGTCTAATGACTTCAGCCTATAGAATCTTCCATTCTTGAGAAAATAAACGGATAAGTGTACTCGAAGTCCTAAAACATGTCATGGAAGTGCAATTAAGTCCTAAAACTTTTAAAAATTGCAATTAAGTCGTAAAATTTGTCAAATAGGTACAATAAGTCATCGATTAACTCCATCCAACTTGGCTAACAAAAAATGCTGATATGGCTTTTTTTTATTATTATTTTCTCTCTCATACGTAGTGATAATGTAGCTAAAATATGAAACATAAAGCTAAAACGACGTCATTTTAGTTCAAATTTGACTTTTTGATACAAATTTTATTTAAGTTATATTAAAAAATAAGCAAACTTTAAAAAATACAAAAATAAAATATAAATAAAAATAAAAAAGAGGAAGATGCAGGCGAGGGCTTGGCGGCCAGGAATGGCCGGTGATGTTGAGGTGATGGCTCGCCTACAATCGACGAGGGTCGCCGACCCTTCTCGGCGATGGTGGGGCAATAACGATGGCCATTGCCGCTGTTGCTTTAGCCTCTTTTTTTTTTTTTCCTTTTTTTCTATTTTTTTAAAGTTTGATTATTTTTTAATATAACTTAAATATAATTTGTATTAAAAATCATATTTGGACCAAAACCACCTTATTTTAGCCATGTCACTGCCTCGTAGAATATTGAAAATAATAATAAAAGAAAGTCATGTCAGCATATTCTGTTAATCAACTTTGATGGAATTAACAGAACATTTATTTGCACAAATTTTACAAGTTTTAGTACTTAATTGTACTTTTTGAAAATTTTAGAACTAAATTGTACTTTTATAACAATTTTTAGGACTTCTAGTGCACTTATCCCAAGAAAGAATGAGTCTTCAAGAGACAAAAATTTTGCAATCTTTCTATATGTCTCTATCTACCGGGGTTATCGAATTAATTGAATGAGCCTAGGGGATCCTTGTACATGAAGCAAATGTTTGAATCAAGATTTTCCATTCATACTTTTGAACTCAATGAAATATTAATCTATTTTAAATTTTACTTGGATAAATGCCAATTTAATCTATGTAATTGATTGATAGTCTCAAATACAAACTGAAAAATTAAAACTCATGGACTTATCTCTTATTTTTTTTCTAAAGAAGGTCAATTTAAAAAATAAATGGATTTTAGAAAAAAAATATTTTTTCATTTTCATTTTTATCTAAATATATTTTCTTAAAATTTTATAAAATAAGATATATGTAAAATAATGCATTTTAATAGAAGAAAACAAATGCTAACGAAATGTAGCATAGATGTTTCTAAGTTGCAGTTTTTTTTCTTTTATTGTAACGTTTAAACATAGGGAATATAAAGTGATATTTATTCATGTAATAGAATAAATTTTTGTTAAAATTATATAATTTTATTTTATTGAATGGTAAACAGTACATTTATTCACATAGTTAACAAAAACTATGCTTTAGATCTTGAGTACAACTCATGTAGTAAGATAGGGATAAGGACATTAAAAGTGTTATAACTTTCGTACGGTGTTCATTTGAGTATTGTAACTTCTTTTTTCTTACCACATGAATACCGTGACTTTTAAAAAATATTCACTTAAGTGCTATAACTTTCATCCGATTACTTGAGTGCCATAATTTTTTTAAAACGTCCACCTAGGTGAACAAAATCCGATGTGACATAACACTTGTAGTAAACATTTTAAAAAAGTTATAGTACTTAGGTGATCAATCGAAAAAGTTATATGAAAATCAATAATAAAAAAAAAAGTTATGGCACTCATGTTAGCACCACACTAAAGTTATGAAAGTTGTAATATCCTTTTTCCAGTGATACATTTCTCTTCTAACTTAATTTCAAAATTAAATACATAAAGGGTGTATTAGTTATTTATCGTTTAGAAAAATTAATCAATGAAAAATATTTTCATGGTTAACATTAATTTATACCTAACTATCTCTGTGAATGATTAAAATATTTTCATTCATTTATTTTGTGAGTGATATGACCAATTATTTTTTGGAAAATATTTTTTAAATATTGAGTTTTTTGTGAAAACGAACGCACCCAAATTATATATTTAAAGATACCTTATCATTATTTACTTTGTTCAGATTTAAAATCACAGAGATAAGTCCAACGAGACATGTTTTTGCAAAGGATAATGATATTCAAATTCAAGATATTTTATTTTCATCTTCATCAATTTTACAGGTCAATTACATTTAAGAGTATCTTTGAAGATAGTTTCGCTTTGTCCATTTTCAAATTTAAGTTTATTAAGTTATAGAAATGTGGCGATGGCTGATCAATAAATTAATGCTAATTGGTCGAACATGTGCCATGTGGCACCCGGTGTCAATGGTTCGATTTGGGTTAAACCGATTTAGGGATGCGCATCTGCTTTAACTCAGACCAAGAACTGAACCAAATTCGACCCGAACTGAAAATCTAATTTGATTCGGATTGGTTTGGGTTTCAGTTCCTTTTTTTGATTGGGGCCTTCGTCCTCCATAGGGTAGCGGGAACACTGAAGAGATTTTGCCTTGGTCCCCCGTTCACAGAACCATTACCTGCATTATTGGTTTTCTTTTGTAATAAACATCAAAACACACCTCAATCCCTTATTACCAAATCTTCATACCCTACTATTATTTAGAAGCCTTTACGTACTAGAATTTTGACTAGTGACTTCCTCATCCTCCTTTGCCCGTGGATATTGGTCACATCGAGCAAACCGGACCACATAAAAACTCAATATCTACATCACTCGACTCCCGTCCCACGATCCCCGTTCCAACAGCTTGATGATAACCATCCTCTCTTGCACAATTAAATAGAGTAGACCTCTTGGTTCTTCCATGGTCAATGGACAATTTTACTAAGCATGAGCTGAGTGAATGCACATGATCAGCTGCATGCTCATGATCTATAGGAATGTTTCCATTATTCAAGGAATTGATTGAACACGGAAACACGGCAGTAGATTTGGGATCGCATGTGGAAATTGAATTTTTGAAACGGGAGATGATCATGGTCAAGAGGCTTGTCGAATGATAATTCACTCCCATTTTTGGGAAAGAAGAAGGGCGAGTCATATGAGCCAAGGCAAGCCTGATAGACAGATAGAAAACTGGGCAAGCCTCGCCTGCTCCTGGCGAGGCTCAACCTCGTTGTCACTAGCCAAGATCGGTCATTGGCGAGGCTCGACCGCCACCTTAACGCCGGCGGTATCATATAGGACAACGAGTGTCCGCGTCAGTAATTTCCGACTGGATGGACTTAATTGGCAAAATATGAAAAAAAAAATTTAGGATTAAATTGACATGATTAAAAGATTTAGGATTGAGTTTGCATAAATGCAATAGGTTTGAGACTTTTTTAGTATTTTTCTCGTAACACACATATATATATTTTATATACATATATAGTTTATGATATGGAGGCTGTGTTCAGTGTGATCATGAATTTTGGTCATGAAAGTTGAGGAGTGGTGGGTATGAGTGGGTAGTTCCAGGTTCCGTATAGGTTTCACTTGAAACTTGGAACTTATCCATAAGAACAAGTTCATCATTTTTTGGAACCTGAAACTTACCATAAATACCTTGGAAACTAAAACCTACCATGTCACAGATTCCAAGGTTGGTTCCAAGATCTACTCAGGTTTAATATGTATTATTAATTGAACAATTGCAGTGGATCATTACTTTTAATGACCACCTCTTGTTGCCATAATCCACTGATCACAAATTATATTTAGAGATACGAAGAATATAAAACATTAACAAGTTATAAAACTAAAGTTCAAACTAGTGATTTTATATTATACATTCATAATCTAACGCTATGAGATACTGTAGGATCATACGAAAATATAGATCAAGAAAAAATGCAAAAAACTTGTTTAAGATTTTAAGTTTCAAGTTTCAAGTTCTACTTACCTAGAATCTGAAACTACCCGTCGAAACAAATTCTTCAATTTTTGAAACATAAAATCTATCCTGTATATCTTGAAATCTAGAACCTATGAATTTTCACTTATTAAGTTCTGAAGTTCCAAGTTTTATCTCAGAATCATGCTCACCCTAGTGGTGGGATTGCACGCATCGGGCTGAGAATTTTGGTTGATTGGATGTCTCTTAAAGTTGGCGTCATGTTCTCTCTCTCTCTGTCTCCCTCAAAAGGGTTTCGTGGATTGGACCAAAAGCCAAATGGGTTTTAAAATAATTTATTCATCATACACGCCGAATCTTCTATAGACAACATTACTACTTTTTCGGCTGTCCAAAGTTTCAATCTTCCTGTCCATCTCTATTGTGAAATACTCTTTTTTTTTTGCCAGAAAGATAAACTAATCAAATGTCGCTGTTGTTTTTACAAAATTGACACAATTCCTGTATTTGAGAAATTGCTTTAACATCCAGTTTCAAGTCTACATTGTATGATCGATTCAATTGTGTAGACATGATTACTTGATTAATTAGGTGGCTGTACAGGGTGCACTTTGAATATGTGTGTGTCCAAAAGTTAACGTAGAAGGCATCAATCTACAAAATTGCAGGGAACAATTCCTTTTTTTTAGAAATTGCTCTAACACCCATTTTCAAGCCGACATTGTTTGCTCAATTCAATTGTGTAAACATGATTAATTGATTGATTAGGTGACTTTAGAGGGTGCACTTTTGGTATATACTTATATATGTATATATATACGTGTATATGTATACATATATATGTACAAATATTATTCAATATCATGAATGAAGAGTAACAACACAATTATCTAGAAGATCTATGGATATTCCCAGAAGATCTTGTGATATTCGATCAATTCTTTCATGGCATTCCAACTCTTCCAGAAGGTTAGTAGATTTAAATCCCAATTTATCTTCTATAATCACTCCAGAAGTGGGACAACCAAGTGCTCCTACTCTTCTCAATATTAGTGGCATAGATAATAGATCAGGAATATCAAGGCCAATTTATCAACAAAGCCCTGACTATCCTGAACCCACTCCTTCTGAAATGGAAGACCCATAAATTATATATATGTACATATATAGGTGCATCCAAAAGTTAACTTAGAAAACATCAATCAACATAATTTGGTTGGGTCCAAAATAGGATTCTCCTTGCAATTTTCCTTTTTCAGATTCGTCATCAAGCTTTCATGTATTAGATTACATTTACATTTCTAATACAACTCTAATACCATGTATTAGTCCAATTAAAAGTAAGTCGATTATTTCGAGATATTCAAGGGGATTCACAAAATATTTTCTTTCCTACTTGGTAAACTCATCCCAAGTAAAGATGGCAATTCTTAACGCAACATGATAAATTGACTCTAATACTAAATGAAATTGTGAAGAGTAAAATGCAAATTCTACACGACTTATCTCAAAACTGACCCGAATTGATAAGTTTTGATCCATCTTTAATGAAAATGCTCTGTGATCACATTTATCTTCAATAGAGAATAATAATGGACGGACTAGATCTCTTCACATGATTTAATTACAAATTATATACTTTGTGCATGGTTGGAGTCGAATAAAAAAGTAGTGATGGAAGAAAGAATCTTTCATTTATGCAGCGGAGAAGATGCCACTGCAAGTGTGGTTACATATATCCGATTCATTGCAAATCAACAACAACAATAATGGGAAGAAACGAAAAGTGAAAGAAAGCATGATAGAAAGAACTAGATTTGACCGTCCTTCGATTATTTAATAATCCATAATTTTACGATTTACTTCAAATATGATGAGTAACGATTGTGAGTGACACGAGAGTTGATACTTTTGTCTCACCTGAATTAAAAAAAAGAAAAAAGGAGCCCAGTTCAATGGACAGGCAGATGCCTGTCCAATCTTTTCTTATGAGGATTTATATGTATTTAATATATATTTATATTTATATCATATGGTTGTATAAAAGATGGTCAAAGAAAAAGAAAAATAATTCCTCATCAAACTTCATTGTAACCTGCATGGACGCCAAATAATTTGCTCGTGTAATGATAAATCACCATTATTACTAATACTATGTTAACGAAAAACCGACTATCTAGTAAAAAAACTCATATTGCATTGGGCCTAAATCCAACCCTCTACAGAATATTAGTAAACCGCAACTGCCGCCTTAATTCAAGCAAATGCCTACATATCGCTTGATTATTATTTAGTGAAAAAACAGAAGAGAAATTTTTTTTTGCGATTAACTTAATTAATCGACTCGTGCTCGTAAGCACAAGGAGTTTGAATTAAGAAAGCGTGAGACAATAGAAAGAGAAGAAGAGAGAAACTGCCTGGCCTTCCTCGAAATGGATGACTCCTTTAAGGTTCTCTTTGACTCCACCCACTTTTGGATTGTTTTTACGCCATTTAACAACTCACATTTTCGAAATTTATGTCCGAAATAAAAGTGCTTTCTTAATTTACGAGGCATTGCAAAAGATATTAAAGAGTCGTTTCGAATGTTAATCTTGACCGTTATTGAAAATTGCGAGTGCTAAACAAACTATTAAAATAACGGTTGCGTAGTCAAGTTTAGGACGATGACCGTACGGAATTTTACTAGAAAGCGATTATGTCATACACATGTTTTTACTTTATAATAATGTCTCCTGATCATATGATTCTATTCTAAATAAATGTGATTTGCTCTTCAAGATCAGACCAACCAATATTCTAAAGGAATTCTGCTGGTCGGTTGTCCGTAGATCATTCAACAGTGTGTTTGACAATATTAAGCCATGTAATTATTACAACCACGAGACAGTAATCGATTTTATATTATATATATTTGACCTTATTTTAATTATGTATATTTACTTTTTGTCCGATTTCTGTACAAAATGCAATTATCAACTCTTGCTCATAACTTTTTTTTTATGGAATTCTCTTCTCGACATACAAACGGACATCTATTACTTTGCACATAGTTTTATCATATTTTTCATGAAATAAATTACATGGTTTTATCATAGAAAAAGAGAAATCTTTGACTTGAATTCGCATTCATTTTAATGAAAATTCCTATTTTACCCTTGCCACGTGATTTTCCTTTTTTGTCCTTGCCGCATGAATGTTATTGTTTTGCCATTGTAGGCAATTGTATGAATGTTTTATGCGTGAAATTAAATGTCAAGTCTATATATAATTTTGCTTAATTAGAGATTAGCGACAACATCTCTAATTTTCTTAAATTATATACATTAAAAGTGGGATAAGGACACTAGGAGTACCATAACTTTCGTACGGTACTCACTTGAATGCCATAACTTTTTTTTCGCTCACTTGAGTGTCAAAATTTGAAAAAGTGATCACTTGGGTGCCATCGACCATTTGGCAGTCAGAAAATCCGACATGGACACCGATCGTTCTACGTGGCTTCACTGAAGCTGACGTGTATAATATTTTAATACTTTTTTTTTATAAAAAATTTATTAGTAATTTTATTTTTTGCAAATTTTTGTTGGTGACCATCGTCGGCTGTGAAGGCCTCACATAGATTGGGTGAGGGCCACCTTGCCCTTGGCCACAAAGGCCTTGGGTGAGGCCGCGAAGGCCGTCGCTAGATCTAGGCGACTGAGAGCAAGGCGGCCTCGCTAGATCTGGCGAGAGCCTACGCTGCCGCGGGCGAGGTAGCCTTCTTTAGTTCTATTCTCCAGAAGCAAAAATTCAAGATTGGTTGGTTTAGGTCATGGATCGGATCTTCTCATTGTGAGCCGATCTTTGCAATATGAGCTCTTGAAGCAGAGCACCCATATCAGACCAAGAAGACCCACCTTCTTCCATAGCCCCTCTTGCCATCTCTGCAAGTGCTTTCTCTCTGCTTCTCATTTCCTCTACTTCCTCACCCACCAAATCTGGCGAAAGCGGGCTTTCGTGATCGCGGGCTAGGCGGCCTCGCCAGATCTAGCGAAAGCCTTCGCCACCTCTCCCACGGCTAGCGAGACCACAATGGCCTTACCAAGGACCTTCACGACCATATCGGCCGATGGCGAAGTGGCCCTCACCCAGTTTGGCCGAGGGCGAGGCCTCTGGCGAGGGTCACCGGCAAGCCTCACCAACCTTGAAAAAAAAAGGAAAACTAAGAAAGAAAAAGAAAATTTCAAAAAAATCAATAAAATAAAATAAAACAACATTAAAAAAATCCATGTCAGATGAAAAATTAATTAAAAAATTCATGTTAGCTCATTTGCCGGAAATGTCACTCTAATGATCTATTTTCGCCGGAAGTGGTATTCAAATGATCTATTTTACTTCTATGTGACACTCAAGTGAGCGAAAAAAAAGTTATAGCATTCAAGTGAGCGTCGTACTAAAGTTATGGCACTCCTAGTATTCTTATCCCCATTAAAAGCCTTTGGATCGCATATAGTAAAAGGACATTAATTGTAATTAATCGTATCAATATAAGAAATTTTTTCCCACATGAATTTTTATTATATTAATATGATTATTTAAGATGAAATATAATATGATTTTTCTTGATTTACCCACATGGATTAAGAAAATGAATATAATATGATAGTTTCTTCATAAGTTAATTATGAATAAATTAGAAACTTAGCTCACATGCAGTTTTTAATGTAATGTGATTCATATCATGTGACATGTTTTACATTGGTAAAACATGATTTATGTAGATTTTGGCTCAAATTTTGTTACATAAGCATGTTTGTATATTATGCAATACTACCACCTGTGAATATTTCCAATATCAATGTTCCAGAGTTAAATGGTGACAACTATAAAGATGAACCACCTGTTCCTACCGATGCTTGAAGCAATGGCCAATTTTTATGCGGGCGATGGCCATTTTTTTCTTGTATTTACATGTGCTTGAGTTGATCCTTGTTACTCTCATTATATTAAGTGAGTTCCTGATCAGGTTTCAGCATTTGAGTTCTCTTGTCAAACCATAGTGAAGGGCAATTTCTTCGACACTTGTTTATCTTATCAAATATGAAATTATGGAACCATAATCTTAGAGATGAGCATGCACAGCTTCTAGATAGGACCCGAATATCCTTATCTGGGAAAAAGATTGCACAATCTCGATAGTCAAGATCTTCATATTTGCATGCTATATTCCTTTGTGGTGCTTTTCCGTATTCGCATGTTGTCTGGTGTATTCAATGGTCCCTCTGAATTCTGAAGATTCTTCCATGCCTCCAATGACGAAAATGTTGTCTTAGGAATCCCTTGTACCCGGGTTACCAACCTGGGGCTAACTGCATTGTTCTGAAATCTCAAGGAATTGGAAGAACTGATCGAACCTGGAGCAGTTCTTAGCCAGAGGAATTAGTGGCTGAATGGCGTCCGTCATTAGAGGGAGATGATCTACTTCCGCTTGCACGCACATTGCTGCAACAGCAGCTACCTGTCGAGAAGGAAAAGTGGCCTGGTATGGTTAAGTTGGCATGATCTATTTTTGGCATATAGAAGATCGTGAAGTTGCAAACCTCCGTCTTTCTCTCGCTTTGCTCATGCCTCCGATCTCACATCCACCTTCTGCGGCCGCCCAACCGGCTTCTACTCCACCAAGCGGCAAATCCTCCAAGCGTCCTTCAACTCCTTCTCAGCGTTATTCTCTTCTATCGTTATTTCGTTCTCCAAACCCCTCTTCCTTCCGACGCTGCCAATGAAATCCTCGACTATGGCCCCGTCACCACCCCTGTCGCCTTCGCCATCATCAGCTTCCTCTTCATCCTCATTTCTATGGTACATGTCGCAATATATGGTCTGCTGCCTCCCGAATACTGCACTGCTCACCCCCTCTGCCATGAAGGGCACCGCCTCCACACCCCTCATGGCCTCAACCCCGCCGTCATCAAGACCTTCCCGACCGCCATCTACTCCACCGTGAAGGGGCACAAGATCGGCAAGGGGTTGATGGAGTACGTCGTGTGCCTGAATGATGACTTCGAAGACGATGACAAGCTCCGCCTGATCCTCAAGTGCGACCGCATGTTCCACCCCGACTGCATAGGCAAGTGGCTCGCCTCCTACACCACCTGCCTCGTTTGCCACATTGACCTCGCGTTGCAGCCGGCCGGGGACTCAGCAAGTCAACTCACTGAGTCAGGCATCAAGCCGCCGTGGGTCGAGGCAACGGTCGAGACAGCTCCGCCCGATGGCAGCATGCCAGAGAGGAGCCCTTGGGAAGGAGGACGATGGCGAATCCAGTCGCCAAATCTATGGGACAAGAACAAGAGCAGGCAGCTTCAATAATCGCAAACGAACAGGTGGCTTAGGCAGGATCTGGAGGTTTCGTCTTTCGCAGTCGACCGGGCACTCATTGGTCCGACTGAGCGAGGACATCGAGCGTTTCACCTTGAGGCTGCCCGCACTCACGGTTCCGACAGAGCTGAGGACACCGAGCGTTTCGCCTTGAGGCTGCCCGCCGAGGTGAGGAAACAATTGGTGGACCGGTCCGGGCCGGTCCTGCCCTTGGAAGGTTGCTCAAGGCGAGGATACCGTTGCAGAGGCGAAGGGAGCAGCTCAGGGAGGTACTTCAGGAGACTGGACCGGCTGGACCGGGCAGCCAAGTCAGAAAGGTGGGATTTCAATATAATCTCGCCTACAGTGGTTGCCAACGGTAGCGAAGGGTCCTCTTAGGGCTCGGTTCAACAGGCTAGACTGGACATTTAGTGCGTAAATTAGTTACGTCGCAGAAAAAGATAGGACAAATTCGGGAATTTTGAAGTGATTGATTTGTTTTGGTGGACGATTGCCAAAAATTTGTGCCTACTTTGTATAATGTGTTCGACAAACTTTAAGAGATTAGGCGTCAAGGAGAAGAAGTTTTTCAAATGAATTAGAGTGTTACGAAAATTAAAGACAATTGATTGAAAAATTCGAGAAAATGTTAAATTTGAATTAAAGAATGATTGGATCCATTTTTAAAATTTTCTTAAGTAAAGATGGAAATATAAATTCCCAACCATTCTGGGATGAAATTTACTAGTGTAAAGATATATACAAAGCAGGCTAAGTCAAGTATTTTAAAGCAGATATGATTAAATTTCTTATATCTTTCGTAAATTTTGGGATTTAAGTAATAAATATCCAAAATATGATTAAATCTCTTAATAAGCAACAGCTTCAAGAGCATCCCTTGCTCGCATTTAATTTCAATTTCGAAACTTCAATCAAATCATATCATAAAATCCTAGTTCATACCATGAATAACATGGAAGCTACTAAATTGCAAGTTGACAAATTGAGCCAAATTCCACTTGGAACACAAAAAATACCAACTCCTAATGCTACCAACTTTGGAAAAAAAAACTAATTTATCGAGAATTAATTGGATTGAGAGCGTGGTCGTCCGCTTCGATTTGCAACATCATTTCGTTCTTTCGGAAATTCCAAAAGAGTTCAGCTGAAATAAATGGTATCTTCCAGTTCCTTCTCCATCGGCCAAAGCCGAAGAAGAAGCTTGCGTCATGCATTGCATCACTTTAGTGCATTGCACTGTTGTTTTCTAAGCCCCTAATACACAGGCCAGGATAGTAATTTAGGATCCATGAATCCAATTATGACAACCTTTGACTTGATGGGAAGAGATGGAATTTCGCCATGTGTCGATGACAAAAGTTTTAACGTTAAATATTTTAGGTTGCGTTTCGTGGAAAATGAATAATTTGGAATGCGTTTTTTAAAAAATGATCGTTTATATTGTTTATAAAAATAAATAAACGAAAAATATTTTCATCATTCACGAAAATTATTTAAACATAAGTGGTTGTCGATAACAAAAATGCTTTTCATTAACTATATTTTTTCAAGTGATATAAGTGATTATTTTTAGGAAAATACTTTTCAAATCATTCATTTTCTATAAAACAAATAGAGCTTTGATTCTAGCCATTATGAACATTCGATTCCAACACCATTGACATTATTTAAAAATTTAATTAAAAACATTAGGAACCATGTGTCGATATTTCTCTCTCTAATGATAGCTGAAATTCCAAAATCTACTAAAGAGATTGGG
Source organism: Syzygium aqueum (assembly GCA_031216185.1). Lineage (NCBI taxonomy): Eukaryota > Viridiplantae > Streptophyta > Magnoliopsida > Myrtales > Myrtaceae > Syzygium > Syzygium aqueum. The sequence continues at coordinate 5,983,418 of CM062238.1, read as the reverse complement.
TGTGTGATTAGTAATTGGATAGCATGTGCTTTTGAGAGATTTTTTTTGGATGATTTTGGATTTTTTTTCTCCTAATGTACACCTTGTGATGTTTGTGTATAGTACATGGTTTTACTTTTCACATAACCTAAATCAACTATTTAAAAAAAATTGAAAAAATTGCAGCGCAAATCCTAAAATTTATCAACTCCCTGCAATAATATTAAAAGTGTCATTTTGTTTATATAATTTATCAGTGATGGTTTGCCAACCTGCCTAAGGTTCAGGCCCGCCTACTCGTATAAAAGGTTGGGCCACCTGAGACTTCTCTCTCTTTTGCGGCAGTAAACGTCTGAAAATGAATGTTATGACACTAATTAAGCGTTGCCAGAGCTGAAAAATGGAGAACCCAGAGGAAGAAGAAGAAGACAACCTTCAGCGTCAGCCAAACCGCAACAAAACAGCGATAAAAATCCCTTCACAGTGAGAGTTTGCAGATCAGGAAAAGCCATGTCATATTCTACGTTGGACTTTAAGTGATCTGTTTATTCGGAGAAAGAGACTCAATTTGAAGAAGATATGGTGTCATTTAGGTTTAGAAAAGCCATGTCATATTCTACGTTGGACTTTAAGTGATCAGGCAAAAAGTTTTGACATCAAAATAAGTGATCTAAGAAAATTATGATACTTCTATTATCCTTTTCCCCATTGTTATTCTCATTAAATTAAGTGAGATAATGATCAGGTTTTAGCATCTAATTTCTCTAGTCATACCATAGTTCTGATAAAATATACTCTTCGGTTTGTGTGCTTTGAATGAAATGTCGTTTTCATCACTGTACTATGAAATGTGATCATCATTTTCCACTTATCGTAAATTGATTGCATAGATAATATATGTATTTATATATATTTCAAAGAGCGAGGAATCATATGAATTTCGATCGTAAGTAAAGGACCGAAATTTGACCCCAAAAAAAGGACCGAAATATAATGCGATATATAATTTGCGAGATTGGGTGTTTTCCAATTTTTCCAATTTTCCTTATTGTCCTTTCTCGAGCTTTTTTTAAGTATTTGTCCAGATTTTCATTTTACACTATTTGAATTGAATATGACTCGATGAGTTCTGATTGTTTGTTTAAGTATTTTGCCTCACTTTTTTGAAAAAAATATTTTGTGCTTTAGCCATGAAATTTATATAACAAAATCCTCCTTATGCATATGGTGGTTGGCCGATTGCTTGGGCACGGATCTACTCAATTTTACCACTTAATAAAATTTCGAAGGTTCTTATTGTCGCGATGCATGTATGATTATGATGATTGTATTATAATTTTTGTCTTATTGTCTTAGACTATAGAGATGTATAATATTCCCAAATAGTTAAGGTAGGCTGTGTGAGGAATAATTGAACTAGAAGACAAATTTTGGAAGGCGTTTATGTTATTTATTAATGAGCCTAATGGTGCTGAAAGTATTTTTTTTTTTTTAAAAGCTCATCTTCTACTTATTTTTAGATGAAATATGAAAGTGATTTTACCTTGAGCTCGAACGCCGGTGACTTGAGCCTGAGCTTGGCCACTGGGGATTGGGGCACGTTCGCCGGCGTCTCGAGCGCGACTGCTGGGGACATGGGAACGAGTGCTACTCATGCTCTATTCCTGTGCCTAAGACCCCGACGGTCGAACCGAGCTGAGGTCCCTAGGCTGAGCGTCATGTTTCAGTTGTATTTTGAAGTATAATTTCTGATTTTTTAGAGAGGAAATCATAATCTTAAATTTGTGTATAGGTTTCCATTGATTATGAATAGATTTTCCATTGACCATTCTTTTTGAGAGATCTAAACGAAACTATGATTGTCACTATAATCGCACCCTCTATTTTGTTTTTTGAAGGTGAGCCATGGCAATCTAGTGAGGCTAGAGGGCTTCTGCATCTACCCGGACGACGCCAACTGCTACCTCATCTACGAGTTTGTCCCGAGCAGGTCGCTCCACTCGTGGCTCCACGAGGCCGGCCACCAGGGGAGGCTGAACTGGAAGACATGGCTGCGCATTGCCGTCGACGTGGCCAACGGCCTCCAGTACATCCACGAGCACACCCGCCCGCGGGTCGTCCACAAGGACATCAACAGCAGCAACATCCTGCTCGACTCCAACATGCAGACCAAGATCACCAACTTCGGCCCAGCGAAGTCGGGTTGCAACAACATCAACATGCACATCGCGGGCACCCAGGGCTACATCGCCCCCGAGTACCTGTCCGACGGGTTTGTGTCCACGAGGATGGACGTGCTCTCCTTCGGGGTCGTCCTGCTCGAGCTAGTCTCGGGGAGGGAGGCGATGGACGAGGAAGGGAGGGTCTTGTGGGCTGCCGCTGCTGAGGCCTTCGGGGGCGCAGCAGCGAGGAGATCGGGAAGGCCGAGAGGCTGAGGGGGTGGATGGACGACGGCCTGGCGGCTGACTCATCGTGCACAATGGACAGCGTTGCGAGCATGGTTAGCGTCGCGGTCTCGTGCTTGAACTGGGACCCATCGAGGAGGCCGAGCATGGTGGACATAGTGTACGCCCTGTGCAAGAGCGACGACATCTTTGATAACTCCGACGATGCATTATCAGCCGATGCTCAGGCTTTGGCAAGATGAGGGAGAGAGAGAGAGAGACTGAGGTCATGGTCGGATCTACTTGCTTATAATTAGAATGTGGATAAATAAAAATTTGAGTAAAATGAGCTATAATGAATGTTACTATAAGAGGCTATTGAAAATTAGTACTATAGTTTTTGGGGGTGATAATGTGTAATTTGTTGTGTTCAGGAAATATATTAGCAATTTAATTTGATTCGTGATGCAGTTTAGGTACAAACCAATACTTCTTTTTTTTTTTTGGTGTAAATGTAAGTAGTATGTATAAGATGACGTACAGAAGCTTAAGGGCATTCCCCAACATTACAAATAGAACTAAGGTTACAAAAAAATGGAGTGGGAGAGTCTCCATATAGTAGCCAAAGTTTCATTTGTTCGGGACGGTCTAAAAGATTTGTAGTGCAAAGCTCGCCCTCTAACAAGTTTGCGAACTTTAGCCAAAATGATAAGGCGTCATTTGACTTTTGTTGAAAGCATCTACGATTACGCTCCATCCAAATACAGTATATAATTGCTAAGAAAGATACCTTCAGAAGTCTTGCCGCCAAGTCCTTACCTTTTGTAGCATTGATCATCCATTTAAGTTCATCATTCCATCCTTCTACAGGGCGTCGAATTCCGTATTGTGCAAGAATAGTGCACCAAATGCTTCCGGTCCAAGTGCACTGGAAGAATAGATGGTCTCTACTTTTCAGACCAGACATACAAAAATTGCAATGACTATCTACTTCAGGTTTCCAACGTGATATGATTTCCGCTGTTTGTAGTCTATCTCTACAAACTAGCCAGCCGATGAAGTTATGTTTGCTAATACTGCCTTTCCATATCAATTGGGACCGTTCCACAGCCGGTCTCACATTTCTGATTTCATCATATACTTCTTGGCAATAATATCTTGGTCTAGATATGATTGAAGCTAAAGCCGGTCTTAGTTGAAGAATACAACGCCAACTCCATGCCATAGAGCCTTTGATTTCAAGGTGCATAATCGAATTGCCTCTACACTTGGTACTATGGACCCATTTACTCCACAAGGAAGATGACGGACAATTTATGAGGTTCCAAAGCATACGGCCAAGCAAAACTTTGTTCCATAATTTTAGATGAGGCAACCCTAGACCTCCTTCCTTTTTTGGCAAACAAACAACTTCCAAAGCAACTTTGTGTGATCCGTGGCCTTCTGTATTTCCAACCCACAAAAAATGCCTAATCTTCTTTTCAATTTCATATATAGTTTGCTTTGGAAGTAAAAACATTTGCATCCAAAAGGTACAGATGGAAATAAGTACCGATTTCGTCAACTGGAGACGACCAGCGTAGCTAATATGTTGCATGCCCCAGCCTTCTATTTTTTTAAAGATTTTATCGGTCAGACTCTTACAATCTGCGTGTGCGAGTCTTCTTGTAATAAGCAGAACACCAAGGTATCTAATAGGGAGGTTATCCGTGAGAAAAGGTGTGTGATCCAACATAATTCCCTTTTCTTCCTCGGACAACCCAGAAAAAAAGACTTGACATTTATCTGGATTGAAGTGTAGTCCTGAGAGAGTTGCAAATTCATCAAGTACATCAACAAGGCAAATGACTGAATTTACATCCCCATGAGAAAAAAGAAACAGATCATCTACAAAGCATAAGTGAGTGATTTTTTCCGTTTTGCAGCGCCAATGATATTTGAAGGATGATGCTGCAACTTTCTCAATTATGATCCTGTTGAGGATTTCCATAACCAAGACAAACAGATAAGGAGAGAGTGGGTCACCTTGTCTTAGTCCATTGGTACCGGCAAAGAAGCCAACTTGTTCGCCGTTGAGGTTTATCGAAAACGTCGGAGTAGTTATGCATTGAGCTATCAGATCAAATAAATGTTGAGGTATATTGATAGCCCTAAGAACACCAAGAACTGCTTCCCATTTTACCATATCAAAAGCTTTCATAAGGTCAATTTTTATTGCCACACGTTTACCTTTATCACCCTTATGATAGTTATGAAGAAGGCCCTGGCAAAGCAGAATATTCTCTGATATTTGTCTACCCGAGATAAAAGCGGTTTGATTGAGGCCAACAACTGAAGGGAGGAAACAGCCGAGTCTTTTCACAAGTAGTTTCGATATGATCTTATATAGAACATTGTAGCATGAGATGGGCCTGAAATCCATGAGGCGGGATGGATTTTATACCTTCGGCACAAGGGATAACATGGTAGAATTGATAGCTTTCAACAGTCTTCTAGAGGAGAAGAAGTCCATGATAGCATCCTCTATATCACGCCCTATGATGGGCCGGGCTTTTTTAAAGAATAAACCTTTGTATCCATATGGACCCGGGGCTTTGAAATTATTTAGGCCTTTGAGCACTTTAATGATCTCAGTACGTTGAAAGTCTAGTAAAATGATGGCGGTACTGACATCTTCAAGGAATAGGGAAGCAAACCGTTCATAAGGGAAATGAGTGCGCCTAGAGCTACCAAGTACGCGATGATAATAAGATACAATTGCATCCCTAAGAACTCCCTTATCTGTTATAGTAGTGTCATCATCGAGTCAGAGCTGGTTAATTCTGTTCTGAGCACTTCTACGCATCATGGAGGCAAAGAAAATCCTACTTGTGTTGTCCCCCTCCTTCAACCATAGATTTCTAGATTTTTGCTTTAGGAGGACTTCTTCATGTTTGCTATGGGTCAGTAGTTGCTCCAATTGTGTCTTTTCTTCATCCCGGGTGTTTATGTTGTACGGTTCCAATGCAAGATCTCGTTGTATTCGCTGTAGGTTCGCTCTAGCATCTTTGACCTTACGACATAGGTCACCAAATTGAGATTTATTCAAGTGATTGAGTTTTTGTTTCAATGCTTTGAGCTTGTTCACCAGAATAAACATTTTGGATCCTCTAAAATCCATTTGCCAGCCAGCGTAGACAATCAGTAGAAAATCGGGACTTTCAGTCCAGAAATTGAAGAATTTAAAAGAGGGCTTCCTTCTCTTATCAGAGGTGTTAAGACGCACTAGGCATGGAGAGTGATCTGAAACACCCGATAGTAAAAATTCTACCGAATAATGAGAGTACATGTTCTGCCAATTTGCATTAATGAAGACCTTGTCAATCTTGCTTGCTCTAAGATCATCATTGGACCTTTTATTTGTCCATGTGAAAAATGGGCCTGTCGAATTAGGTTCAATCAGCGCCAGCTCCTCAATCATTGTGTTTTAGCTCATCCATTCCAGAAGTCCATCGGTTATTAGATCCGATCCGTTCAATTGTATCTCTCATTTCATTGAAATCACCTATAAGTAACCAAGGCATATTTCCTGTATTACCAGTGGAGAATGTATTAACATTATGCCATAGGGATCTCCTTTCAGTTTCAGAATTGCATCCATAAACTGCAGATAGGAGAAATGAGTCATCTCCTGATTTTTCAACAAGGCAGTGAATGACTTAAGCCGAACCTTCCATCATAGTCAAGTTTAAAATAGACGGTTTCCATAATACCCATATTCTACCCAGACTGCTGTTATGGTAGTTATGAATAAATTTCCAACCTCGAAACTTACTATTGATGACAAATTCCGCATTTCCCTCTTTTATTTTATGCCCAATTAAAATAAGAATATAAGGGTCTTGAGATAAAGCAAAATCTACAATTTGCTTTTGTTTGGGGCTACTGTTAAGGCCCCGTACGTTCCATGAGAGGATATTCATTAGTCAGGGGGGTCCGCTCCAGTCCCCACATCCCCAAGTAGAGCAACGAGCCAGTCAGAAATAGCAAAATGATCGCCCTCATTCAATAACGCAAATCTATTTGGAGATAGATTCAAAGAATTGAAAGTATCTCTACTTTTGTTAATGGAGCCTGACTTCTGACTTCCACCATGTTTGACATTTGTATAGGAAAAACTTGACTGTGAAGCAGCACGAACAAGATTCTTCAGCTGATTGACCATGGAAATACCAATATCAGTGATAGGAGCAGGAGCTTTCGATAGTATGGCCAAGGAATTTTTATTTGGTAGCACTTTGGTAATTGCTCCAGGTGGGATGGGAGCAATAGAAGCATTATTTTCCGGTGGTCTTGCCACCGATTGGGATTTAGGAACCCATATTGTCTTGTTCGGCACATTACAATCCTTATGACCAAAGCAGTTACATTTTTTGCATTTTAGCGGAATCCAGTTATAATCAACAGTAATCCCAAAGGTTTCCTCGTTTCCCATATCAAGATCAAAATTTTCCGGGAAAGAGCTGTCAAAGTCCATGAGAATGCATACATGAGCAAATGTTAGTCGTTGTTTTTCCTCGGTAGCCTTATCCATGTACAAAGGTCTACCAAGAAAGCTGCACACATAGCTTAGACCGGTTTTGGTCCAAAGGACATGTGGTATATTATAGAGACTTACCCAAATTGGCACGGAAGTAATCTTTGCCTTTTCCATTCTGATTTGGGGATGTCATTTCTGTAAAAATAATGGTTTGCTAGCTATGTCCCATATCCCCACCTCCATAACCTCAACTAGCTTTTGGACGTTAGAGAATCGGAAAAAGAAAAAATCGTCTTCCGTAGCCAAAACTTCTAAAAGATTTTCTTTGTCACAGAGTTTTTCAACGATACCTCTCACCCAGTAAAATGAGACATTAGTAATGAGAAAGTGACCAACAAGACAGTTCTCAAAGTGTGCCTTCCCTTCTTCAATAATCTTCTCGGGAGGGGGGGTTGAGGAGGAGGAGCACCAAGCTTATTGTCATGTTTGTTTGGAGGGATGAAATCCAATTTTGCTATTTGGGAGATCTTAACCATGGTAATACTTTTCCAAGATGGATTTGGGGCAGCAGTAGGGTTCAGTGAAGGTGGATCTTGGCTAGAAAGTGACTCAGCAAAGATGGATCCAGTCGTGCTACTATTGCACATAATACCATCTTCCTTAATGGAGGCTTCAACTTCGGGTTCAACAACACAATTTGGACTCATAAAAGCAAGCTTAACACCATCGATATCAATAGCCAAATTACAATCGAGATTACCACAACCACATCCAGCATTAAGATTACAATTTTGAACTATATTGGCACAGTTGGAACAAGTTTTTGGAGCAATTGAGTTCAAAGTCTCAACCTCTTTCTTCTTTAATTGCCAAACTATCCCCTCTACCACATCCTTCAACACCCCTAGACACCCCCGAACTCCTCCACCCTCTCCCTCATTGAGGCTCCACCGTCCTCCTCCCTTGCTTGCCCGCGTTCCTCCAAACACCCCCAGATTTTGGAAAATTCACATTAATTTGAGTCCATATGATCAATTAAGCTAGCCATTGACTTGCAAAATCAAGCTAGATTGATCTAATTGAGGTAATTCAATCTGAACCACTCTTCTCCAGGGTTTAATTTGATGAATTGAGCTTCAATTTGACGATTAAACTCCAATTTCCTTTTGGGGTTTAGTTCAAGCCAACATGTGGGAGTCAATTAGGGCTCATTAGGATGTTATAAACCCATTTGATTGAATCAATTGATTATTTCTCAAATCAACTGGATTTAATTGAAATCAATTTTATCGATTGAGGACAAAAACTGCGAAAATTGCATCAATTGATTGAAAAGCCCCAATTTGTGTGAGACAACTCAATTGAGATGAAATTGACATCACTCATCATGTAATTAGAACAAATTCATCCACCCCTGGCACCTTTATGCCACGTGAATATCACAAAGGTAAAATAAGTATCACATGGCGAGCATAGAAGTGAGTATACTCTCAGCTCCGGTGCCTGGCAGACGATAGATAGATGTATTAGATTTTCCCTCTGATTAGAAGAAAACAATGGAGTAAAAATTTGGAATAGCTCTTGTTTCCTTGGTTTGAAATTACGCGAATGATCTCTCTTTCGAAGTAGCATCATGTTGAGATTGGAATTCTAATGGACATGTACAGACTCTCGATGCCTCGACTTTCTTTTTCAGCATTTCACTCTTATCACTGCGGACGCCTCCAATATTGGTCGGATTTCCATTACTATCAAACGCCCTTATACTGTAAAAAACCATTGTTGAGGAAATAAATGTGACTTGTCTATAAATATCGCTTATCGACCTTGGGTTGAACGAACTTCTCCGCATATATATAATTCAATATCTCAAAATTACGACTGATTATAACCAGACTAGACTGTCCTTGTTTTGCTAAAAGAAATGACCTTTCAGGATTAGATCCTTGTTTTGCAGAACTCGAATGAAATGACCCACGCGGATATAGTTCGAAAATGAGTAAAGCAATCCAGATCGAATCAAACTTTGAATCGATTGAGCTACTCAGGGATCCCATGGATGAAGACGTGTTTCTCTTTTCCTATTGAATTATATTCAGAGGAGGAAGAGGTACAGAACAATTTATTTCCTTCTATTGGACAAACCAGAAAAGAAAATTCATTGACCATCATGTCAGGATTGTGGAAGGAAACAAACAAATCTCTTATGCTTTGTACCCAGCGCTTTTCATGCAAATAGAGAGTGTGCAAGCCAAAAGCTAGAGAATTTCCAAAAACAAAGAAGCCAAACCTCAGCACGCCTGAAAAAGAAAGCATTGAAAAGTGACACCGACCGGTTCTTTCTTCTTTACGAAAGAAGCTTGACGTATTAACAATCAACACTAGGGATATATATAGGCATTAGGAATTCATATAAGCAGTCCTAAAAAGAGATTATATTGTTTTGTGGTTCTGGAAACAGTTCACAAGAGCAATTCGGCTGAAAGATAGTGATCACTCTGCTGCCGTCATCACCATCTTCAACTGAAATAGCTCAGGGCAATAGTTTACTCGCACTGACAACCCCACAAGGACTTTTAAGTAACAAAGGAGTGTACCATAATTTATAAGCCATGAGAAACTTAAGAGAGTCTAAGAACAAAGCCACCATTCTACAAAGTCAATACTTGATAGGACGCTAGAGTTCATCTAAAGGAAAGCATATAAATGTAAAGCACAATAAACTTCAAGTTCTTGCAGCTACACAACTCCATTGCAAGTGCTTAATCGCCTACAACTCTCTAGATATACACTGGTCAACACAAAATACGGAACACAAGGGAAAACTAGTTCTTGCAGCTACACAACACTGACTACGCTAAAGACACAACTGACTGGACCAAAGAAACAGCAAGTACTTTCTCTTCAAAGATTTGCCCTTGAAAGTGCTGGACTTATAAGCATTACCTTTTAGAAAAAGCAGCCTCCCGATTCTTACAACCTGAAAGAGAAAAGGAACAAAGTTACAGGTACATGTAAACCATCGTCACCAGTCAGCAGAACAAACTAAGCAGAAAGCATACCTGGCAAGTTGTGTATAGGTCGGTAAGGTCAATGATCTCCAAGGATGACATGATAGAGAAACTACTTCCGAGAGCAAGATACGGACAGAGGGTCTCAGGAAAGACAAAAGCAATGCAACGCGATTTCAGAAGGGTTAGGAGCAAGAAGAGGCAAAATAAATATGTTTGCTTCCCATTCCCACTTTTCCTTCTAAAAACAGAAAAGATGGTGAAGGGAGGCAGCACCCTCATGTAGTGCACGAAAGAGTCAGGCTCTGCCTAAATGGAATCACGTCATTAAGGCGAACTCGAAAGATACTACAATCAGAAGATGAGAAAGGAAACTTCTTAACTTATCAGCAGCCGATATAGGTGTGATGAACAACTAGGAAGTCAATTACCGAGGATAAACAATGACATCACTGAGGACATCAGGAAGAGAGAGAGAGACAGAGAGACAGAGACAGAGTCAAGAGTCCTACACTTAAGATCAGTATCAGAGAGTCAGAAAGAGAGGAGTTGAAGGGAAGATTGTACAGTATCTACAGAGTAACTGTTGCTAAGAATTATACCTAGTCAAGAAGGGCCTTGCAAGATTAAGATTATATATAGATATCCCAAAAAGGGAGGACCGGGTTATTCATAATTTAACCTCTGAATAGAACATAGATGCTTCAGGCTGCCAATATCAAGAGGTCGGTAGATCCTCCAAGTGCTAAAAAAAATCGTCCACCAGCATTCTTCACAGCTACACAAATATACTTACCCCTTCTACCTTTCATCCCACCAATTTCCAAATGCAGCATCACTGTTTGTCACAAACTAGAGCCATCTGGGATACCTCACTCGTCTCTTCAGAAATTCCAACAACCAAAAACCACCAACAGAGCACATACTGCCCTACCATTTGCCAGGAGACTATTGACCACACCACAGTACATACCGCCTGCACAGTACATACCGCCCTACCATTTGCCAGGAGACTATTAACCCCACCACAGCCACGATCGCTCAAAAGCCGCAGTTAGTTCAACGTCGAGCTGACAGAACGCTACAGATACTACCTACCAAATTATTCATTTTATGTACACTCTATCTAAATTCGCTTCTACGGATAACACTCCTTCCCACGAAGCCCAGCAGGGGACTTCCCACCACCTCATTCATCAGTGACATCAAGATTCAGAATGCGACGGAGAGTCTTAGTCGCGGAGTCAGCACTGTGGAAGAAAGCCTTAGCGGATGGTTTGCAGTCCCTAGTAGGAGAAGCAGGAGCAGATTTTGCAATGGGATGATGCATCACCATGCCATCAGGAGCGGAGCCGGGCAAATCGAGAGACACGGTCCTCTTCGGGCGGAGGGAAAACTTGGGAATCGGCAGAGAACTCGGCGGGGGCGAGTTCGAATAAGCTGGCCCGGCCCACAGCTCGGACAAGGACAGGTTCCCACTAGAGAAATCGTCACAGAAAAATCTCTCGTCACTGACAGGTTTGCCCTTGATGGCGATGGGCGTGCTCCGAGCTCTCGGTTTCAAGCCGGTCTCATCAGACACTGAACTAGCAGAAGGCGGGGGAGTTACCAAGGAACAAGGCGGAGCCCGAACGATCTCCGCCGCATCGCGAGCCTTACGCGGGGTCGGCAGAATGCCCGCCCCGGATTGAAAAGCCCTGCAGCTGACCTCTCTGAAGCATTTCGACGGCGAAGGATCGAGCCTGGCCAGGCCGTCCGGTTTCGCCCGGCTGCAGTATTGATTCCGGTGCTGCGCCACCACTACGAGCGTCTCCATATCGAGAATCCCTGCACCGCAGGCACGACACAACCGAAGCCGCTCTCAGTCCCGATCGGCACCACAAATTAAGCTCGGATTCACACACCAACGAAGCAGATCTACACCGCGAAGAAGAAGGATCGAGGCTCGGTTTCCCGTACCGAATCAGTGAGAGCGATGATTCCACGAGTCGAGCATGAACCAGATCTTCGCAGGTTGCGATCACAGGCATAGATCACACTAAAACACCCTCCCCCCCGGCCAGAAAATCACTACACGGGAAGGAAAGGAAACAAAAAAAAACGCGACGAACACTTGCAGACGACCGGAGAACGGCACCAACACGGCCAAGTTCTTACTGACAGCGCGCACCTTCGGGACGAGAGGGGGATGTCAGAGATCCGAGCGAGCCACGGCGACGGCGACGGCGACGGCGACGAAGATGATGCGAGTTGAAACCCTCGCGAAGGAGAAGGAGGAGGAGGAGAAGAAGACGGAGACGACGAAGGGAGGAAGGAGGGAGGAGGAGGAGGAGGTGGAAGAAGATATTACGGATCTGAAATGACATTCATAGCTGAATTGAAATGCGGGGTTTGACGTCTCTGCAAAGTGAAGCATCTCCCTGCGAAATGGGGCTCGGTTTCTGGATTTATTTACTCCTGTGCCACTGGAAAGTGTGTGAAACCTTATCCTTAGATTTTTCCCTTTTGGGATAATGGCGACACGGCGACAAGGCGGTTCCCCAACTCTAATTTAACGTGTAATTCGACTCCTGAACTTTTAATTTATTCAATGCGATCTCCGAACTTTATCCAAATATGTAATATAATCCATAAATTTTTAATTTATTTAATATAGTTCCTAAACTGGACAATATCGAATATTTCCATATAGAGACAACATTGAATATCATGTACATAACTTTATAAAAAAAAAGAATATCATGTATAGAAAGTTCAGGGATTATATTGGACAAAGTAAAAATTCATGAACCGCATTATCCATTAAGCCGAATTTTGTGTCAATTTCCCTTCCTTTTTCGCCAAGTTGGTCGCTAAATTATATTTCTATTTTGTGGAGCTAAATTCGGGATGAGAGAATGTCCGCTTCTGTGCTCATCACATGACGCTTGACTTTATCTGTGCAATCGTCCCGTGCCAAGCCACATGGTGTGAAAGTGCTGCATGGCGCATGATCGATCAATTAGTACCAATTTGTTAATCTATCATCTTGGGAATTCTATCATTTACTAGGTTTTAGTCTAATTTTTCTAAAAACTATTTATTATGAAATTGAGATAATTTTGCAGAAAAGATCTGTGGAAAAGACTAGTTCTGGAGTTTCAATTTGTTAGTTTATTATTCAACAATTAATCAATTACACAAATTAAATTGATATTTATCCAAGTCGAGTTTGAAATGGATTTAACATCTGTTTAAGTCCAAAATTATGGATGGAAAATCTAGAATTAGCCAATTAGGTTCAAATACGAAAGTCAAAAGCTCCTCTTATCCTCCTTATAAATAGGAGGCCCTTCTATTTATTTCGACAACATCGACAAATAGAGATATATCGACTAATGGAGGAAAATTTTGACACAAAAAGATCGCAAATCTCCGCCATATGTAAGAACATGCAATTTTTTTCTTCTCCTCAATAAAATTGATCGAAAGCTATCTTCAAGATCATGTATAAGAAAAAGTTTTCTTGAAATTGCCGTCTTTAATTTCTCATATTCATATTGTCCTGTAATATGTCCATGAAGAATGTCTATTCATTGCACCTTTTATATTTAAATATATTAGTATTACAATGTGTTTCTTTTGTTTATGTTAATTAGTCAATAGTATTTTTAATTAAATGGTTTATGAGTGAAAAGCCTTACGGAGCAATAAAATGTAAAGAGTGTAATTAGCATGACACGAGAAACGTTATTTTATGAAAACGGTATTAAATAAACATTTACCATCGGGTATAACCAAACATTGATTTTAATTAAGCAATATTTAAATAAACTGTAAAATAAGTTAAATGATTATACTGTCTATAAATAAAAATAACACCTAAGTTCCTAGGTGAGATTGAAAAACGTTGTACTGCCTGCTTCTATTGAAAGTCCTAGCCCTTATGTAGTAAACTAGCTAGGGTTCGAAAAAGGGGCAAAATTTGTTGCGTCGGGGGAAGGAGGGTAGTTAGCCTACAACATCCTTTCGAGTCTAGAGTCGCCATCGATCAATTTTCTAAGTCGATTGGGAAATTAAAGTTATCCTAAGTCTTAGTCGGTAGCCTACTCACCTAAAAATGTCAATTGGATTAAAATCACATTTCTCAGGTTCATCCTTGATAATGCTTAAATCAAATCATTCCCGATCTCGATGATTATAGTTCTAACTTTTAAGATCGAAATTCCATTAACAGAATTTAGCACGAATTATGACGCCAGCATTTGGGAAATGACCTGGCTTCATCTTGGTCACCCATTTGTGAACTCCACATCTCTAATTTGGCACAATATGGTGATGTGTGGTGGAGTTGAGAGATTTCGAAAAGTTTTCTTTTGCCAACGTAAGCGTATGGAAAAATATTTAATGTGAAGTGTTTGAATGAAAGTAAGATTGAAGTTCACTACTTAGGCTTAAAGGACTGAGGCACCCGCTAGGGATAAAGAGATTTCAAGATAGGAGAAATTCACCATCAAAGTTTAAAGGAATCTACCAGCCGGGAATAAAAAGACTTCTCGGTTCACTTCCAGAGTATAAAGATATGCGCCACCAACCAAGGATAAAGAATCAAGACGAGAAATTCGTTCTCTCTAGGAAAATCTCATGTATCAATCAATGTCCGCATTCCGCTAAGTTGGCGATCCGATTTCTTTCGCGGCATGCGTCAATCTTCGCCGGCGGTACCTTAACGAGTTCACTCTAAGGGATTCTATCAATCAACACCAAGCCACATGACAATCAAGAATCAAGAAAACGGTCGCGATAGACTAGTTCTTGTCAAATCGGGATAAAATTGAATCTCAGATCGAATGAGACGAATAAGCTCATCACATGAAAATTTGGAAAGTTCGATAGAAGTTAGGAAATTCTCTCGTCTCCCGTTTGTCATTGTGACAGCAACCCATAACCACAAGGAACAGATACAATGGGATGACAGACAATAACAACAACATTAGAAAACCAAAGTCCTGAACAAAGCATCATCAATCTAAATCACATATGATCCAGCCTCCGAAGCAAAGAGAGATAAAACCCGACATCATGGATCCGATCCGGAGAACAATTGCAACGGTCGTTGTCGGAGTCCTCCGCACATGCGACCGTCGCGAGAGGCGCACTTGTTGACTGGGTCCCACCTCACGTGGGGCCCAGTCAGCATAAGACAAAATGAAAAGAAAAGAAGCAAAAGTCAAAAAGGTCAAAAAGAAGAAAACAAAAGGAGAGTGCTTCGTGCAAGTGTGGCCAAGGGAAGGAGACAGAACAAGAAGAGTAATTAGGGGCGTGCAAAAAACCCAGTACCCGCCCAACCCGCCCAACCCGCCCAGGACCACTCGGAACCAGACCAGGACTGATGGGTTCTAAAGGTTTCGGTCCGATTCCCGGTTCCAATTTTTTGGAACCGATGGGTACCGGTCCGATTTCCGATTCTGAGTGTGGAACCGCCCACCCGCCCACCCGGACCGGACCGGTATAATATATATAATATAATATTTTTAATTTTTAATTTAAAAAATTTAAAACGCTAAATCAAAGTTGTGAACTTTGTGGGCGTTGAAGACCATATTGCATGCTCCCTTTATTGACATTTGCTAGTGATTTGATTGTGAAAATGTTGGTCTTTTTGTGAATTTCCTTGCATATTGTGGGCTGCAATCTTGTTATTGAAAGTGTTTGTCCCACTCGCTACTAGCCTTTTGCCGCTCGCCACTCGTCGCGCTCAGTCCGATCCGAACCCATTGGGTCGGTTGGTCCCGGGTTAAACCTGGTACAAAAAATGAAATAAAAAAATTATCGATTGGTCCCGAGTTGACCTTGGACCAGACCGAACCCATTGGGTTGGTCCGGTCCTCGGTCCTAGGCTCAATAGGGTTGGTTCTCGGTTCCAAAAATTGAGGACCAACACTGTGCTGGTTGGTCCTAGGGTTAGGGGGTGGACCGGCCCAACCCGGACCATGCTCACCCGTAAGAGTAACCGCACCGAGAGCTTCACCGAGAGTGCAGGAGAGGAGAAGGAAGAAGGAGGCTGAATTTTGTGGGCCCGATTTCGAAGGCCAAATGTTGCCGGAATTTGCTCAAATTTTAGTATGTTGTTTATGAGATCGAGGGCTACGAGTTGATAGGTTTCGTTAATTGAGAATCTTCTCCGAATTCTTCAATCACGATTAAGATTTTTTCCTTCTTTTACGTAAATTCACATTTATAGTAATGGAAATGATGTTGTATTATTGATGTTGTGCCTCTAGTGTGTGACTAGAGAAGAATTTTGTGTATCCTACTATTCTTGGTGATTAATGGAAGTTTTTGGGACGGTCCATGATTTTTCCCTCGTTGAATTTCCACGTTAAATCTTGGTGCCGTTGTTGCATTTGTCTTCTTATTACTGCAAGGTTGAATTACTGGGATATTATTGATTGTTGCTAGGATTAAGTCGATTTTGGTCAGTTTAATTATGGGGGAGATATTGATCCTGGATTGGGCTTAGTTCTTGGTGAATTGTTGCCCCGGTCCTCTCTAGCAAAATGATATCAGAGCTAGCGTTGAGATTCTAGTATTGAATGAAGAAAACTACTAGCATCATGTTTAAGTTAAATGCCTCAAATTACAACATTTGAAAGCTTCGGATGGAAGACATGTTATATTATCAAAGATTTGTTTGATCTCGTTAAGAGTGATGAGGCTAAAGGAGATAAGGAAGATAAAGAAAGAGAGTGAATGAATCAGAAAACGGTTGGGTTTATTTGACAATGGATTGATGATATTATATTTCATCATGTTGCTCAAGAAACGAAAGAAGACACTTTGTGAAAAAAATTGCAGGATCTCTATGAGAGGAGAACCTCACAAAATAAAGCTTTTCTAGTTAAAAAACTTGTGAATTTGAGATACAAGGAAAAGAGTAGCATGTCAGAACACTTGAGTGAATTCTAAGATGCTATAAATCAATTGACAGATCTTGAGGTTGACTTAGGGAATGAATTGCAATCATGTCTATTGCTTGGTACTCGTCCTGATAGTTGGGACACTATGATTGTGGCATTAAACAATTTGGCTCCTTTCAATGTGCTTTCTATGAGCATGGTCAAAGAAAGCCTATTCAATGAAGAAACAAGAAAAACAAGCTTGAATTATGCTTCTAAATCGGAGGCTCTTGTCATAGATAACAGGGCGACAACTCAATTAAGAAAGTTTCAGAGTAATTATAACAGGGGCAAGTCAAGAAGAAGATTAAAGTCAAGCCTGAGAAGGAGTGTGAAGTGTTACAATTGTGGCAAGATGGGACATTATGCCAAAGCGTTTGGTTGCCAAAGAGAGATAAGTCTCATGATAAAAATGGAGATCAAAATAAATAAGAGAAACAGGTTACAATGGCAGTTGCATCTGATGGTGATATTATGTTTATATGTGACGATGGTTGTGTGAACCTTACATGCCAAGACTCTAGGTAGGTTGTTGATTCTGGAGCTTCATTTCATGTCACCTCACGGCGTGACTATTTTACTTCCTATCACATCGGTGATTTTGGTTGTGTTAGGATGAGAAACAGTGGTATTTCCAAGGTTATCGACATGAGAGATGTTCATTTGGAGACCGACATTGGATGTAGTTTGCTTCTGAAAAATGTGAGACATGCTCTGGATATTCAACTTCACTTGATTTCCATAGGTGCCTTACATGATGATGGTTATTGCAATACCTTCAGTGACAACAAATGAAAATTGACTAAGGGTTCCATGATAGTGGCTAAGGGTAAGAAAACATGCACTTTCTACACCATACAATCTAAGTCGGTTGAGGAAGATGTGAATGTAGTGGAGGACTCATTAGTTGACATATGGCATATGAGACTCGGTCATCTCAGCGAGAAGGGGCTTGAAACTCTTGCGAGAAAGAATCTCCTAACATTAAAGGAAAGAAATCTAAAGGAATGTATGCATTGCTTTACAGGTAAGCAATATAGATTTTCATTTCATAGTTCCTCTCCACATATGAAATCAAAAGTACTTGATTTAGTTTACACTGATGTTTGTTACGTGGATGCTAGAACACTTGGTGGTGCATTGTACAATGTGACATTTATTGATGATTGCTCTAGAAAAATGTGGGCTATTGCTTTGAAATCTAAAGACCAGGTGCTTGCTGCTTTCAAACAATCTCATGTCAACGTGAAAAAAGAAATCGGGAAGAAGTTGAAATGTGTTCGAGCTGACAATGGTGAATATAGAGGCCCATTTTATTGCAGGGATTATGGTATCAAGCTTGAGAAGATTGTTCCAAAAACACCACAAGAAAATGGAGTGGTAGAGAGAATGAACCGGATAATTAATGATCGGATTCGGTGTATGCTCTCTCATGCGAAGTTGCCCAAGTCATTTTGGGGTGAAGCGATGAGAACGGCAGTGGACTTGATAAATCTTTCTCCATTGTTTCCTCTTAAGTGGACTCTAGATGCTAGAAACTCCTCCGTTTAGAGCGTCTCCAACCCGTATTGCTGGACAATACTCCCCTATTAGATGCGTAGAGGGTCGATTTATCATTTTTAATAGATTTTGTCCTTTTTTTCAAGGCTATGTGTTCAATGTTAGTGGTTTATATATAGACATGTAACTGACTAACTAGAGCCTTAGAGGGACGACGGAGAACACACCTCTTTCTTTTTCCATCCTCTTTTGCAGCGACGACTATCTGTGCATGGCGTATCTGCATTCCATCAGATTCGTGCCGATCGAACAAGCACAGCAAGCACGATTTGATTATTTTAATTTTCATGACAAGTAGCTCGATGAAAACTGCACAGAGACACTGAGCTTTGAGATTTTCATGAATAACAAAGTGAAGGCAAATGCGTGGAAGGCAATCATGCGGTCCTGATGCGTCAACGATGATGTCAATAAAACTTTTGGACATTATGCTGCTTTAAGTTAAAGATAATGAGATCTTTAAGGGTGTCAAAACCCTTAACCACTAATGATACCAAAGAATAATGCTCGTGTAATATGAACATTCCGTAGCAGCTTTGGAGCGGTCATGCTCGAAGGTGGTCACTAGCGCCGGTCGCACTTCTCCACTGTCTCTCTGTCATATCAGGTGAGAATGAGATCTTACAATGAGAACATCGGTTGGCCCATGTAATCTATCTCCCGTTTACATGACCAGACTGTCAAATATCATCTCATTAATCATTTTGCATCCCCGTGAAATCATATACGAAGAACTTTTTACGCATTTATCGTCTGAAGATAGTCGTACAACCACATTAATTTGGGAGTCATTTACATTAGTATGTACCTTAGAAATTAGTTATTTCCTGTACCATGAAATAACATAATAAAGTGGAATCTATCCAGTCAATGTGAAAGTTTCAAGAAAAGTGAAATTACAAGGAAGAAGTAGAATATGGCCGAATCAACATGATGGGAGGGCATTGCATTCTCGTTTAGGAAAATCTATGGTAATACAATGAAACAACAAAAAACATGATGTAAGAAGCAGGAGCTCAGGTCCTCCTATTACTGAGCCATTAGGTAGCAAATTTGAATGGACGGTAATCACAGAAGCTAACAGCTAGAGAATCACAAGAAAGGGTCATGGACGCTTTCAGCGATTCGCGGTCACTGCCGTCGCCGTGTTCTTCTGCATCTGCGACGTCGCGAGATGCCTAAACGAAGACTCCGTGTCCTGGCAATGCACAGCCAGGGGACCTTTATGTCCGGGAGTGCCCATGAGTCGAGCGTGGAACAAGTTCTGAACCTCCTCACGTACAAAACCGCGGACTTGGGCTACAACTGCTACGCGCAATTCGGAGCCAAGGGCTGGCGGTGCTACGGCCACGGAGCCTGCAGTGCGGGTGTAGCCATGCATGCCAATTGCACGACGTGCATCACACCGCGCTATGGTCGAGATCACTGCCGCATGTCCCGTGACCGCCGGGGCGGCGATCCAGCTTCATGACTGCAGAGTTGGATACGAGAAACTACGAGTTCAGGGAAGCGGCTTGATTTTTATCCATTTCACTGAAGAAAAAAGCAAGACAAAATTGCTTTGCATGACGTTCTAATAATGCTCACCGAAGTTGAGAGGGAAAAAAAGGGCGTGATTCTTATTCCTTTTTATCGTGAGCTTCTAACTGTAAATCCAATGCATTGATTGTGTTTCGTAATCATGAACGTGGATCCCCTAAATTTTGTGATCTTCTAACTATGCTCACCGAAGATGAGGATAGGATTTTAGAATTCAAAGTGAAGAAGCGATCTCATACCATAGTAAGGAATATGAGAGAGAGAGAGTAACAAATGCATTGCTGTATTTGTATTCAGTGACTTGAAGATGAAAATCATATAGACAATCGGAGACCGGGGAAGATACATAATATAAATAACGAAAGCCTTTGAGTAAGAACATCCCCTCAAACATCGAAATGAATAGGTTCATGGCCACTAAGGCCAAAGCCGCCGAACTAGCAATGCGGGTGAGCTACACTCATGCGTTCTTTATTTCAATGTGTCGGTACTCCCCAGCTCCTCTATTAGAGCAGTATCTTTTTCTCACCCATGTCCCCGATAATACCCGGCTTAACACCTTTTACATTCCGCAGGCCGATCGTAGCCTTTTAAGGACATGCTAAGGTCCGAATCATGCCCGAAAGAACCTTCCCCTCAAACATCGAAACGATCTAGAAGTCAAAAGCGGTAGGCAATCGGTGCCCTCAAATTTAACGTAAGAATAATCGAATCACTGCAGCATTGCGTCGGCACCAAGACGTCCCAAGTGCATGCCAAGTGCCAGAAGTTCCCAAGTGAAAGTGTACACTCATCGCCATAAATGTCTCTCAATGATCGGTGGTCATGGTCACCGTTTCCTTTATAAAAGGTCCCCATGCAACGCGATTCCAAGGCGTTGCACCACAACTTGCAACCGCATCCCTCGTTAAGTTTCTTTAGTCGCCCAAAAGAAGAATGAGCCAGGAACAACCCCGGAGGCCCCAGGGTGGTGCGGACCCCATCAAGTACGGCGACGAGTTCAACGTCTCCGGCGAGCTCCAGGATGAGCCGATCACGCCGCAGGACACGGCCACCATGCAGGCTGCCGAGAACATGGTGCTGGGCCAGACCTGGAAGGGTGGCATCACGGCTGTCATGCAGTCAGCCGCGGACGTGAACGTGCAGACCGGAGCCGTGAAGCCCGGCCAGGTGAGCCATGTCGAGAGGGACCAGGGCATGACCATCTCGCAGGCGACCAGCGGCGGCAGGCGAGTTGTTAGCGAAGCAGTCGGTGGCCAGGTAAAAGCAGCAGACCCTCGAGTCTAAATAACAGAACATGAACTCTATTTCCGGGACAAGCTTTTCGGCTTATGAGGACGGCTTTGATGTCGCGTTTGTCGTTCCGTCAGTAGTGATAATAGCTTGTGAAATTGTGAAGGTTGTGGGTGGATACGTCCAACCAGCCGTGGACACCGGAAAACCGGGAGGAGCTCTCAACCGCGACGCCATAACCATCGGCGAAGCGCTGGAGGCATCTGCTCTCTCTGCAGGAGACAAGCCATCGGAGCACAGCGACGCGGCCACAATACAAGCGGCCGAGGTAAGAGCCACCGGCAACAACGAGACCGTGCCTGGAGGAATTGCATCTCTGGCTCAGGCCGTTGCGACGTGCAACACCAGGACCGCGGCTGCTGAAGACAAGACCAAGCTCGCTGATGTTTTGATGGTAGTTAATGACGGATTGGAGTTGGCTTCTCAGCAATAGATGCAATGGAATTTATCCTCCACTGTTTTATCATGGTTTTGCAAATGATACATACAAACTACTTACAAGATTTAATTTATTTCGCCAATTTCAAAATTCAATTTTCCTTAAAAGAGAAAATCGTCCATTTTCTCTGCCCGGAGTCACCAAACCTTTTGCTTCGCAGGTTGCAACGGACGTTCTGCCTGGGGACAAGGCGGTGATGCGGGAGGACGCCGACAGGATGATTGTGGCCGAGACGAGGAACAAAATCGAGACGACGACCTCTTCCGGCGGCATGGCAGAGTCCATGGCGGTGGCCGCCAGGCTCAACCAGCACAAGTGATCGACTGATGGGCCAAAAAGGAACAATGCGGTCGCGAGCTTTGTAAATGGGAGGAGCAGATGCTTTTGAAGAGAGTGGCAGTCTTGTGTTTCAGGCACCTAATGTATGCCATAGGTGTTTGCACTTTGTGTCGGAATAAACGGCGAGGCTTTTTCAGTTTGAAGCTGACCGTGATTTGCCATGACGAAGGTTAAAAAGCGATTGTTTTAAAGCTTTGTGCATTTTACGGAAAATAACTTTCAAAAAAATATTTATCAGTGTTTGTTTCACGGCAAACATTTTCCTTTCTATGGACAAAACTCCTTCACTTTTGAAGAAAATAACAAAACATTTTCCCGGAAGCCTTCTTTTACCATTTATGTTCTTTTTTCTTTTTTCTTTCATTCTTCTTCCTCAGCCAATCGCTGGTCATGGTAGCCGACGACTGGCCAGCTCGAGCCTCACCACAGGCCGGCCGGCCGGCGAGGCTCAACCTTGCCGACCTATGGCAAGGCTCCGATGAGGTCGAGCTCGCCCGAGGCCAGTCAAGCAAGCTCAAGCCTCGCCAGATACGGCGAGCTGGGCAAGGCAAGGTCACCAGACGTCGACGAGGCTCGAGCTCGTCGGCCTCGGGCAAGCTCGGCCTCGCCACAAGCCGACGAATCTGGCGAGGACAAGCCTCGCCGACCTGTGGCAAGGCTCAAGCTCGCCTGTGGTCGATCGCCGGCCGTCGCCGTAATAGGCAACCTGCTAGAGAAAAAGGAAAAAGAAGAAAAAGAAAATTAAAAATACTTTTAATAAATAAAAATTATTAAAAGTATTGCAAGGAGGAAAATCTTTTTCTTACCGACCAACGAAAAATATTTTCCGAAGACTTTTTCAGATTTGAGCTGAACATCAGAAAATTGTCATTTTCCAGGAAAATGACTTCTAGAAAAATATCTTTCAAAAACGTAATATTTTCCGCAAAACGAACAAAGCCTAAGTGTCCTCCCGGAGCAATAATCCAGCTTATGACCCCCCCTAATTGGAAAAAGTTTACACTATGATGAAAACCAAGTTAAAAAAAAACAGACAAAACAACTGCTATTTTAAATTAACTAAGACATTAACATTCAGAGAAAATTAAAGGGCAAAGGAGATGATCCATCATCAGTGAAAAGCAGGTTTTCATTTGAAAATCGTTTCTAATGTGCCCACTAAACAGATCTTCCTCAAGACAGTCAAAGCTGCAAAGTGCAGATCACAAGATTCACAAACTCAAGACATCAGGTCAAAGCTGCCCAAAACTGCTGTTAATGTGAGAGAGACAAGAACTGTTTTATTCTTCTCTGTCCACAACCTGCACTCTACCGTCGTTCGATGTAATCTGTACAATGGAGGAGACGCAACAAGCAAAAGAGAAGAGAGGCCCTGTAGGCAGGTACAGCAGAAAAGGTTGTCCGAAAGGAAAGCGGAGGGATCTGTAACGGGCACTGCTCCTCTTAAAATGACTATGTACAGTAAAACAAGCTGCACCCAAAACTCAAAAAGCATGAGCCAAGCAGCCACAGTGTCTACAACTACAAGCACAGCACCAGCAACCGAGAAGCTATAAGACCTCAGCGTCTTACTCTTATCTACAGGGGCGCATGGGATGATATGAACATCTGTCTGTGACTTGAGAAACTCAGCTTTGTGAGACATCACAAAACTTTTTTACAATCCAAAATCAAACCCTCCCTCATTGTCCTTCAATGAAACACGGTCCTTGTAAAGGTTCTTGGCAAGCACCGTTGGGCATCAGAAAGTTTGCTATAATACCTAAAAGCTCCTTCGCGCGAATCCCTCCTGATTTACTGACTATGGGCAGGAGTAGGAAGAAATCTAGTTAAATAAGAATGTTACCTATATGCTGGTTAGCAAGTCCGCATCATCCCGGCATTACCTCAGGCATCGCTGCACATGCGCACAGCGAACAGCCGCACCCCAGTTACAAAAGTCGGCTAGCGGGAAAGAATTGGAAAGGCAATCAGTATTTATCACAAATCCAGGTACCAAGAGCAGAGTCAAGTTTGTCCAGTCGCCTATTTGACTAGTAGATGCCATCCACAGGTTGCTTGTTCAAGTCTGGCATGACCTCGCGGGACATGCGATGTCCATTGCTGGTCGGAGAGAGTAAACAGGTTTTCTCAGTGCCACTCCTAGGGGCCTCAAAAGATTCTTGATTCAGGACATCAATGCAATCAGAGTCCACCATTCCTTGGTATGTAACCATTCCATTAGCTTGACAAGGACTAGAATTGCTGTCAACAGGTCGAACTGCGAAACCACCATTTGTGACAAGCTTCGATTCCTCATCAGCTGAAGGGCAAACTTCATTCGAGGGATTGCTATGCGTCACTTCCAGAAGCTGATTCCAAGATCCTGTGTATGGTGTGCACCCATCAGAAGGTGCAGAGCTCACTTGGTGCGCACCTTTACTGGATTTGAGTTCATCCAAAAGCATCTTTCCATCTGAATCAGAAAGACATTCAGCAGTACTCAACATTTCGTCCCTTGCATCATGAAACGTCTCACCCGAACAGTTGAACCCATTTGCAGGAGCCAACACCTGCTTTTCAGCATCGACACCTCCAGAACTTTCTTCAGAATGTCCAATGTGAGAAGTGGGGAAGCCGCCAGCGGGATTACTTTTGCAATCAACATCACTGTCTACAATTTGAGCACAGTCTTCCGGGGCAAGGTGATCCACAAAGTCTGCTCTATCAGATATAGAGCAAGATTCTGCACATGAATGACCTGAGTCAGCATGCAGTTTGGCATCCACTTTCAAAGTCGCGATATGTGAGGTTGGAAGAAACGAACCGCATATACCATTATGATTGAGATCAATCCCTGAAAGATGGGTAAAATTGTCAGATGCAGAAGGCACAGTACTCAGGGGAACAGTCTTCCTGTCTGCAGTATCATAAGGCTCATCTAATTGGGCCAAATCTTTTCTCTCATTCTGATTGAGATCAGTCTCTAAAAGATGAATAAAATTATCAAATGCAGAAGGCAGTGTGTCTGCGGGAATATCCTTCCTCTCTGCAGAGTCATAAGGCTCATCTAAATGGGACAAATCTTTTCTCTCGTTCACCAAATGTTCTCTTTCATTATGATTGAGATCAGTCTCCGAAACATGGGTGTTATTGTCAGATGCAGAAGGCACGATGTTCAGGGGAACATTCTTCCTCTCTGCGGTATCATGAGACTCATCTGATTCGACCAAATCATTTCCCTCATCCCGATTGAGATCAGCCTCCAAAACACGGGCAAAATTGTCAGATAAAGGCAGTTTGTGGGGATGGACATGATTCCTCTCTTTAGTGTCATAAAGCCCGCCTAATTGGGCCAAATCCCTTTTCTCTTCCAAACAATCTGAGAAGTCAACACTGTCACTAGTTATGTCAGATGTATCATTTAGCGAACTGTCTAAGAGCAGAGTAGATTTATCAACAGTAGGTGCGCCATTGATATCATGCTCATCAGGGGTTGTCGACGGCGTTCCTTCCATCATATTAATATCAGGAGAAATTGTTCCTTCCATTGTGTTCACATCTGGAGAAGTATCTTCACAAGTAGCATTCAGATCTAGCAAAAGAAAAGCAAGGGCACATCAGGACTTGTTCTTGCCTCATAAATCATGATCTCCACAATTTATTCAAAAAAAAAAATAGTTAATTGTTATTAATATAAACTAAAAATTACCTGTAGGAAGAACTGCTTTTTCTTCAGCATTATGATGATTCAACAACAGCTTCTGCAACATATCTACACCAGGGAACACCAAAATATTCATCCTTCTCAAGCTTTTCTTAAGTGACACGTCTATTGGCTCAAAACCGAATACAGAGGTCCACGTTTCCTTGAGTTCAGAAATTGCAGGTATGACCAACTTTTGGACCTTTAAAGAGCGCAAAACCTGGAAATTTGGCTTGTAGAAAGTTAATCACAAAAGATTACTCAAGTATGTTACAATAAACTAGAATGAAAAGTCATGTAGATTCACAACCACGCAAACGAATCTCCAGTGAAAAATTTTACATGGAAAAGAAAAACAATACAGTTCCACCGAAGCAAACTTATTAAATGTATTGAAGCATACTTAACTAACATTGATTATCAACCAATCATCAACGATTGTGTCCAAAACTGATTTCAGTGATCCCACAAAATGTTATATGGACCAGGAATAGTGCTTCAACAGTCCATTTGTCATTTAAATCGAATAAAGACACAGAGGACTAAACAGAGGTCAAACAAATAAATTACTCTATGCAGGTACATATTAATAAAGAGTGTTCTGGCATCCAGAATTCCAAATTTACCAAGTTGACCATATTTTAAATTCTGATTGACATTATTGAGCACAAAAATATACGCATTTGTGTAGCAAACCGTGTGACTATTTACATTTTAACATTAACAGATCTCTTTCAACCCACCCCCAAGCCCCAACGCCTTCAAGCACGGTTATGCATGTGACAGAGATGGTTATTGAGCAACACTGCCAAAAGCAAAAATTTTTCTCAACTACAACTGATCATTTTTAACCAATAAGTCTGTAAAGTGTCATTACAACAGAGGATAATGCGACTGACCATACCATTAGATTCCAGATTTCTAAAACTTTGAAAATCGGGAGTCAAAAATCGAATTGCCAAGTACCCAAGAAAAACAAATAGTCATTGCAAGAAATCCACAATTCTAAAACTTTATGTAAAACTTCTCACAGCAAATTAAAAACATGTTTCTAAAATGCATCAACCAAATTGTATGTATGTGAAGACAAGCAGCCAGTTAAACTGCAATGTAAAAAGCTCACAGATTCAATTCCATTTAGCAGCCGACGGCACATCCCTTGACGCCGATACATATAACGGGTCCCAATAAATGGCATCTCTGCTAACTGATTCCCATGAATCCTGAACCATATGTGGATATAAACTGTCAATAGACAGAGTAAGAAACTCAAGCACACATCAGCAGACAAGCCAATAACTTCTCTGATTCCAGCAAGTTTTACCAGCATTAAGCACTTCAACCGAGCAACTTTTGATCACAGCATAAGCACAACAAATCAAAGCCAATCATCATTTATTTCAAAGAGCTACACCGGAAGCAAATCATCAAGCAAAAGGCAGACAAGCAGAAATTACCAAAACACATATGTAGAGAATGGATGATTCTACATTGATTTTAAGCGTGCTAGGAGGGATATTGCAATTGCAAAGGGGTAATGCCATTTCATATTGAGTTGGAAGTAAAATACATGTTAAATCAACATTTCGGTAGAGCAAATCCGTCAACTTATCCGTGCATTCAATCTATAGCTCCACCAAATGAAGACTTCCCTTTCAGGCCTCATATTCTTGGCTAAATTGCATATCTTCCCTTATTCCATACACCTCCATTTATTAAGTCCATTGCTATGTACCGGTCTTTTAATTGTTCGGGATAATAGAAAAGACCTCATGCAGGATATGATGCCATAGATATTACATCACAAAATAACACTGGTTCCATGCAAATCAAATGCCAGATATGCAAACTTCAGCATCATCCAGAGGTTGAGTAGTCCCAATTGAAATGTTTTAATTCAAAGTAATAAAATCTGCAGGCTATTAACTTTCTGTTCAATGCCCACAAACCGTCAAATAGACAAAACTATTGTCAATTACTATGACGAAGAATGCTCATGATAGCAGAAATGGGGTAAGTCAGCCAAAACTTACCTGATTGATGCTGCAGATATTATCTCTTCCCCCTTCTCTAAAATTGCTGTATAGAAGCCACTGTAATCTAGCCGACTGAAATTTGACCTGGGGATGACAATTCTCAGTTTTAGTATACATCAGATATATTGGCAATAATACTGGGAAGAGATGGTAAACGTCATCGTGATGAATGTATCAGATACGAGGTGTCCAGCGATTTATATTCAAAATAAGGAAAGCACGAGACTCCGACAGTCACATCAGAAAGCAAAGGAATCATGTAAGCTGCCTTAGTTTACAATCAAAGAAAGCATATGACTCCGACAGTCACATCAGAAAAGCAGAGGAATGCACCTAAGAGGATTTGTCCGTTTAAATCCCTGCAAACACCACAAAATAAGGAGCAATCTATTTCTTTAGAGACAAGCCTCAGCAAATGACCGCAAAGCCACCATGTTGTCTCTATTCCAAAAATAAAAGGCACAAAGAGTATATGGGTGGGCAAAAGAAAAGTATAAAAAGGATCGTGAAAGAAAGTAAGAGTACAATTAACAGCCATGCTTGCAATTTCAAATCATTGTAGTTTTTCTCAGTAAGAAATAATAAAACTAAAAGGCACAAAGAAACAAGCATGTGAGTTGTTCATATCACCACTGATAAAATAGAAGGGAAAGAAATCTTCCAGTGTCAATGAACAGTACTGGTGAATAGTATAAAATGGAAGGAAGATGGCTGTTCACGGCAATGCTCCTATTTGGCTCTCACACGTTGTACATCAAGGGAGGAGTAAATTTGTGTAATCAATTTCTCATCTACGCCATGGAGTACAGCTAGGCACTGACAAGCCAGGCCGTGAAAAATAAAAAGCTCTTGTGGAACAAGAGGCATTCATGCTTTTCCTGTTTTGTATTTTTTTCGAAATATCCCTTTAGTACCTTGATGATCAATTATATCCATGTAATGAACCACTTTTTAAAGTTTTCTAATTCTTCCATTAAAGTAACCCGCATCGCTTGTCCACAGGATTTGTTGAGGCACTTTATACATGAGCCTCACTCCACCTAGCATAAACTTTTGGGCTTAACATTCTAACATGGTATCAAAGCCTAACTTCAATTCTTTAATATTTCATTTCACTTGTGGTTCTTATTTATTTTAAACCCTATTCATCAATTCCACAAGCAATTCTTTGTCCGATTTGCGTACAAGAGGGTATAAAAAAGTATCCCAAGTCACTTGGTGCGGAGTTAGTTTCGACCTTACTTACATGTAGTTTTCCTTCACTTAATAGATTAACCTTTTCGATATGACATTCTGACATGCTCCGTCTACAAAAAGATTCTTAATCTCCCACTTGTGCATAGAATTTAAACAATCGCTCGAAAACTTAACCTTCTGGACATACTTGAACATGAGTTACACCTATTAAAAGCACAAAATCCACAACATCAGGACCTTTGACCTTCTTATAGAAAACGAAACTAATTACTTGATTATTTCAGATAAGCACGCTAAATTTAGTCGATTAAAAATTCAGATAAAGTTTGCCATTCTTACCCACAATTGTAGAGAATGTTATGGATCATATCGATCCCACTTCTGTGGTCGGAAACAGGCAAAAAACACTCATCCATTACGGACAGTGCCACAGCTACCTTGGAATTGCATTCGACCCTCCTTGATATTTCAGTGGAAGAGATGTCTATATCCATAAAAAAACGGTGCACGAGAGTAAATGAATATCCTTCCTCCAGTTCATGTTTCACACCGAGAAGCATCCCAACATCTTCATAGAGCTGGCATAGGACCAGCACACAATTATCTCAAGACATAGTATAGAAATATAGCACAAAATATGGAAAGCTTATAAAAAATGCCATGCAGCGAGAAATAAATGAGTAACCAAATCCTACATGGACCTCACACTCTGTAGGAAACAGACAACCAATATACAGAAGACACATCAGACGCGAAAATGTCGTAGTTGTCATTTTTCTCAATCACAAAAACTGGAATTTATTGAATGATAATAATTAATGAATATAATAAAACACAGGGCTCACATGTGAGCACAAATGAACTCCAGTATATCCTTTTCATAACTGTACCACATTTATTGCGGTTTACTCAAAAAGAACGCAAGACTTCTTTAAAAATTGTTTAAATCATCTCCTTGCACAGTCAAATTGAGCTAAATATGTGGACAGTCTAAAAAAGATGGTGAAAGATTCACTGAAAGCAAGCAAAGAATGAAGTAAATCTCAAGTTCATAATAACAATAGAAAGAGTTGCATTGAATGCATTACAAATTTCCGGTGATGCTGATGCAAGTGACAATGACTCTCCTAGCATATTTACTTATATGGAAGAAAAAGGAAAAAAAAGTACTTTCTGACAGCTCTTGCCACAAAACGACGACAAAATCTGAACATCCTCAACTGCATCCTCTGCAAGTACACATGAGTTGTGATCTGCAATAACAGAAGTCATTCAAATGCTGAGCCAGTCTACAACAAAGAGCATAAATGGAGACAATATGATTACATTTTTCCTCGCATAACCGGCATTTGAATAATGCAGACGATGTTGTAGTTTCATTGCTATCCTTTTCTCTTGTACTCTCACCAATTGTTCCACAATATTTGCAAGAGCAATATAAACAGTGCCAATCACCTGAAGGGAACTTCTGTAACAAAAGGGAAAGGATAAGTACATTTTCATTAATGAAACATATTAATTCTAGATTATCCAAGACAAAATAGAATGTCGAAGTGAGCAAAACCTTCTTCAGCTGCATATAAAGCGGATGGGCAAGCAAAAAGACATAATACTTGATCATTAGAAAGGGCGGGGATTAACATAAACCTGATAGAAACTCAAGCGTACAGAGTGCTGACTTAGCAACTATACAGACGATAAGCTGCAATGGCACATAACAGCATACACATAGTTGAATTATAATATCAAGTCAAAATAATGTTCAGCAGAAAACTAAGCGCCACAAATCTAAGGCATAAAGCTCAGTTCATTATAACAAACTCCATATATATCCGACAGCACGATTAGGTCATCAGTCATCAACCAAACCTATGTGTGATTAAACTAATAAGCATGAAGGTGGAAAAGTTCTTTTCATGAAATGGAAGCATGCGTTACATACAGAGAGGAAAAAATACAGATGGGGAAGTACTCAAAAGATCACTGAGGTCAGGCACAAGAATGCAACTAGCACAAGGAAAAAGAAATTCGAGAAAATACAGTCTGCAAACATACTTGTATATCTAAACAGCTTTGATGAAACGTTGATGGGCAACCATCGCAGCAAACCAAGTCCCCTCCATCTCCACAGATGCCACAAGTGTCATCGTTAGGATCATCTCCACCGACATCTATAAAATGGAACCATTTCTGCCCAGATTCCTCCTGCTTTTTCCAAGAGTCCAGCTGGCACTGCAACATAGACATTCCATTCTCCAAATATATGTTTTCAAGTGGCTGGCCAAGCCTGCTGCCTGCATGAGCTTCAAATTCGGAAACTGTCGTCACCTCGCCACAGCAGTCACAATGCATACCATCCCTTGTGATTGTACCCCCAAGCTTTGCTTGTGTCTTTTCCGGATGAAAATACTGGACCTTTCCTTCATCCAGGACAGTGCCCAGATCAATCATCCATGCCAATATAGTCCGTTTGCCACTGTATAGAACATAGTTTTCAGAATCTGGTTGTGTCCCGTCAGAGTTGCGGGCCAACAGAGCCCATCTCTTTCTGTTTTGCGTCTCTCGCCGTTTGCGATTCCCAATCGACAATGGTGGTCCTTTTCGAGTTGCCCCGCTCATTTTTTCCTTTCCAGATAGCAAAGCTTTTCCTTTTCTTTGTGCTTGGAACCGTTTATATGGACTTGCACCAAATCTGAGTTTTCCTTTGTGCTTCTTCTTCTTCTTGATTGCTCCATCAATTTTACTACTGCCCTTCTTCTTTCCCTCCCTTTTCTTCGTCATTACCTTGTTTAGTATACTAAGTTCTTCCTTTGGTATAGGCGAGAACACAAAGCCAGTCTTGTAAGCCTTAGATTCAGCATCGCCAGCCTCATAACGACTTTTAAGAACATTATAAGCCAGAGTCACCGACCAGTGAGTTTTTCCATCGGGGCTCACATAAACAGCATCGTTGTATTCTCTTTCTTGCCTAGGCCTGTACTCAATCGTCCACCCCGCGCTCACAAGCAACTCAATTATTCGGTCTCTCACTAAATTCTTCTGTTTACGTCTACTTAGTCCTACTTCTCCGTCTTCTTCTGGTTTCAGTCCTTTGATCACACTCTGCTCATTATAACTACTTTGCTCTGACATCAAACTCGGCCCTGATGAAGGCACATTTTCACCCACTTCTAAGTCCACATGCTTACCCTTTTTAGCTGGTGACATCTTCTTTACCTCATATCCATTCCCATTTGATCTCCTAACTCTGTTTGAACTACTGACAAGCAAAGTCTGCTCCACACTCTGTTTGGTTTTTGAAATCCTTTCACTTTTTCTCAATCCAGGCATCTTCGCTTTCTTCTTTCCAAGCACCTTAGGTGGCCTACCACGCTTCCGCTTCAACTTCTGTGAAGATGGCTCAACCAAATCAAAAACCCCATCCTCTTCGGCCTGCTCACTAACGGTCTCCAACCCACGACCTCCTCTCCTCTTTTGCTCGAGCTCAGCAGCTCTCTTCTTGTCCTTCGCACCTTCTTTTCCAACCCCACTACTAACAATAGTCCGCGACCGCAAAACTCGTCCCACAAAGTGCACTCCATCGTCTAAAGCTTCCTCCTTTGCAATTTTCTTAATCGGCTCATGACACTGAGTCCCTTCTCCACAACTTTCCCGACTCCTTTTCCTGCTACCCTCCAATGCACCGTTGCACAGGCCTTCACCTGTCGACACAACTTCACCACATTCGCTCCCAGAAACTACCATCTTGTCACTTACAATGGCTCCATCTTCCAACGGGACCGCTGACTCCTCACACGCCTCCGCATTGTCCGATGCCAAAGCCAGCGCTTTCCCACCACCCAAGTCAGCACCTTTCG
Source organism: Syzygium aqueum (assembly GCA_031216185.1). Lineage (NCBI taxonomy): Eukaryota > Viridiplantae > Streptophyta > Magnoliopsida > Myrtales > Myrtaceae > Syzygium > Syzygium aqueum. The sequence goes on along the minus strand of CM062238.1, from coordinate 5,950,642 downwards.
GCATCACGTCAACCAGCTTCTTCTGAACAAGCACTTTTCCGGACACAGGCTCATCTTTCTCCGGTTTCGCCCGCAGCTTGCCTGATCTCAAACCGTCCCTCATCCTTCCCCCACCCAAAAAACCACCAACCCTCGAAGAGAACCCGCTCCAATTTCACCACAATCTCCCCGTGTGAGGCACGGAAAAACCGCACACAAAACAAAGCTCCCACCGCAGTTAACCAGCACACAATCGCAAGAACCACTCACGACCGCGACGCACGTTACTGTCCCACCACAGCAAAACGGAAACCCGAAACCCGAAACGGAGACATAATTCCAAACACCAACGCAAAAAAAAAAAAAAAGGATCACGGACAAAGACAGGGGGCGGTGGGGGAGGATCAAGATCAAAGGCTACGGCTCCGGGGAGAGGAGCTCTCACCGGGGGCCCCCAGCAATGTCGCAGCGGCCCTACAATCCGGCGCCGGAGCAGGGTGAATCGGCGGGGAGGGACCTGCCCGGCACGTACATCTCGACGAGAATTTGGGGAGAGAATTGACAGAGAAGAACGCAGAGAGAGAGAGAGAGAAGAAGAAGAGGAGAGGAGGGGGGGTTGGGTTTAAAGAAGGAGCATCATTTTGGGGGGATTTTGCTAATGAGACAAGGACATAAGCAAAAGGGTTTAAGTTCAACGCCCTCCCAACCTCGTCCGATCAAACGTTGTCTTTCTAGCGACTGAAATTTCTACTTCTTCTGTTTTTTTTTGTGTCTTTGCAATTTCTGTCCGTCGAGAATAAAAACGGCTCGAAGTTACTAAGTCGGAACCCCAGTTCGAACCTTCTCCCGATCCCCGGCGAGGGGGACGGAGTAACTAACTTTCGGTATTCAACCGTCAGGCCTGGCGCCAAATCAGTGCCACGGGAGACGTTGTCCCAAGTCCTCGGGCCTGCGCGGGAATGGCTTTCGAAATTCGTTAACGTAATCGCGCGCGAAATGTTATCGTCAAATTTATGAATCGGGCAAGTGCATTTTTTTGTGATCGGATGGGATCGGCCCCGAAGAGGGGGTAGAACGGTAAATTACCGAGCTCGCGATTGGATTAACGTGGGATTATTGTGGGGAATGGCAATTAGCGTTCAATTAGGGGGGTAAGGGGAAATGGGGAATGGGAATGTTGTTGAGTTTGCCCTCCAAACGTGATTTCCCCTTTTTAATTCGTTGCCAATTTGTTTTCCCTCCATTATTTGGATGGGCCTGTTTTGGAAGGAAATCTCTGGGTCCTGGGCATTTCTAGGCATGTCAGGTTGTGTAGCCCAACTAGGAAGAACGCCCGCGGATACCAAAACCAGGAACACACGTCGTTTGGAAAGTCTTGACAAGAACGGTCCCGTTTCGCGATTTGTTTCGAACACGTAGGACGATCGGCATCCGCGTCATTGATTTTTTAAGGTCAAAATTAACGGACCATCAAAAGATCCCGGGATTAAATCGGCAAAATCGAGAGAGTTTTACGACTCAAATTGGCTGTCGTGCGGCAGGTTTGGAATTTTCTAGACAATTTTCCCTCGGTTTGAGCCGTGAATACTTCGCACGGCCCGAGATCCAAAGGCCTCGAAGTTGGTGAGTCCGTCGTCATGACCCCATCGAGATTCTAAATGCCCAAAAAGTCTCTTCGCACGAGGTAATGTCGCAACTTGACAACACAGTGCGAGTCGTTTAGACTTACGTCTGTTCATCGCGTAAATCGACTTTTTGATTTCATGGAAAATGAACCGCCCTTTAATCTGAATTTTTTAAGTTCAATTTTATTCTATCGTTACTTTCGACTTTTGTCTGGCCACTTCGTTTTCTTTGATTTTATCGTAAAAATCATCGTATAAATCGATATATTTAATAAAAACAATACTTTTCTTAAGATATGCTTTCGAGTTTGTACTTTCATCACAGATTCTTTTGGTATTTACCGGTATATGTCCTTTCAAATATAAATATTTAATATAACGTGTAAAAAGAAGAAAATGTATATATATTTACTTTAACTTGTCGGCATTTCTATTTATTCATCATATTTTTATGTTTGTGACTTTGGGTATTACTCACTTCATTTTAAACGATTTTAAAAAATTTCATCTGATGATATTATTTTCGACTCGCACACGCCATACTGGCAATGTGACTGGCTTCTTTCGTAAAATCTAACTAAATAATCAGACCTTACCAAAAGATCGAAAGGAAAATCGGGGATAAATGGGTTAACTTAATTTAAGCCGAAACTAAATCAACCTTTTTGTTGAAGACGTATAGTAAAAAGTGTGGGAAAGAAATAGAGATGTGAGTGAAATTATTTTTCAAATTCAAAATTCAAATTAAACCAAAACCCTTTGCACATAAACAGGCTAAATAATAATAATTAAATAAACAAACAATTCAAGAAACCAAAACCTTTTTGTTCAAGGGTTGTTTCTGGAAAAAAAATAAAATAATGATTTTTATTTATTTATTCTCATGAAATGAAAATGGGAAATAGAAGCGTTTCGTGAACCGACAAGACGCCCACAAAAAGGCGAAGCCGCGCATACATTCGACGCCGCGAAGCCGCCGCTCCGGATCCCGTCCTCCTCCGACGCCGAAGATGGGAGGTCCGTACTCCGGCGGCGTCTCCGGTCGCCGGGACCGTTCCCGCGGCGAGAACGGCCGCGACACCCCCGAATCGGACCGCTCCGCCGAGCATCGCCGCCGCCGCCGCGAGCCCGATCGCCGCGGCCGCAGCCGCAGCCGCAGCCCCTCGTACGATCGCTACGACGACCGCCGCGACAGCTCGAGCCAGCGGCACAGGCGGCGGGTCTCGCCCCGCGAGCCGGACTCCGGGAGGAGCCCTAGGGCCGACGGAGCCCTAGATTCCTTGCCCAGGCACTTCGGGAGGAAGCGGCCTTACCTCGATCGCGATTACAGGGGTAACGGTAGGTTCTCGGATTCGGATTCCGATGGGGAGCTGAAGGGGCTGAGCACTGAGGAATACAGGAGATTGAAGAGGCAGAAGATGAGGAAAGCCTTGAAGTTCTGTATCTGGAATTGCACTCCGAGCCCGCCGCGGTACGAGGGGGATGAATTGGAGGAGAAAGCAGAGGAGATCGATGAGAAGTACGGGGAAGATTTGGAGAAGAGCGACTCGAGCGAGAAAGAGAATGGAAAAGCGAAGGGGAAAGGGAAATCTAGGCCCGTTAGCGAGGATTCGAGCGATGGTGAGTCCGAGTCGGAGCCGAGCGGTTTCGGTTTGAGGAAGAAGAAGAAGAAGAGGAGCTCGAGTTCAAAGCGCAGGAGCAGGGGATTGTCTGGAAGTGAGAGCGAATCCGAGAGTGAGAGGGCAAGCGGTTCTGATGATTCTGCATCGAGGAGGAAAACGAAGAAGAGTAGGAGCTCGTCTTTGAAAGGGAAGAGTGGGAAAGTGCGTGATACTGAGAGTGAATTGGAGAGTGAAAGTGAATATGAGGATTCCTCTTCGAGGAGGAAGAAGAGGGGGTCGAGTTCTAAAGGAAGGAGCAAGAGAGAGCAGGATACCGAGAGTGAATCGGAGGTCGAGAGCGAGAACGAATCAGCTGATGAAGAGGATAGAAAGGGGAAGAAAAAATCCGGGAAAAGGTCTAGTAGGCAGAGGAGGAGTGGGAGAAGAAGCAGCAGGAGAAGAAGCAGTAGGAAAGGCAAGAGGAGATATAGTGAATCTGATGATAGCAAGAGTGAAGATAGTGAAGCTGAGGATTCTGATGCCAAACCAATGAAGGGGAAGGTCTCATCGAGTTCGCACAAGAAAAGTAGCAGTCGGAGTAAGAGAAGTATTGAGAACGATAGCGATGTTGCCAATTCGATTGAGAGAGCACAATCTGATCTTGATGTAAATGGTGTAGACAGTGAGGTCAAGGCTGAGATCGATGCGGAAGCACTTTTGTTCAAGGAGCTGATCGAGTCCCAGAAGAAGCCAGCTTTGGATAATGAGCCGGTGGTTGGTCCCATGCCACTGCCGAGAGCTGAGGGGCATATTAGTTATGGTGGCGCTCTTAGGCCTGGTGAAGGTGATGCTATTGCGCAGTATGTTCAGCAAGGGAAGCGTATCCCACGAAGAGGTGAAGTCGGTCTTTCTGCAGAGGAGATTCAGAAGTTTGAGAGTCTTGGGTATGTGATGAGTGGTAGCAGGCACCAGAGGATGAATGCCATTCGTATTAGGAAAGAAAACCAGGTTTATAGCGCTGAAGACAAGCGCGCTTTGGCCATGTTTAACTATGAAGAGAAGGCGAAGCGGGAGCATAAGGTCATGGCTGATTTGCAGCGGTTGGTGCAGCGTCATATTGGGCAGGATGTTGGTCCTAATCATGATCCTTTTGCTGGCAAAGCTGCTGATGGCCCTGAGGCTTGATTAACATGTATGTTCGTGTTTTCTTCTTATTTCATGTCTAAACTATGTGATGCCCTCCTCGTTAGTGTAGCACGTGTTCGACTCTGTTGTCATTCTGGTGATGTGGACTCATCTTTGTGTGTTATGTAGTTGAGGCATTTCTAGTACCTGTCCTTTGATGTTCTTATTGCATTGAAATATATTCGATGAGGGAATATCAGTTTTATTTCTAACGGGAGTCTTTCATGGACCTGCATCATAATTTGCTTGTTTGAAGAATACAACAATTGAAGGTTAGAGATGAATGATGAATGTACAGGTGCTTTGTAAGGGCAATGCAATTGACTTGTCAAATGACTTCTGGTTGTGTTTTTTATTGCCATTGTATTTTGCATGATATTTCTGTAATGAAATACATGCATATTATGAGATTGTGGAAACCCAATAGTGGAGCTTATGACCCAAACATGAAGCCATGTGAAAAAAAAAAGAAAAAGAAACTAAACTTGTTAAGGCTTAGTTGTCGTTGTTGAGCATGCTTATGGTTTATATCCATGACTGGTCCAAATTTGAGAGACCCTATATGTAGCCGGAAGTTATGATTATTGAGGTTGTAATTCTGAATGTCACTTTTCTATCAGGCGAGATATTGCCTTTTTATGTTGAACTGACTAGACTAGTTCAAATTTTATTTGGGTTCTGCTCTGTTAATTAGAACTTGCAATGTCTGCCAACTGAATGTTCTATTTTAGAAGGTAAATAGTCTGACCAAAATGTGAAACCTGGTAGCGAGGGTGACTATGATTAAATTCGATTGTAGAATAATTCAATTGGCTTTATTTTCAGTCTTGCAAAAAAGTTCTGCACAGCAGCTTAGGACAACTTGGCTGGAGTCCTCCTTTAATGGAATTTTGAATTTCAAGTAAGGCCCACGTAATCTTTGGTGAAGCTACATGGCGTCTATAGAGGCAATTTGCATGCAGGCCAATCTATGCTTTTGTGATGAAGCTACTTATGGTTGTGAGAGACAATAACTTGCTGTCTGTATTGTTCATCTGCTGAAACAAGTCTCTTTATTTTGTTCCCATCTTTTTGTCATTTTGATTATGGGAACCAAATTAGATATTAGAGTATTCCTCTTTCTTCCAAATGTGGTAGATGAGACTCTCTTTTCATTCCCTTTTTAACTTTATTAAAGAATAGTGAAGTAACGATCGGAAAATTAAGCATTTCTCAATATGTTTTGTTCTATTATGGAGATTGTGGTGTAATACCTAACACGACGCAATATTTGCTAAATTAACGAATGATGGCTTTGGTAAGTTCATAGGAAATAGATTGATTTTTCACCAAGGCCTTGGCATGAGGCACGGAGAATAACTATCTTGGCAAAGCAGTTGGGGTGAGTTGTCGTGAATTTTGTGGAGAAACTTTAGACTCAAGAATGAGAACTGTTGGGGAGCAACTCTCGGTCAGAGGACTTAGCGAATCCAAAACTACTTTTCAAAATTTTCCCAAACTCACCTTTTGTCTACCCAGATTTACGAAAATCGGGATGCCACTGCCAACGCAATGAAGTAGAAACATTTTCAATTAAACTTGGAAAATCTCTCAAAATCAGCATTTTTGGCGTGGGAGATTGTCACTGCTGTAGGATCCACCAAATGGTGCCACATTTTTATGGTTAGTGAAGGATGCATAGCGTAACAATCTAGCTAGATTTGCGTACGCCCAAGCTCTCAAAAGAAGTATTCGAAGGGACTAGACCAAGTGATCAATTATGAATCACTAAACAAGGCATTTACCGTTTGACGTGGCTCTTTGGAATATTACCATAGGCTTTTCCTTTTTTTCAGTTAATGTGCTGTTCGTCGTTGGCTTCTAGACTAGTTTACTCTTTTATCTTGATTAGGTTACTTTGATAATATGGCTCGAACTAATCTCCTAATCCGACATATTCTGATCAATTGTCTTTCTGGTTCAGGGACTGGTGATTTATATTACAGGACTTCCTCGACGGTGGTGCTGCGGAGATCCGCGCCTCATCTGACCAAGCTGCTTCTCACTCTTCGACGTGATGGCATGTGTCTCTGGGGACGGGAATGTTCAAGCATGGAGTAGCAGCATGCATCCTCCGGAAACGTCTGCTTCACTAGATTGTCATAATATACTTCATTTGGCCAGGGTGGAAGAAATAATCAAATAACGAGTGAGCCCACTGTCTCTTGACTGTTTTTGTGTTCTTAACTTGTTCCTTCTGTGTTTGTTGCAATAGCTATAGCCTTGTGAGACCGAGCAACGTGATAAGTTCAGACTGCAGTTCAGCAGTCAGCAACTTTATTTGATATTCCTTCCCTTTTATGATTTCGGTGTTCGATCATCTCAAAACACCAGATTGATTCCTTCGTGTCACGGGTCTCCCAGCCACCTTTAACAGGTAACTATTGGCGCAAGATGCCATTGGAGGCGGTTCCGATGGTCGGGCTCGAAACCTATGATCATGGCTGTTGATGCGTAGTATGGTGTAGAGATTAATCTATTCTCCTTGTTGATGTTGCTCGATGATGCTTCGACGGAAGTGCCGCAGATGGCCTAATGGGCCTGTGCAAACCCAACTTTAATATCGGTTCTGCTAGACGGTAGCTAATCCTACATTGGCATATATCCTAAATTCAGTGATAAAAATATAACAAACTAAAATAGGCGACGATCTTAAGATTGGCATGGGACAAGTATACTAGGAATTCTAAAACTTATCATGATCGTGTACTTGAGTTCTACAACTCTCGTTTCATTCACTCAGGTCCTAAAGCTTGCATAAAATAAATTACAAATGAGATAGTTTTTTAATGATGTGGATGCTACGTCACAAAAGGTGACCGGGTATCTTTAAAATGATTATGAAGGCATACGCACTTGCGCGCCGATGTATGGGGAGAGTGTTGGGGGTTGGGGAAACCCAACCAGGTAGCCTCGCCTCAGCCTTCGCACCACAAGGGCTTGCTTGCCCTCGCACAGTAGTGGTGCCACCGCTTGCCGGCATCGAGCGAGGGAGGCATTCGGTGTTCTCTAAAATTGATTTAACATCCGGATGAACATCGACTCCTATCCTAATCGTTTCTTTTGATTCGGGCGGTTGTAGTGACGTTTCACATGAAGAGCTTAGGTGTGTTTTCATGGAGAGTCGCAGAACATTACCTCATGCTTAGCGATGGTTTAAGCTGTATTAAGGAAACTACTTGACACATGATCTCGAGCTTGCAACAATCGCCTTTGTTCTCAAAATTGGTGGCATTACTTTTCTATAGTGATAAATTCAAGACTTGTACCGATCACAGAAGATTGAAGTACTTGTTTAGACGGCAAGAATTGAGCATATGCCAAGAGCTACTTAAACGATTACGTTTGTGGAGTCGTAAATCTTGTAGGATAGGATGGTTGGTGAGTGGTCACTTCTGGCAACATATGCGGGATTTGGAGTTCTAGCTTTGATCCAACAAGTCCAATGACGATTATTGCAACTTAACCAGTAGAACCGGTCATGCTAGGAAAATAATTGAAGAACGACAATAACTCATCAATTGGGGAGGTGGTTGTAGAAGGATTCCTTCATATAGCGTTGGAAGAAAATATTAACTTTGTTAACAAAATCACGAGTTGGGGACCCACTACGGTACCTTTTTCGTGTTTGTTAGCAATTTATCTCAAATGTGTTGTTAACTTGGCACTGATAACTTTTAGGGCCATATTTTCCTTTTTAATCTGGATTATCTTGCACGACCTGTAACCCACCAATCACAAATATGGTTGGAGTATGACATAACCCTAACTTCTATTATCGAATTACGGAGAAACGTACATATTTGGTCCTTGTATTATTTGTTTCGGACCTTATACTTTCTTTGTCCTTGTACCATTCCCCGATGATGATTCAAGTCCTCCCGTCGAATTCCCCGTTCACGATTCGAGGGAAATTGCCGAGCCGATGCAAGGCCGACCCCGTATCGTGCCTTGCGAGATAAGACAGAGTGACGGATACGTGTTCTTTTCACAGACTTAAAAAGGGGCTGACCAAGTGTTATTGCGTTGGGGCGACATTGTACTGTGCCTTGCGAGACTCAGCAATGGACCATCCCTTTCCAATGTAATTACTTACAAGCATTTGATGGATCGATAGGAACACGCAATGTCAAGACTCAGCACCCCAAAACCAAAGATAAGACCGAGAGTGAGGCTGTCATGTTTCTTGCCAAAACAACATCCAACGAAATATCTGTTATTTGTTCTACCAAGTTTTGGTCCCAACGATTACGACATGTGCTTGGAGGGACGACTGCGTCACGGTGTTGAATCATTCAATGGGAGAGGGCGCCCTCTCTGCCTCTCTCACTCCATGCAAATTCGCAATATTTAAAGCACCGTGCAGTTTCTCTGGTCTTGGGCATACACCATCTCATGTGGGGACGCTTCCTGGCTTCCGGCGGCAGGTCGGTGGGGCTATCTCGAAAACCGAACATTTCGTATCGTGTATGCAACTCACATCAAGAGGGACATGTGTATCTCTTCGCACCCTCATCATGAGATGGTACAGTTGCATGTGAGCGTGACTCACGGCCAATGAGATCATGCAAGAACCCTTATGTAAATAGATAGATTCGTGTAGCCCTCTCGAAAAAGCAATATTACCCCGCCAGAAGCGACGCCCTCATGTCTAATCTGACCGTGTCTTTTTACTTTGGAGAATTCTTATCGAATCATCAAATCAAAATGCTAACGAAATTGCCTATCCTCTAGGTGCTTTGTCTACAACATTCTTCTTGCCTATCTATGCTGATAATTATGAAATCTTGGAGCGGTGGAAAGAGACATGACTATTGAGATCACATGATTTCGTCCGGTGCATGCGTTAAAAAAAGAAGAATCTCCCTTTACCTTTCCCTTTTGCCCGTTCATGATATCACGCCTTTTTTAAATTTACTTTAGTAATAGGGGAAATTGTCCAAATCTTAAATCTCTTGCGCTTTTGTCAATACAATCGTAAATCTTTTAATTGTTTAATTAAGTCCTAAACTTTTTCAATTTTGCCAATTGAGTCTATCCAACCAATTTTAAACGGAAATTGCTAATGTGAACGGCAATGGTCTTACGTGATAATTTTACGTAGCATGATCGGCGCTGATAATTTTTAAGAATATTTTAATATTTTTTAGATTTTTTCTTTTCTTTTCTCTATTTTTTTTTAAACAATACTAGCCTACGAGGTTGCCTCCCAATCATCGCCAACCATAGGCGAGGGTGTCAAGCACTCGCTAGCCTTGTGCAAGGGCCTCAACACCCTCACCAAGATCCATATGCCCTCGCCTAGATCTAGGGGAGGGTTCGATACCCCCGCCTGTTGCCGGCAATGGCCATAAAGCTCTTGCCTGTGATCAATGATGGTCGGCTGGCAACCACCGGCTAGAGTTGTACAAAAAAAACAAAGAAAAGAAAAAGGAAAAATAAACAGATTATTCGAAAAATATTAAAACATTATTAAAAATTCTTTACGTCAGCGTCGCTGTGCCACGTAGGATTGCTAGCATCTATATCAACGATTTCTTGTCTAAATTGGCTTGATAGACTTAATTGGCAAAACATGAAAAATGTTCAGGATTCGATCGGTACAATTAAAAGGTATATGACTGAATTGATAAAAGTGCAATATATTTAACACTTTTTGAATAATTTTCCCTTTGTAAAAAACTATATGATCTCTCGCTTGTCCTATATGGAGACGGCACATGTGGTGTTGAGCGAATGCATTGAACTTATTGCCTATGCTTGCGGGAAAGGGATCAAGCCAGGTCCATTTTCATGATTCTCCTAAGTTATCGGGATCGAAATTAGGGCACAAGAAATTATCACTCTCTCTCTCTCTCTCTCTCTCTCTCTCTCTCTCTCTCTCTCTCTCTCTCTCTCTCTCTCTCTCTCTCTCTCATGATGCTTACATAGTAGAGAATGAGTCAATTTCTTGCTGGTGCATTGAGATGATGATTGTGTATACTGGCCTTGACTGATTGATCCCAGTTTTCTTTGCAGCCAAATCATTACTTCTCAAGCATCTGTCATGGTCAGGTACCAACCCTCAATGAGAAAACATCACGAGTTAGAAAGAGAAACGGGTTTTTAGGAGGGTCAAGGAGTGTGTATATTACATGCTCCGAGCGTATAATTTCCTAGTGCAATTCAAAATATTAGGTTTTGAAATTAAGGTATAAAATGCATCGCAATCTCTCGATCGATAGTTCAAGGACTTGTTCATGTATGACAGATCAAAGAAAAGTGTACAGATGCATTATTGCTCATGACTCTGTTCTCGTTCATTTGATGTTGCATGTTCTTGGAATGGAGACGTGCGTCTCGACGGTAGATAGGACGTTCCATATTTGATCGAAACTAATGCAAAATGTCCATACCCATCGTCTTATTCATGCAAAAATGCACTTTCCAGAAAGTGGAAACCTAACGTCGGATTCCCGCCAGTACATCACTACAAAACAAAACTGTTTTCTTTTCGTTCCAGAAATAGAGGGAAAAGGGCAGGTGAACTCCCACGTAACCACGTTAGTCTTTGTCATTGTTGATGGACGAGTCAGTGAGCTGTCTAATTAAAAAGACAAACAGCAAGAAAATTTGCTTGATTAACGGCTAAAAAGGTGAGAAACTATGGAGAAAAAAAGAACGAGCGATGAAACGATTACCGATGCCAAGAGAAAGCACAGCATGATTTATTGATCAAATAAATCCAAATCCATCTCGATCGTTGATTATTAGAGCCCCGCCACGGGAAATGCTTGTCTCGATTCGAGTCCCTCGTGCAGTCGATCACGTCGACCCCCCGTGCGTCACAATCAACGGCTACAGCATGGTCGGGCCCCATGCAAGACTCGATCTCGCCACCTAGCCCCACACAATTAACGACCAAGATGGTATTCGTTCACGCGGTCCCTCGTGGACAACGCCAATCGTCCTCGCCCCTATCGTGTTTATGGACATGATCGGCACTATGTACGACGTGGTCATGCTGTCCCGAGAGGGACATGGTTTCGAGCTCAAGCGAAGGGATAGGGACACACACATGGCCACGCAAACACACGGCAACATCAATAAGGCAGCCCTGTCCAGCCATGACCACAAGCGGCATTCCCATGTGCAGCACTTCACGTCCCCCGCCCTTTTGTCCTTCCTCATCTCGAAAAAGGTCATTCTAAAAACTAATGCAGCGATCTAATCCAATCACGTATTTAAGAAATACGGAGGGATCGATCGGTATAAAGTCTAGTCGATAAAGATGCATGTTATCGTAACGATTTTTCGATTTGCGATTTTATTCTGCCTTTTCATTAGCCATGTAATCAATTATCAACGAGTCACGTTGTAGTCGGTGAGTTTGTATAATATTTAATACCAAATTATTCAACGTTCTTAAAAAATCTTAATATGAATAAGATATTTCCTCTAAGTTTCTCTCCTTCCAATTGATTAAGACGTAAACAGTCTCACTTGACCAAATCTAACCCTTCATTGTCTCTCTCCCTCTCCCAAGTCTGCTCATAAAAGCAAAGAAAGAACGAGCTGATCTTGCCTTTGCACCATTTCTTGATGTGTCTCGAATAGCTCTCTCTTTCAAACACACAAGAACAGAACATTCCATCCCTAAACCGATCAACCAATCATCGTCCCGCGGCGTAAATGATGAGAGACTTCCCGTCCTGCTTCGGCGAAAGCGGAGTCCAAATCGCGGATTCATCTTCGTCCTTGGCGAGGTCCAGCCCCCAGAACACCGTCACCTGCGTCTACAAGTCCAAGATACGCGGTCGCCCTTGCCTCATCACCGTGACCTGGACCAAGACCCTCATGGGCCAAGGTCTCACCGTCTCGATCCTCGTCGACGACGGGGGCGGCGACCACCCCAACTCGTCTCGCTCCCTCTGCCGAGTCGAAATCAAGCCCTGGCTCCTCATCTCCAAGCACAGAGGTTGCCGGAAAGCCCCATTATCGTCATCAGATTCCTCCACTGTCGACGTTCACTGGGACCTCTCGAACGCGAAGTTCGGCGCTGCCCCCGAACCTGTCCAGGACTATTACGTCGCGGTCAAGGACGACCGCGACGTGGTCCTGCTCCTCGGGGACATGGAGAGGGAGGCCTACAAGAAGCTCGCCGGCCTGGGCTGGGCCCGTGACAACGCAGTACTCGTGGGGAAGCGGGAGAACGTGTTCGGGAAGAAAAGTTACTGCACGAGGGCCCAGTTCCGGGACAAGGGCCAGGCACACAGCGTCGTGATCGAGTGCGACCCGGGCGGCGGCACTCCCGCCGAGCCGTGCCTCGTGATAAGGATCGACGACCGGGACGTGGTGAGGGTGAGGAGGCTGCGGTGGAAGTTCCGGGGCAACTGCATGATCGACGTGGACGGCACCGGCGTGGAGGTGTTCTGGGACGTCCATAACTGGCTCTTCGGTGGCGATTGTGTCGGGAGCAACTACGGGGTGTTCCTGTTTCAGACGTGCCCGTTCTGGGCCGAGAGCGATACCGAGAAGTTCTGCGGTTCGTCTAGCTCGAACGTGTCGAAGCCTTCGTGCATTTCGAGCTGGTGGAGTGCGTCATCGCCCTCTTCCTCGCGGGGGATCGAAGATGATCCTCATCATCGACATCAGTTGCAGTTGCAGCAAGGTCTGGGCTTCTCTTTAATACTGTATGCTTGGAAGAGTGAATAAATAGTATTATTCATTACCTATTTATTTACCAAAAGAAAGAGATAAGAAGTAGAGAAGTTTTCTTCTTCTACCTTTTTTTGTTTTTGGAAAGATACAAGAGAGACTGAAATTGTGTTTTTCCTCAGTTTTGGGTTTTCATGTGGTTGGAGTGGTAACTGCTAAAGAAGATGCATAAGATGACTTCCTAATAAAGTTTGATCGAAGTACAGTGAAATGAATGCAGATATGTTGTTGCTTCTGATATTTTGTTGCCCCCAAAAAATCGTACATAAAAAAAAAAAACATCATTCACATGTATGCTCAATTGACATCGAAGGTAAAGCTATAGTTTCCTCCATCCTTTGTAGGAGAAATAACCGTGATTCTAAAGTCCGGTGATGTTTATTGTTTATATTCATAACCACCAATCAAAAATTAACATGATTCCTCAAAATAACCATGTCTAATTTGCAACTCACCAATAAGAGGCGTGACTGGGGGATTTTCTTTGATCAGAGATTGAGGTAAATATCAGCGTGAAGAAATAAAGTTAATACCAGTCTATGTATCTCTCACTCTCTTTTTTTTTTTTCACATTTTGATTTCGACTTAACATATGAAATATGGCTTGTACCAAATGCCTAATACCTCAATTCCTTAAAATTATCCAAGAAATGAAGTTTAATCATCTATAAAATGCTATAACAATTCACTAGAGAATTTTTTATTTTGACAAGGGATCAAAAGGTACTTTGAAGTTAAAATTCCTACCAGATGCACGCGCTCTCAATCAATCTCATGTCGTGAGAAATTCTTATATAAATTCAGTCCATAAGTGATGTGGAAGGCATAGTCAATCGCAGCATATAAACTGTATTATAACTTGTGTTTTTCAATGAGTCCCGATGCGATTCTCCCCACTTCTTGACATGTTATAATGATCTATGATTAGATTAAATTTATCTAATATCTTCTCTTCAATCATTTCGCTCACCTAATAAATACATCAAGTCTAATAGTTAACAAAAGAAAATATCATCACGCGATTTACTCCAGCTAACAACGAGAAATTATCTTTTATGACTACCCCCAAAAACAAATGACTAATGGGAGGAAAGATTACTATATCTTTCAATCGCACAAGCATTTTGGCTGAAACACATTTTTTAAACGAATTGACTGGAATGTCCTAACTTCTCTCTAACCTTTTATCTTCTCAGTTATGAATAGTTTTCTCTTGAATTCATCCCCTCTTGTAGGTTTCTTGCCACCATCTCTTTCTTCGATCCGCCAAATCACAATGAATGACATTTTTTTGCCTGAGGATTCGAGTAAAAGCAAGGTAAAAAAGTTAAAAGACCAGACTTTCATCCGTCTTTAACTTATTTTATTGCTCAAAACAGATTGTCCATCTCAGGTGTTAGAAGAAGTTCATCCTCGGTGCTTCGTAAGAGTGTTTCAAGATTTTTACAGAGACTAAAGTTTCTTCGAATTTAATGTATAATGGTTCACAGATGCAAATGGAAGTTTCTAGTTATAGTTTGTAAGGCAAGCAAACAGCATGTTTGACCACAAGATGTTTGACCAAATAGAGGTTTGTTTTTTTCATGGGAATTTCCGAAAGTTTAATACAAAAAAGGTGTTTTAAAATCGAAAAGAGTGAAAAATAGCTGAACCCTTTTTCCGTTTGATAAAGAATAATCTCTTGGTAAGATATATGAAGAGAAAAGAGAGCAATTCATTTGTTTAACTGCGACGCTATTCATTGGACTCGAGAATTCCGAGAAGAGTTGAGCAAATATATCGAATTACAAATCTAGAAACGAATCTAATCACGTATAAATTACACGTGATGATACTCATAAGTATCCAAGTGATTTGTCGAATACGAGTGAGATCTCTGTAGTCTCCATAAGTTTTTTCCGTCTTCAACATCCCCTGCGCTCAAGTTGGTAGTGTAGACAAATATCGGATGGTTGCCAAGAAGCTTTTCCAAAAGCAAGGGCTGTCAAATTAGCTTTCGAGCAGACGAACCTAAGATGCAAAAAGCGAATGCGTTCGGATTAAGTTCCAATCATACGATACACATACATGATCGCACGCTTAAAAGCTAGTACTGTCAAATCCAATTTACTTGTGGGCAGATGGTGTGCTCGGAAGTTAGTTTTCAGGTAAATCTATACTTAAAGACGATGATACAGTTTGAAAGTCAACAAGGTTCTTATGGTCATTCAGGACATGAAACAGAAGTTGAAAGTATGCGACAGAAGCCACCTGCGTGAAAAGAACTCACTATCCACTGTCATCCATTCAGCTACAAGTCGGGAAGTAAGGGGCAGTCCACGATGCACGGGGCTAAGGCAAAAGGGGTGGTGCATGAGGAGAGCGGTTCACGGAGGACCTCGTGTTGACGCTTGCGAAGGAGAACTAGGTGGTACGGTGAATTTACGAAGAGAGATGCATAGATATTCATCAAGAACAATTTGCATCAATTGCTACTCAGAAATGTCCAGACAAGAGACAATCCAATTGTTTAACTTCAATGCTACAACCCATTCTTGATAGTGCTTATCGAGAGCTTTCCACCAAAATCTACTTTTCTCAAATCCGATGATCGGATTTTTCCATCACATTTTTTAACCATGGCTGTTCTATCTTAAAGGTGTTGAGAAACTTTTTCACACAATAAAATGATTTTCATAACGATCCTGTCACAAGCTTTTCAATACTTCAAGAACTGAAGCCTCAGTGACGAAATTGAAAGAAATGAATGCCATAAACAAGCCCTACTGAAGTTTCCGGAATGACGCTAGAATCTCATCCTAGAGGATATTAGTTTCAAATTGTTAGAGCAAAGCAGACATCGACTTCACAGCTGCTCCATATCTCAAGGAGCAAACTAACGATTGAATAGAGTGGTCGTATTGCAATTATAAGACGATTGACAATACTTTGATTATCCACAACCATTACAGAATCGAAATAGCAAAAAAAAAAAACACAGCGCCATGAAAAAGAAAAAAATATAAAGAAGGAAAAAAGAAAAGCATCAGTCATGAGTCATCCATACGATAACAGTGGATGACAATTTGCGCAGGAGAGAAAGGGACACAGAAACATGTTGCTCATTATATTCTGGCTTTTAGGTATTTATCCATACACAAACTTCCGGAGTTCAGGCAACGGGCATACACGAACCTGGGGTTTTCGGCGTTCCATCAAATCCGCAGCCATTGGCAGTTAAAACTTGACTAGAATGGCACCATTGATTCAGATAGCTAGATAAAGAGCTTGTTGCAGAACCGACAAAAAGAAGAGAAAGAGAGGCAATACTGTCTCAGTCGGATTCTGCAAAAAGATCATAAAAGTACTGCCACTGTTACAAATTCTGCAGGAGCACCATTTCTAACGGTAAAGCAGATTAACCATACTGTAACAGTAACGCAGAATAACTACGAGACATTCCCCACATACTGTCCAGTGCTTAGGCAAACCTTTGTGCACATGACATAACAAAATTAGCTTCAATGGAACTTACACTTTTCTTCTCATAGTTTATCAGCAACCCTTCTATCAGAAAAGAATGCACCCTACCGATAGGCAAAAGCCTAGAGGTTGGGATCAAGGGGCAGGAATGAGTCTTGGGATTGAATCTCAAGTTTGAGAACCCCGGACCTCTGGGGGTCCAAATTACAAAGAAGAGAAATTGAAGCATGGGCCCTTCTGAAAGTACATACCGAGAAAAAAAAACATAACTAGGAATTTCCTGTACATTGCAAGTAGTGAAGCTAGAATTTAAATTTTGATGGGGAGACAAAGAACACCATAGCAAGCAGAAACTGGGTTTAAATGAAGCAAAAAATTCAGAGTCTGGATCCTAGGTGATATAAATACAGTAGAGGGACACGCACCATTTTGTTTTGGCGCATGATCTCCAAACTTTCCTTTACTTAAGGCATTTCCTAGATGGGAAAATAGTCCAGCTCATCTGAACTTTCCTCGTAGATTATGTAGCTGGAATCACGGCTATCCTCATTACCACTGCCTTGATCGCTATTGTAGCTGCTTTCAGATGAACTTATAAATACAGAACTATCTGATGCATGACCATTATGGTGCAATGGCAGGCCAATCTCGCTGTTGAGGTCACTATCGATAATTTGTTCCATCTCGCTAAAACTGCAAAAATAACATAAATATATGGGGCAAAGTGGAGATTGAAATTCATGTTTCGAAGGGAGCACACAATAAATTAAATCTTAAGGTAGGTATCAAGCACCTAGGATGCACAGACACTCTCCGGGGGCCTCCGTGTCGTGCCAGACGTGTCGGACACCGACACTCGTCCGACACTCTTTTCATTATTATTTATTTATTTGTGGATTTGAATCAAATTAATTTGATTAAAATTATCATGAAAATGATAAGTTATCATCTATATATAAAAATATACACATTATATACAATGTGTCCCAACGCGTGGGAATTCTCATTTTTTGAGAAATAACTTGTCGGCAAGTTGTGTCGTGTCGTGTCACGTGTTGGTGTCGGTGCTACTTAGTCAAGCACAACAGTCGTATAGCAAAACCCAAAATCGATTACTATATAGAAAAAAACATTTTCAGACAAACCTTCCCCCCTCCGATGGGAAATCTGCTAGTAAACAGATATCCGGCCTTTCTTCCATAACCTGTTTAAATGGGATGACACTGGACAAGGAGACGAGTACCAATATTATAATGTTAGAGTGGGAGACTTGCAGCCATTCCAATATGATGAACCTAAGTAATTTTAGGCATACCTTGAAGAGTAACTTCTATTATACCAGTCACCTTCAGAAGCTAATCCTTCCTTATTGGATATGTCCTGCAGCAGGAATAATTTCAGGCTCTATTGCAGGATAACGAAATAATGATAAGACAAATAGAAGGTCCACGATACCCACAACATGTCTTAGAAACTTGAAATCTCCAGCAAGAACAGCGGTCAAAAACCGAGCAACCTCCACCTGTAGAGAATCTCAAATCAGAGAGGGTGGCAGGAGGAGAGAGAGAGGTGACGGTAATGGGACTCCTCTTTTTCTCACCTCTTTGAGATGCATACAGTCCCTTAAAATCAGGACTTCCAGTAAGGTTCCGGTTGAAGAGCTGCCAAGATTTCTAAAATTTGAAAACAAAATACCTATTTGAGGAGAATCCACAGGACTTCGACCTATAACACAGGAAATTAACTTAATGAAGTTCTGTTCAGAGAGAGAGAGAGAGATTAGCAGACCTTAGAAAATTCCCAGTGATTGAGTAGGATGTTGAAAAGTCAACATATCGTAGCTTTCGAAATCCCTGCAAGAGATACCAAGAAGATTACTTGTTCGTCATTAAAAGAAATGTGAAATATCAACTTATGATGAATCATTCAGAATCATCTCACTACGTCTAATATCTCCTTAGAATGAACTATTAAATTCAAGCATCCAACCAGTCTGAAGTCAAGAGATTCATATCATCCTACCACCTATGATTCATAGAGGCAAACTTAGATGAAAAAGGAAATAGCACAAAAATTCTGTGGACAGAAATTCTCTGCAGTCATTCGCAAATAGCTTTTAAGAGCCAAAAGTGACTTATGGGGAGTACATCGGTGTCCTATTTAATGCTTAACATGCTAATCTTCTAGGAACTCGTACAAACTGCGGCTGCTAGGTTTTTTCTAGGAATAACCAAAGTAGATTTCCTTCCATTGAAACATGGTCTCCAATAACCAATGGTCATATAATACAATACCCAACAACTTCTATATACACATGCCTTTAGACAACTAATATAAATCTTCGTCTGGACATTGCATTTGATGGTCAGGACAAGAATTGGATAAAAAATCCCTCGGATGGTAAATGTAGACATATCAAACCCTATCATGCTTGATACACTTAAAGATAGATTGAAAATAAAAAATTCAATTAAATAAAAAAACTGAAAAATTAGAAAATTCAACTCAATTAAAAAACCGAAAAGGAAAACCCAAAATCTAGGGATTGCAGCCGCAGCCATCACCATGATGGCTGTGGTTCATGACAGCAACCACCAGAGTATTGTTGCGGTGGTTCAGCATGACAAACATAACAGTGGAGAATGAAAACAGAGAAAGAGGTTAAGGAATTGCGGCGGTGGTGGCGAACTATGGAGATTGAGGCACATCACTTAAAAGCAAGCAATAGCTTGTTGTTTTCTTCTTGTTAAGTTCACTTCTTATTTATTCTTATGCAATCCGGGTTTATCCCACCCCTTTCCCGAATTTCTTATCAAGTGTTTTATTTAGACATATCCAGATTAATCCAGTTTGGAGGATGTCTACAAACAATAGATAAGATAACAATTTATCCTATCTGGACTTAATTCTGAGCTACCAATCGCGGCCAAGCAGTAAATAGTGTTCATGGCCATATAATTAGAGCAGAAATAAGACCGGACTGATAGGGGGAGCGAATTTACACCATCGACAACCAAAATCCGACAAAGTAGTCCAAAAAATTGCAAGGTGATAATTTTGGCTTCATATTGAACCAGTATTACTTTTGATGCAAAAATATGTACCTTAACAAGTGTTCTAACTTTGCAATCATGGAGCTTAAACCCTCTTAGAGACAATGAAGTCAAATGAGGACAATTGTTGACTAGATCAACACATGTTGGTGATTTCAAACTGTCATCTCTACCTGATGGAAACAGAAAGTAATGACCATATTAGAAAAAGCATGACCTGAGAAATTTCTAGGTGTCAACAACCTCTCACCTGTTTTTGAAGATTCGAAGAACAAACGCTCTATCAAATGACACTTTAAGCCCACAGAAGTCAACAATTGTCTCAATTCAACATGTCTGTAATTTGAAGAATGCAATGTTAGAACACGTAATAATGGGTTACAAGAATGATCGCCCAATAAGTAACTGAGGAAAATTTTACAAGGTTGTCATGAACAAATATGGGTAGGGCTATACATAGAATAGCTTGTCTTGTATGCTAGCGATTTTTGTTCAACTTTTAGAAACCAAAAAGAAGAAAGAAAACATGATATGTGAGTTGAAATGTAAATGAAAAAAAGACGGTTCCCAAAAAACAGGATATTTTTGTTAGTATCATGAGTAGCAACTTCTGGAAACAAAACAGCAAATGAAAAAGAACTTACAGGCCAACGATTTCCAGATCAACTAGAGATGGGCATACTGATAAAGCCATACACAGTGATGCACTATCCATTCTTTCAATGTTGTACAAGTGTAATCTTCTCAACAATATCCTTGAGGAAAGAAGAAAGGCAAATATTAGGAGCCAATTGCAGCGTGAGCAACACAAGGGCCAATAAATCATAATATTCAACATACCCAGCAGCACTGCCATCAGCACTTAAAGGGCTTAAGCATGTCCTGGTCAAGATGGGCGACTCTTTCCCTTGTCTGGTCTTCTTATCATTCCATGAAAAGTTGGAGACATCAACGGAACTCCTTATTGTATATACTAACGGTTGAGAAGATCCAGGTGACATGGTTGGGCCTGGGACTATACCAAGCTTCAATGACCTCAAAGATTTAAATGGAAAATAAAGCAAATTTAGATGGAGAAAAGGTAATCCCATTATGCAAAAAAGAGTACCTTCGTTTAAAATATTAGACAAGATCTCCTGCAGAGCTTATGAAGAATTCACCAATAAATAAAAATCACATCACAAAAAGGATCGAGAGGAATCTGTTACACACTCCAAGCAACCTACAAATAGAAGCCAAAGGGAAATAAAGGCAACTGCATTTTTCCAGATAAATCAAATTAAGTGGCACAGAGTACAGTGGATCAAAAAAGGCCTCCATTTTCTCACCGCGTTAGTTTCGTATGGTCTATAAGGGCAAAAGGGGAGACATCACCTTATGAATTGTGATGCAAAAGGAGAAAGGCAGCATGTGTAGACACCACCTATCTCTCAGCCTCCGACACATTCGATAACATTATGAAGCATCCATAGAGAAACAAATTCAGTTCCACCAATACAACCAGTAGAACAACAACCGCATGACAAAGCCTATTAATGACAAGTTCATTACTAGCAGGTCAGTTATTGATGCAGAGGAACCATTCCAGGAGAATGGAAACTGGCAAAAGAGGACTTAAAATGAAAGACTCTGCAATATGATTCCTTACTGAAGGGCTCTTCCGGCTCTTTGAATCATTGTAGACACAACAGCATTATTAACCTTCGGAACAACTGTCGTCAAGTCAATATTGGTATAGCATAAAGGATCCATGGCGCACTTGTTAAACAGCGAACAAGTTGCTGCAGCGTAGCATAGGCTTTGTGAATCAAGCATGGAGAAAACCTGAATTTCCTCGTCAATAAAAACATATAGATACCCCAGTAAGGAAATATTGCAAAACCTTTTCAACAAAGGCCAATTGCGTGATCCTATGTCAACAGCAAAAATGTCAAAAGACATCATAGTTATCTATAATCAAAGAAGAAATATATTTTCGATCTACGAGCAATCGAAGTGATCCGGACGAGTACATATTGCACAATCAAAGTCAGCAAGCAAAATTTGCAACGGCCAGATAGCCAGAACGTGAGTATAAAACTGTATCATCACCGCGGCAAGATACAATTCGTCGAGCTTGCACACAAAATCTAAAATCGAACTCCATTTCTCAGCTGATCCACCCAAGGGATCCAACCACACGCAAACGAAACGAGCTCAAAACGATTCAACCGCAAATGCCTCCGTCGCCACTTCGCAGCAGCGCAACAAAATAACGAACCAAGACAGTGCAATTCGCAAACCTAGAGACCTCCGGAACGAGCCAAAGACGGTAAAAAAGACGGAAAACCTTGATGGTGAGATCTGGAGGGAGAGCCCACGCGACGGAATTGTGCTTGGCGGCGCGCTTCCTCGCGGAGCGCCTGGCGGCCTCGGTGATGGCGGAGCCCAGCCGCAGGGCGCGGTCGATGAGCAGGGCCTCGTCCCGATCGGAGGCTCTCGCGTCGAGGAGCCGGTCGAAGGCGAGGTCGATGGAGCAGGAGCGGGAAGAGGAGTCGGCGAGGGAGAGGAAGGCGTCGAACAGGTGGTCGATTTGGCCGAAGGCCGACGGCGGCGGCGGCGACGACGAGGACGACGCCGCCGGCTGCGGCTGCGGCGGCGACGAGGGGCAGGGCCGCTTGTTGGCCATGGACGGCGGCGGTTGCGGCGGCGGAGGCGGAGGCGGAGGCGGCGGCGACGGTGCGGTGGCGGTGTGGAAGAGCAGGGTATCCATAGTGGGTGGAGTGGAGGATTTGAGAGAGAGAGAGAGAGAGAGAGTCTTTTTTTTGGGGAAGATTGATTTGATCGTGCGGGGAATGGTACGGACGAGAGGGTGGAGCGACACGTGTTGCCACGACGGGCGCGGGTGAGCGTGGGGAGGTGGCGAGGGCGGGGTGACTTTAGCGGGGCCGCCTCCCGTTTCTTGGGGGGAATAATAATGTGGCTTTGGAGTTTAGCCCGACGGAGAACGGAGGGGGTGGGGCCCTGCTGCTGACGTGTTGCTGGCGAAAATCCAAAATCGATACCCAAAACGAGGTCACCTTCTTAAAAAAAGAGTTTAACGTGGATATAATGTCAAAAAAAGGTATGAAATGCCCTACCGATCTCGAATAAGGACATGGATTCGCCAGCCGATCAAATCCTCGCATGCCGGTGAGCACGTTATTATTTCGATCGCCGGAATAAGGGCAATTTTCGTCTTTTACTTTTTAATTTTTTTTGTTTCTTTTTTCCTTTTATTGTTTTTATCTTTCCCTTTTCTTTTTTTTCCTCTTTTCCCTCTACCGACCATAACTGAGGCCGGCAGAGGCCACCTCGCCGGGGTGGTGCGAGGGTCACCCTCGCTCGACGCAGGTGAGGGCGGCCTCCGCTGGCCCCGGCTATGGCCAGCGAAGGGAAAAGAGGAAAAAAAATAGCAAAAGGAAAAAAGAAACAAAAAAAAATTAAAAAGTAAAAGACGAAATTACCCTTATTCCGACGATCAAAATAGTGACGTGCTCGACAGCCTGCGAGCATTTCACCAGCCCGCGAATCTAAACCCTTACTTGAGATTAATTGAGCACTTGAAGCCCCTATTTGAGACTGATTGAGTACTTCAGACCCTTATTGGACATTATGTCTACTTTGAACCTTTTTTTTTAGAAAAAGGCTTCATTTTGGGTACTGATTTGGAATTTTCCCTATATCGTTGGCACAATTTGACATTTATTTTATAAATTAATATTCTTATATAGAAATCATCATCGTTGCTTAGCAGTGAGCATGGTCTCAGACCCAAACTAGTCCAGTTCCAAGTTTCAAAGAGGAAGGTTTTGGTTTTGATTCTCGGTTCCACTTTTTTAAGGAATCGCCGGTTCCCGATTCCTATAAGAACTGAATCAAGAATCGGGATAGGAACCGAATCGGGAACCAGGAATCTGAACTGGGAACCGGTAAGGGAACCCTAAATCCCTTATTTTCTTCCTCCGTTCCTCGATTTGTTTTCTTTTTCTGTACGGAGATGGGAGCCAAAAATACTAAGGCTAAGCTTGAGAGACTTAAGATCTAGGCTTTTACCTTTTATTTTGTTGTGGCTTAGTATGGTAGTGGTTGTATGCTTTCTGTTATAATCATTTCTTTCCTCTTGTGAACCTAATTTAACATGCTTAATTTTGCAAGAACGTACTTGATGATTAATTTCTGAGCTTAGTCCACGTTGAGTACCAGAGTGTGAGTTCGAACATAGTTAATTTGGAATTCATGGGATTAATAGCTTACACTCTACCTCTTCGGTTTCATTGACAGAGAGTACTTAGAAATCCTCTTTAAAAGAGAAAAGAGATGACAATTACTATTTTTTTGGTCTGTTAGATGAGAGTTACTTGAAGAGCATGGAATGTCTAAATATATTCATAAGTGGGTTTTAATAGTTTAAATACTATATTTAGCTTGTTTTCGTATATAATTGTAATTTGAAATATGAACCGGTACAATGGTTCTTGATTTTTTTTTGGTTGACTAAATCAACGAGGAGCTTTCATTTTTATTATTGTGTTCATTTTCCTTTTGCTTAACTAAAACTAAAACGAAAAAAAAATTGTTAAACCCTAGAACCAATAGGTTCTGCATTCCAAGTTCCGACGGGTAGATTTCAAGTTCCAAAAAATGATAAACTTGTACTTGCGGGTAGGTTCCAAGTTTCAAGTGAAACCTGTAAGAAACCTAGAACCATTATCACTGCTTTCCTAATTGTTATTTTCTTGTTTCTGGATTGGCCCTTGCTGCTCTATTTTCATTTACTTTCTCAATAATATATACACAAATCAAGTTTGGAGAGTATGTCCTTAAAATGTTCAATCTCAATTTTTATTCGGATCTTAGGATAACCGAGATGTTAAGCATTTGGAGGGTATCCCCTCTCCTTGGGAAAGATAAATATAATGGGGAAATTTGAGGCGCAAGGCATATGGGTATCGACATGTTAAAATAATAAACATATATGTGGAGTCCGCCATCCACGTATATCAAATGGAGGCAATCGCAAAGGCCCCCGTAAAAGTTTCGGCTCTTCTATAGTGAGACATTGCAATGTATAATACCGAAGCTATCAACCTCCCCCTCATCTGTAACATGGGATCACTGTTACCTCGTAGTTGAAGTAACCCGAATTTTAGTTCAACAGAATTTTTTTAGGATTTATTTGTTTTACGAAAAATAAATTATTTAAATAATAATTTCTTAAAGATGGTCGCTTATATTACCTATAAAATGAATGAATAAATGGATGAAAAATATTTTCATCGCTCACGAAAATATTTAAATATAAGTTATTGCCGATAATGAAAATATTTTTCATTGATTAATTATTTCAAATAGCGTGAGCGATCATTTTCAGAAAAAAATATATTTTTTAATTATTTATTTTTTGTGAAATAAATGGGTCCTTAATTTCGTGACTAACTTAGACCCTACAAGGAAGCAAGGGAAGAAAGTTGTTAGACAGTAGTACAATGAGAAATGACAAAGCAAGGTCTGTCTCATGTACAACGATTCGATTTAGCATGTAAAGGGGTCATAACGCCAAAGGGGCGGGACAGGTCGTAGGGCAAGGATGACTAGATTCGTCTTCCGCGTTGCCTACTGAAGAGGAAAAATGAATTATAAGTTGCAAAACAGTTCGCGGAGGGCCTAGTGCAATGCCGCAATAACTTTCATATTCCGTTCATTTAAGTTATTCAAGCAACTTGAATCGCCAGAAAACAGCAATAGGATTTTAGTAAATTCGACATTGATTGTGTCATACGCATGGTCTGCGAGCACGCGCAAGTGTGATAGACGAAAGCGGAGTGCCGGATACAGACACCACCATACCCCCAGAAGCCACCCGGCATGGCATGGCATGGCGGATTTTGGTTTCCACGGCCTTAGTTCGCAGCATCGGCATCAGGATTGCTCCGATCTTTGTTACATAAATCACAAAAAGAATATTTTAACATACAATAAATGAAAAAAATAACTCCTCCTTAAGAAAAATTGCCTACTATGTATTATTCCCGTTATCTTTTTTACCAGGACAAACATGAAAGAAAAGTACGGTAATGAGCTCTATGTTCATGAAAGGAACTCACTTTTTTGCTCTCTCTTCCCAGAAAGGGAACGGATTGAAGAAAATGCTAGAAGTGATGATTCGAGCTCTTTATGTCTTTAATCCTTTTGCAAAGCAATCAAAACCTTCCTCCAGACAAGCAAATGTTTGGCACACTCCAAAATAAATGCCCGCTGTGAACCGAATCGAATCACACACCAACACGATTCCCTCGTCAAGTTCTGCCATAAGCATGGCATCAGCGTTGCAGCATACACGCCCCTAATGCACCATGGCCGACACCATCGTGTTCGGGTCAGTCTCGTGTTCGGATGACTCGATTCTGAAGGTAACTAAGATGAATGTTCTATCATTGGGTCATTGGTCCGGTAGTTTACTGACGAACAGACGCCGGGAGATTTAAAATAGTGTGTGAAAATTCTTGACCTCGTACAGTACTCTCATTGGTGTCTCGCTTAATTCTCAACCGTTGATGCATGTAAATTAAACATGCCTCGACAGCTGAGATATGTTGGAAAATCACCATGAAAGCGCTGCGAGGTAGAAAATCCACATCACTTTATACCATAAAAATGAAATCTTAGCAAGAGTGGATATATATCACTTGCCTGGCCCAAAAATGAAACTGGACATATGAAACTAGACAGACCAGTACACTTGATCTTTTCTGTTTCCTTGGCTTTAGGGTCTGTCAAAAAAAGTAAAGGACGACAGTAGTAGCTCAGGTCTTTTTTAAGGGGGAGCATTCAACTGAACGCAGCAGTCATCCCAAAAACATCAAAACCCAAGAGTTTGGAGAACTTTCGAGTTTCCGGCTTTGAGTTGGAAAAACAAGACATGGACTTGATAAAAAGCTTGGACCGGAACTACCGGACAAATCAACCTGCAGGGTACTGGGTATATATATGCATGAGTTTCATGCCTCTTCGGGAAGAGAGTTATTGTGTTGTCCTGCAAGTGAGGAAAAGACCTAGGAAGAATTGGACATCGCCTGCACCTTGTAGCAGAGTGCCTCTAGAGGTTCTACAATGCAAGGCTGAAATATTATTCCGTCCGACTGGTCTGGGCAAAAAGATCAGGAATAACACAGTTCTCAATTCTTATCAAGAAAATGTGCACTGAAAGAGAAGTGCTCACAATATGCAAACTCCTTTTTGTTCCCAGCTTCTCAAAGTTAATGTCTCCCACTCACCTGAGCTTTTTGGGATTCAAATGGAAAACTGCAGGCATGGATTCTCTACCTTGCGAGGTGCTTCCCTTGGTTTCTTCTCAACTGTTGATATGTACGTCATTCATGTGCATCAATCGTTGAGATTAATTGAGACACCGAGGGGAGCACCTTGCGGGGTAGAGGATCTTCATCCGAAAACCGCAGCAAGAACTCCAAAAAATCATAAATCGGATCACCTATATCTGTATAGGGGAAATTACAATCTCGCTACCCATGGAACATCCAGATTTTACTAAGCCCACTCACAGTTACAACGGTAGATATGATGTACTAGCTATGTTCAAGTTTTGGTTTAACAGAAATTTAAACTTTTCCTCCTAATGCAAAAGAGAAAAAAGAAAAGAAACCTACAACAGAAACACTATGGCTGCGTTTGGGAACACTTTGGGGAAAAGTTTTTGGGAAAATGCAAAGGACTTTGAGCTAAAAGGGTTTTCCGAAATGCAAGTAGTGTTTAGTAATGTGTATTTTAAAATCACGTTTGAAAGCAACTTTGGTCTAAATACCGTTTGATAAAAATTAATTTTGTGAAGGACTTTTGCTAATTATTTATAAAAAAAATTCAGCAAAAAGCACAGCCACCGTCGGCGGGCCGAAATGGCCGCCGGCCAACCTCCGACGGCCAGATCTGGCCGCCGGCCAGCCTCACCTGAGGTCGCCCGACCTCAGGCGAGGCTGCACCGTCGCCTGAGGGTCGCGCGACCCTTAGGCCGCCTCGCCGACGCAGGGCGAGGCTTGCCTAGGTCGCGACCTCAGGCGAGGTCGCGCGACCGTAGCTAGGGTCGCGCGACCCTCAGGCCGCCTCGCCTGGGTAGCCGACCCAGGCCGACGCCGCCTGGGGGTCAGCCGACCTCCGGCGACCGCCGCCTGGGGTCGCGCGACCGAGCTGGGTCGTGCGACCCTCAGGCCGCCTCGCCTGGGTAGCCGACCCAGGCCGACGCCGCCTGGGGGTCAGCCGACCTCCGGCGACCGCCGCCTGGGGTCGCGCGACCGAGCTGGGTCGTGCGACCTAGGCGCTGCCTGAGGTCGGGCGACCCCAGGCGGCGTCGCCGGAGGTCGGCCGACCCCCAGGCGGCGTCGCCGGAGGTCGGCCGACCCTCAGGCGGCAGTGGCCGGACCTCTCAGGCGGCGGTTGTTGGCCGTCGGTTTGGTTCGTGGGGAAGATGAACAGTGCTAGACGAGGGCAAAATCGGAAAATCAAAAAATAGATGAGGGTAGTTTCGGAAGAAATTTTTTTTACTTACCCGGGTACTTGCTTACCGAAAAAACTAAAAGCCCAAGGCAGCCTAAGACCTATCTTGGGCTTTCAGCCTTCACAAGGCTAACTTTGGCTCAATGGGGTTTCAAAAAAAATTTGCCAAACACTAAATTTTAGCCTAAAGGGCTTTAGGTGCCCAAAGTGGCTTCCCAAAGCCAATCCCAAACGCAACCTATGTACTTTCTTGAGACAAACACTATAAAAGCAAACTAGAGGAAAGCAATGCCAAATGATAATTCATTGAGACAAACGGAAAACTTAACATAACTCACATCTGAGTTTAAAGAACAGGTAGTCAAAGTATGGCGTTTAAGAATTCAAATTGTGTAATTTCCGCTTTTCACCTTTCACTGGAAGGATTGTCCAGAGTCAATACATTCCCAAAAATTTTGATCCACTCAGAACTTTAATTTGCAGCAATAAGCATGCACTAGTCAGGATGATGCAAGAGATTCTAATGCTTTTTACTCTTTTTCGCTAGCAAACGAATTACACAAAAAAGATCCATCAGTCTTCCATCTTTACATCAACTTCTCATTCTTACTAACTGTGCAGGAGTAAATCCTCCTACAGTCATATCTAACAGACACCCAGATTAAACTACAGCTGGGGTTAAGAAACCCATGATCCTAACTCACCTCTCAACAATTTGCTGCCTCTTCTGTACAAACTGGTACATTGGCCACACACATTAGTAAATAAATGGGATGACAGCATACCGGTCCCGTGGATAGTTGTCGAATTTACTATGATACCACCTATGTGTTTCTGCTGCCGCAAATACCAAATTCACCACCTGCCATTACAAAAGAATTAAATCAAAAGAAGTTGCAAGTGCGGGATAAAACAACTATACATAATAGTATGAACAATGTATACCACAAAACCAAACAGCAACCAGATTGTCAAGTCTGATCCTCCACTGGCAACCACTAGTCCCGCATATATAACCTTTCATCATCAGAAGAGGCAATTAGAACCTTCAAAAAGCAAATTTAGTCATAACCAGAACCATTTAAGTTTTCCTTCTTTATCTCCTAGGTCAAATTCAAGGACAGGAGAGAGAGAAAGAGAGAGAGAGAGAGAGAGAGAGAGAGAGAGAGAGAGAGAGAGAGAGAGATTTACTATCTCGGCCAAATAGTGTGGACATGAGACAAGTTCAAACCAATTGCCATGAGGCACTACATATTCATGACTTTCTTCTCTGTCTTCACGTAGGGAGCCCTAACACAATCAGAAAAAACTTGACAATTAAGAGCAACATATAATACGAGAGCACTCATTCCATTGATGCTTGTAGAGCAATTCCTCTCATCGTCTAGTAAATTTTGTGAGAAAGACACAGATAAATCCTTTAAGTTGTTATTCTCCCTTTCTAGCTTAAGCATGATGAATGTCACATAACCAGACAGTGCAGACAATATGAGAAGTCTGACTAAGAAAAGTTATCATGTTGGTAAATCACATCCTAGAAGCTCTTCAAATGCACATATGTGCTGTTCAAAGATAAAGATAATTGTCTATGAGAAAGCAATCCCATTAATGATAGAGATACACGTACAAGAATTCTATGACACTGATGCTGATGAATCCAACCCCAGAAAAAAATAATAGCACCAATCCAGTGAAGCCATCCAAGCTTCATAGGAGGATTGACAAACTCCCACAAGTTGAATTCACTGGAGGCCATCTGATCTTTGCCACTGACAATGAACTCAGACTCTTGGTTGGCTGAAAATTCATATACTTCCACGGCAAAATTGCTCCAAAGTGACAGTGGCGCAGCAGTGTAGAAACTTGCCATAGCGAAGAAACAAAATTGACGATCAGAATAGATAGAAGCATGTAACATAATAAATTTGAAAGCCAGACAGAGTTGCAGAAACATAAATCACAACAAGGTATTCTAATGACAAACCACCTGCGAAATTGCAGAAGCATAAATCCCAACAAGCATTCTAATGATAAACCACTTGCATCTTAGTGATCGACAGTGGTGATTGACCGTGAATCCCACAAAAAAGACAACTCATTCATGACATACCAATGTAAGGTTAAGAATATACTTATGCAAGCTAGTGGTTCGATAAGACCAAGGAACTTCAAAGATAAGTAACCACTCCAGAAGATATAGGGTCCTGTTTTGCAGGTCACCAGCTTATGTTCAGCAAGAGACCTCATGAGAACCGATAAAAAGGACATGTGCAATACTCCGAATACACTAGCACCAGGAAAATAAGCCCAACCCAAGCATGAGATGTTTCAGAGTTAACCTGACGACATCCACAAGAAACAAAACTACCAGACCTTCAATCCATATCAGATGGAACAGTAGCTTCAATTAGCATATCCCAGTGACCAACCTCATTAATTAGCAAAACACACAATGAACCAAAAAAACACCATAGACAAGCCCACTAGGTCAAAGATACAACTATAGCTTCAGTAGCAACATTGACTTCCCATACATCAAATTATATGCAACAAACAATTACGATGAACACATATATATTCTCATAAAGGCTTAGGGTGTCATATATAAGTCGTGAACTAAAGTGCGAATGCTCTCTGGCCCAGCAAAAAGAACTAATTTAAAAAAGGTGATGGCAAGCTTGACAGTTATTAGAAAACTTACAAAAGGCCAGTTAGATAGCCAAATATGTGCATCCGAGCTGATGGGCTGTAGTGAAACACATATATATTCTCATAAAGGCGCCTCAAAACTTGGATCTCCATTAATAGAAGCAGAAACACAGACTTCCAAACCATGTATCTATGCTTTAGGGGAGTTGAATGAGATCTATGCAATGTAAAAGGATGTGAGCCACCTGTCAAGTGGCTGGCAATAGAGGAATAAAGAAAGGGCTCTAAGGCCATAGGTGCCATTGTATATGCATAACTCCATGTTGCAGCAAGCAGAAGCCCTGTCCATATGACAGCTAGCGCGTAAAAATGAGTGAAGAACCTTTGAGGGACAGTAAATTTCTGCAATTAACACAAAACATTAAAAAATCGATACTCGCTAGGAAAAAGTTCCATGTTCCGCAAGAAAAATTGCAGACTACTAAGCATGCCAAAATTGAACAGGAAATCTGATGTTTGCTTCTTATGAACTTACATAAGAAAGGTATTCAATGCAAGAACTCCCTTGAGACCCCCGATTATTTCAGTGTACACAATGTTCATATTAGCAGCAAAACCAGACAGCATGTTAATTCATCACAAACAAGGAACCTCAGCAGTAAGAGAAAGATAATAACCAAATCAAAGCAACTTGGGGTACTGATGTAATAAGAATAGTAATGGAATTCCAGAAAGCGAAAAGGCCTAAATAAATTAAAGTTTGATTATTTGATTATCTCGTCATGGAACCAGGAAAAAGGAATGTGTAAACATCTATCTTTCAGTATGCTGTAAAAAATTCAGAGTTAAGCTGTTTGATTGAGATTAATACACTTCTCACCTAAATAGCCTACTATATTCTCACAATAATAATTGTGCATCATTAAAGCTAAGAAACAGAAGGCTAACTAAGTTCTCTCATTAGTGAAAGGATGTCTTTCACATACAGAACTAATACAAGTAACTGACTCTGAAGGTTTTGAATTGGGAAAAAGGAAAAGAAAAGAGAAGCGACGGCTAAAATAGACACCATTTGCATCTAATCTTTAGATTACTCAAGTAATTAGGTCTTTCCACTGCGGTACCTAATAAAGTTCCACCAGAAATATCAATCTGCAGTATCTATCTAATTAAAAATTGAAGATTCATCCTCGAGACAAACCCCCATTTACTTCCTCTTCATAAATCTATCTCCTCAGGTTCATCAGCTTATTTCTTGGTGCCCTATCAAATTGCGAAAAAAAAATGTCATAGTTTCCATGAAAGCCCATCAAACAACCAACCAGATGAACGCAAACTTATGGAAGCACTGGTGGCCACATTTACCTAAAGCCACTGATACTTACAACATGTTCTTTACTCTCTCTCTCTCTCTCTCCACAGCTAAAATCCTCTCTTCATCCACTTTCCTTTTTTGCCGTTGTTTTACGAATGAATCCAAGTCTAACTGAAAGTAGCTTCCAAGCACCACTCAAGCAAGAATTCAAATCATATAGTCGAACTTAACTCCCATGAAACCATTCATTCCAAGCAGACGCCCTAAGGGCAGAAAAGAAACAAAAGAAAACCAAAGTGAACAAAATGAAGCGATCTCATTACTTACATACAAAGAGGACTGCATGATCTTGCCCCTCTTGGCGAACCCCATCACGACCTCGTGAAGTTGACTGAGTCTAGGAAAAGGCAATGAGGCGACCAACAAAGGCAAAATCCCAGCAATCCATGCCATTCTCAGAAGCCCGACTAGTCCAATCTCCATCTTCTTCGCTGTATTCTAATTTTCCTTATCAAAAACAGAAGAATTGTTTCCCCTTAAATATGGAAAATAGCAATAAATTTCTACTCTTGTAAGCACTAAAAGCTCTTAAAATCCTCAAAGACTTGAAAATACTCATACCCATCAAAATCTGTAACACTAAGACCGTGATCAACACCATACACTTTGATAAAAGTACTTAGACCATTTTTGTTACACAAATACTTTGCAACTCAAAATGAATTTGAGTATCACGGAGTACAATGGGATTGGTCACCATTCTACACCAGCTCATGACATCAACACAAAATGAACACATAATAACAAACCTCTCCAGACAACTCTCCATGGTTAAACCCTATTTCTAACTCTAATCCCATAGAGCAATGTGATTCTGATCTGAGCAATAATCATGCAGAAAATGCGACTTAATTTATTTCAACAAATGCAATAGAAGGCTAAATTGTGTTGTAAATCAAGATTTATAAGCCTCAAGCCAGAGCAGGTATCTCTGGAAGAAAAGAGTACCACTTAAAAGCCACCAACAATGTCGAACCAATTAGTAAACTTGAAGAAACTGCACAACACCACAATCAGAACAGTAAATCAGCAACTCAAGGAAAAGGTTTTAAGTAGCAATTTTAACACTCTACACCAACAACCTTCTTTCAATCAAAGTTAATATTCCAGGCCCTGCATAATCTCAAATGCACCTCAGAGGTGACTCACAGCATCAACAAAAGACATTCCTGTAATACAACCAATAAGAGACCCATTATCTACTTATTCTACTGGTTTCATTGCTTGATGATTCCTGTAACACAACCAATAAGAGCAAACTGCAGGCCCGACCTCCTCTTGCTACAGGAGACATGCAGAGAAACTTGTTCATTCAAGCTGTCTAAGTACGAGACCTTGATTGAATTTTTTTTTTTCGAATTCATTGACTTATGTTTAAACTCAATTAGATGTATATTTTCGACATTACCATAGTCAACAACGAAAAAAATATTTCCTGCAAATCCTAATTCTTCCCCCAGTAATCAAACCTTCATTAATCACGAAGAAATTACTTCCCATATATTTTATGCCCAGTAAACACATAATTTTTAGCATTCTCAAATTATAAAATCCCCACAGGGGAAAACGATACAAAAAGAAATGCGCACGATCTCGCTGAAGCATTTCATCAAACGGGTGACCCCCAATGCATTTCCAACGGTAGAACCCGCCATAAACTGATGCACGCACGAGTTGCGGGTCTTACTGGATTGCCACGATCAATGGTTGCCGTCGGACGGTGGTTCCGGGTGAATACCAAGAGGCGAAATTGGGTAAATGCGGTTTGGAACAGCGAGCGTGAGGTGGGTATGGTGAAATTACGTCGCAGAGAGCGGCCGAGCTCTTCTGTATGTATAGTCGAGACACGCACGTGGGGATCTCCGGTGATAGCGGCGGCGGTGGCGACGGTGGCGCAGGCAGGGAAGGGGAGGTGAAATGCTGCGGTTGCGGCGGTCCCCTGTGTGGTGCGGCGGAGTTACGTAAGCTCCGACGGTGTTCGTGGCGGAGAAGCGAGGGAGAGCCCTCCAGAAAGCGGCGTACGACGTGGCGGTGGGAGCCTGAGGCCCTTATATCATTTCATGGTAACTTATAAGTGATTCGACCAAAATAATAAAACTTATAAGCGTTAATATTACGAAAAACCCCTGTTATACATGTGATAAATGTATTCAAGTTAATTTTTTTATTATCAAAAATTCTAAACCGGTACATCCGTGACAAGTTTACTCTCCGTTAGCTTCGTTAAATTTTACCGTCAAATTCAAATTGCCGATTTGGATGACACTTGATAATTAATTGATATACTAGTTTGGAGTTTTATCCTCAGTTTGTCATAAGTGTACTGATTTATGCTTTTTCATGATGTTAATCTAATTTAACTGAAACTAATAGAGGGTAAATTTGTTACCAGTATATTAATTTAGGAGTTTTGATGGACAAAAAATTAGTTTGAAGTAAATTTATCATAAATATATCCGTTTGAGATTTTTAATGGTTAAAAAATTAATTTATGGTAAATTTGTCACACCAATTTGGAGTTTTTCGTGATATTAGCCGTAACTTATAATTAGATTATGAATTAACAATTATTAACCAAATTAAGTTTTCGTCATAAATTGATTTCCGCATAAATTTTCTTGTAATATTGCTCGAATTATACAATTTGTATTATTGTATTTAGAAACTGTTGTGTAACAAGTTTTAGTAAATGATTTTTTTTTGGTTAAAAGTTTTAGTAAATGATTAATACCACGAAAAATCATAAACTAATACATTTGTGATAAATTTATCCAAAACTAATTTTTTTATCACAAAAAACTTCAAATCAATATACTTGTGACAAATTTAGCCCAAACTAATTTTTCGACAACAAAAAAACCCCAAACTGGTATATTTTGTGATAAATTTACCCCATCCGTTAGTTTCCGTTAAATTGGATTAATACCACAAAAAATCACAAACTGGTACACTTATAATAAAATGGAGGGTAAAACTCTAAACTAGTACATCTATCGACTATCACGTGTCATCCAACTCAACAATTTGACAGAAAAATTCAACGGAAACTATTAGAGGGTAAATTTATCACATGTATATAAATTTGGGGTTTTCGTGATATTAACCCTTTAGTAAAATTAGCTTTATATAGACGGATCTGTCCTTACTTTTCATTTGCTAAAAGATGTGGTTGGATCCTCTAATCACATGTTGTGTTTTTTTTTTGGTAAGTATCACATGTTGTGTTTGATACAGCCGTTTTCTTAAAAATGGGTCTAAAGTAGACTTTATTTTAAATAAAGGCCTAAATGACAAACTTACTCTCAAATAAGGGTCTAAGGTGGCTAACTAAGAGTCCGTTTGGTTCACAGGAAATGTACAATTCCTCGAAAATATTTTTCAGGAAAATGATTTTCATTTCCTAGTGTTTGGCTAAAACCGAAAGGAACTGGAAAGTATTTTGGTAAAGAAAATCTGATATGGAAAATTCTAAAAAAAAATCATATTTTTTAAGTAAATTTTCTTTGTATGCATTTTTTCTTATTTCTATTTTGCTTTATCCTTAGCCGATTGTTGACCATAGCAACAGGCCTAGTGACCGAACACAGGTGATTTCTAGCCTCACTCGAGGTCGACGAGCTCGTCTGATCTGGTGAGGCTCGAGCTCACATGGCCGTCGTCGTGGTCGACGATCGGCAAAGGAAGAAGCAAAAAGAAAAGAAAAAGAAAGAAAGAAAGAAAATTTAAAAAGTGATTTTTTAAAAAATAGTTTGAGTTGATTTCCCATGAATGATTTGCAAAACGTTTTATGAAAAGAATTACGAAAAGTTATTGATTTATGAATTTGATTTATAAAAGGTACCATGCTTGATGAACTGGATCATCAAAAGTTTTACGTTTAGATTAGTGAACCTGAGTTTTGAGATGGATTTTGAATTTAATTTGTGAGTCATTGAAGGATGATGTTAGTGGATTATACTCATGCCGTTATGGTTAGAACCCATTGAGGGGTTGAGTATGCATACTATTGTCAAGACGTACTTTTAGGTGGAGCCACTGGCAAATATAGATGGAAACCTAAGGGGTAAACTTGGTTGCATTATTAGGCCCTGTGTTGAAACCATAATTAGATATTAAACATGATTAATGCCAAAGAACACCATCCTCGTCGCCACACTCGAGTCCCTCCAATCACAATCCAATGACCGGAGCCATGGTGGTGCATCATCCTGAGCTGATTGATATCGTCGATTCGAGCGATCTGGGGTCTTCGAGAGCAAAGGGCAAAG
>CM062238.1:5112555-5226483 GCA_031216185.1 Syzygium aqueum | reverse complement strand
GATTAGAGGTGAAGAGATGTCCCCGGCGTGTCGGTGATGAAGTGCCGATGAAGAGCCAAAAAGGGGGCGCTCGGTGAACAACGCCCATGAAGAAGAAGACCAGAAATAGAAAAGGAAAGAAATTAAAAAAAAAAGGAAAATAGAATAAGAAGGAAATTAGAAAAAAGGAAAATGAAAAAATTGGAAAAGAAGCAAAAATTCAAGGACTGCTTTACATTTTAATCAAATCTTGTTGAGAAAATTACCAAAACAGTCTTAAACCTATTGCAATTGTACTAATTCAGTCTTAAACCTTTTTTGTGCCAATTCAATCTTAAATATTTTATATTTGTGACAATTTAGTCCATCTGCCCAATTTTGACCGACTATTGCTGACGTGGACGTCGGCTGTCCAGCCAATGCTAACGTAGCATTTTTAAAATATTTTTTAATATTTTTTTCGAAATTTTTATTAATCTTTTTTCTTTTCTATTTCTCTTTCTTTTTCTTTCCGTTTCTTTTTTTTTTTTCCTTTCTTCATCTTCAACCTCTGGACAGTCGCCGAAACCGGCAACTGACAAAGGCGAGAGCCATCAAGTCCATTGGCGAGGTTGGGCTTACCGACCACTCGTAGTGGCTGGGCGAGGCTCAAACTCGCTGGCCACTAGCGAGGTAGTGGTCGGTGAGGACAAGCCTCGCCATGGCTAGGCAAGGCTCGACCTTGCTAGTCAAATATGGCGAGGTCGGCAGTGGATGGGTGAGGCAACCTTGCTGGTGATGGCCTCTCCCAGCCACTGCCAATTGTCATCGAGTTCGGACCTTGCCAACGACCAGTGAGGCGGGGTTGACTCCGCCGGGCCTCACCTTTGCCAGTTGCCAGTTTCGGCAACCAACTAGAGGTTGAAGATGAAGAAAGGACAAAAAAAAGAAAGGGCAATAAAATAAAAAAAATTAATAAAAATTTCGAAAAAATATTTAAAAATATTTTTAAAATGTCACGTTAGCGTTGGCCAACATCCACATTAGCTTCGGCCTCCTAAAATTGGCCGGATGGATTGAATTGACAGGTTTAGGAATGAATTGGCACAAAAAATTGAATTTGACATAATTACAATAGATTTAGGACTGTTTTGATAATTTTCCCAATATTGTTTGGGCTGAATTTAGTTGATTCGGACCAGGCCTAAAGCCGGTCCGAATTCCAAACCTAACCCAAACCCGAGGTCTGGGTCAGACTAGCGAATCAGACATGGTCCATTGACCCAGTCCGAAGTCCATCTTCCCGAATTAAAATAATTATAAAACATATTTAAAATTTTAAAAATAAAAAAATCAGAAAAAATCAGAAAAATTAGGAAAGGTTTAGAATTAGTTTTTGGGTTAATTTCATTAGATCTTAGTGTTAATTTTATTTTAGACTTTGTATAAAAGATAGAAAAATGTGAAAATCGTTGAAAATTGAATCCCAAAAAAATTGAACAAGCCATTAGGGCTTTACAATAGAGCTTTTGATTGCCTTTTTTTTTTTTCTAGAGACAATGCTAAGTCGTTGGTTGTTTGTTTCTATTATAATTATTTGATTGCGCATTTTAATATATTGATTGTTATTTTTCTTTTTTAGCATGGCTAGGATGAACTTTCAACACCTTCGATAGGCTGCCCTGACGCGTTAGTTAGCAATAGTCAAGTTTAGGTATCAAAATGGCACTAGTTAGATGACTAGTGTAATCATGTCTTTGATCTTTATAATCTCTGGTTGCACACGTACCGAGACGACACTCCCACGTCTCGATTAGGGTTTCTAGCCAATCCTTAATTATGGCTAGTGGCGACACCTATTTAATACATAAATTAGAAAAACCCGCGTCGCACGAGGTATGAGACTTGGGAGCGCCTCCATCCTTGGATAGATGAGCCTTTTGGTTTGTCCTTCAAACGAACCAACCGATGTTCACGTCCATGTCGCACCACGCTCAATTCGGTCCTAAAGCGCACTAGAAGGTACTTTCGTTCATCGCGAATGGTAGGATGTCTTATCACTAATGAACGAGAGTCTCTCCCTGACCATACCTCATGAGACATCGGGTATTTATTATTTTGTTTCTTATTTAGCCTATGTTTTGTTTTAGAGTCGCCACTAGTCTTAATGGTTGACTAGAAACCTAATCGAGATAGGGGAGAACTATCCCGATTCTTGCGAACAAGAGATTTCATGGGTATGGGGATTTGATTACGTTAACGACCTCGATATCGAAATCCCTAACGCCCTTTCGGTACCTAACTCGATTTGAAGTGTCTAACAGGTCATGCAATTTCTCAAGGCCTATCCGCTAATCCTAACCATTCTAAACGAGAAGGAATCAATCAAAAAGAAAATGCACAATCAATTCAAATCATAAACATCCTAATATCGTCCCCAAAAAAGAAAATCAATCAAAACAATCAAAGCCTGGTGAAGCCCTAAAAACTTATTCAATTTTAAGAGTTGTGTTGCTTTGGGGGGTTTTAGGGTTTTTTTAGGGGTTAGGCTTTTTTGGGGGTTAAGCCCCTTTTAGGTTTTTTTAGGGGTGAAGCCCGTTTTTATCCCTAAGCTAGTAATCTTCAAAAGAGTAACTTGTGCACCCCAAAAAAATTCTAATTTCACTCAAAATGGGTGGCCACAAGTGTTATGAGTCATTTTGCAACTTTTTGGAGCTTTTGATTTTTTTTTATTTTGAAAACTTTTTATTTGATTTTCTTACTTCCCAGAAGTCTAAATTTTTCAATTTTTTTAAATTTTCTGAATGTTTATTTTTATGAGTTTTACGGGATTTTTCAAAATTTTCCGAATTTTGGGGAATTTTTCAAATTTTTATGAGTTTTCTGGAATTTTGCAATTTTTTATGAGTTTTCTGAAAATTTTCAAATTTTTACGAGTTTTCTGGATTTTTTTTATTTTTTAAGGATTTTCTGAAATTTTGAAGTTTTTATGAATTTTCTTCATTTTTATGATTTTTTTGTGAATTTTCTGAATTTTTATGAATTTTCCAAAAAAAAATTCCAAATTTTTAGGGATTTGCTGAATTTTTGAATTTTTTTTAATTTTCCCGAAATTTCTAAGTTTTTTTTATGATTTTCTGAATTTTTTTTCTAAATTTTCCTAATTTTTCTGATTTCTTTTTTTTGATTTTTGATTTTTATGATTTTTTTTATAAGTTTTTTATTCCGGGACCGAACCAGACAGGTTCAAACCAGTTCAATTGCGTTGGACCGGCCTGACCAGTGCTCATCAGCACTTCGGCGGCGATGGTGCCAAAACGGCGCCGTTTTAGGCATTTCTTATTTGGGCATTTTATCAAAAACTTAGTGTGCATTAAGTTCCTTATTGCATTTTCATGATTGAGACTTTAGGCTAATCTTCGATGACCCTCCGCCGGTGCTCCGGCCACGACCCTTGGTCTTAGGCCAACTGCCCATCACCCTCTACCAATCTAACCCCATCGGACTGCCGCCGAACAACCGTCGGTCGGCGATTTCTAAGTCTAAAATCCCCATCCTAAAACTGTCCAAACCTAGAACAACCTACTAATCTGAACAATTATAATCTAACTAGCTATTCTAACATCCAAAACAATCATTAAAACAACAAATGGATTATAGAAAACTAACTTGGGCAGCCATTGGCCATGGAAAAGTGCTCCGGCGAGGTGGTTTAAAGGGGGCCGACTCATGAATTATGCACAAATGTGATCCAAAATGCATCAAACAAGAAAGTAATTGATCAGAAACTTAAGGGATCAATAACCACAACATCAAGAAGAAAATCACAGAATCAAGCACAAAATGGTTCAGGCACTGATTCGGGCATTTCATCAAACAGTTGGAAGGTGATCGGGAAGGAAGTTTACCTTCTTCACCGGAGCACAAATCGGAAATTCCTAACTGGTTGGAAGCTAAAGAATGGTCCTCCTGCATTTCCTCTACAAGGCTATGGCCTTGGCTTCACCGGGAAAGCCCTAAATTGGCTAATCGGAGCTGAGTTTCAACCTATCCCGATCAGCCTCTTCATTGGACAAACAGGGAGGAGGTCACCTGAGCAGGTCGATTCGCCGGCACCGGTCACTTGGCCTGAAGGACCTCTACTTCTCTCTCTATCTGTCTCTGTTTCTTGTTGAATCCCTCCCTCAGCTTATTTGAGCTTGCCGCCACCACCGATCTTGGTGACTTGTCCATGACCATCGTGATCTCAATCTTGCCATCAGCCCCGCAGTCATGGACGAACCGCCACTGCCATTTTTGGAGGCATTGCTCCAAATCTGGAAGCTTGATGACCTCCGTGGCCATGGACGCCAAGTCTCAAGATCTAGGGGAACACCTCCAAATTTGGAATCGGCGGCCTTTGCCAATCAAGGGTGAGCTCGACGCTGCGTGGAGCTCAAAAAAAGAGAGATAATCAAGTGTATAATCAATGGTCCACTTGTTTCGCTAGAAAGTGTTAACAAAGCACCTTTCAAAACGTGTATCGATATAGAAATCAATAAGTGATGTTAAGTGTCCTTGTTGACTCTTGGAAAATAAACACGGATTGACAATAAAATTAAAGGTACAAAAGTGAAAGCAATCGTGGCCAATCATTGAAAAGGATATTTAAATGTAAAGATTAGAACAACTGGTATTAATTGCCCAATTGGCAGCCTTTTACTTGAATTGCAAACATAATATCTATAGCTACTAGAGACAGTTAACAATAATAACAGAAAAAAAAACAAATAATATCCTAATATTTATAGCTCAAACGACAGATTTCGATTGAAGGATATTGAATGACCTTTGGTCGAGGCCAAAGACATAAATCAAAAGGAGGATCAAGTTATTGGGTAGTAACTTATATAAGAGAAGAAGTTATTAAGATAGTTAACAGGACAAAAAGGTTGCGATTATTAGTTAAGTTGACGAAAAAATCTTTGAGAGTTTAATGGAAGAAGGGGTAATTACTGAGTACAGAATGGGTGACCTGACAAGATTCGAAGGTTAGTAAAACTCGGTTGACTGTAAACTAGCGGGAACAATAAGCCTTTTTCATATTCGTGGCTGTATGTAGCTGGAGTTGATGGTACAACAAATAACAATTAGGGGAAAATTATCCAATCGGTCTTAAATCTATATTAAGAATGCCTCAATTTAATTTTAAACCTTTACGTGAAATTTCCTTGTGGTCATTTTGTCCAATTTTCGTCGGAAAATCACTGACACAGCAGTGTGCCACGTAAGATGGCCAATGATGACCAAACCGCCACATTAGCGATTCTCGACCAAAATTGGCAAGAAGAATTATATCGGAATTTCACGCAAAGGTGTAGTACTCGATTGGCTAGAAAATTTGAAAAGTTTAGGTTTGAATTAACATCCTCATAATAAGTTTAGGAATAATTATGGACAATTTCCCCTTAAAACAGCACTTATATACTATAGG
This sequence comes from Syzygium aqueum, assembly GCA_031216185.1. Taxonomy (NCBI): domain Eukaryota; kingdom Viridiplantae; phylum Streptophyta; class Magnoliopsida; order Myrtales; family Myrtaceae; genus Syzygium; species Syzygium aqueum. The sequence continues at coordinate 5,221,052 of CM062238.1, read as the reverse complement.
AGAGCTAGCGGAGCTGATCAATTTCGTAATTGAGAACAAAAAAGAGTGTTAGCTTAGCTAACTGAAAGAGCACCTCGGATGGTTGGAAATCAACGACTTTTGATTGACTCAACGTAAAGAAAGGGAAAGCTGACATTTGACTCTTTTTTCACGGAATAAAACTACTAACTAACTCTGCAAAACCAACGTCAGCATTTGCAGAATTCCCTTCCGTGGATGCAGAACCTCTGATTGACTGAAACAGGACATCTGATTGACTCAATCTAATGAAAGGGACCGCTGACATTGGACTTTCTTTCACAAGATACAGCTAATAACTAACTCTGCAAACACCAACGTCAGCTTGCAGAACTCCCTTCCGTGCATGCCAAGCCGCTCGAGGCATTTGCAGAGTCTCTGAAACCCATTTTGCTCTGGCTGAAGCCTCTCTCCCGTTCATGCGGCCAAGAACTCAAGGGTTTCCACCATAGCCGTAGACGTTTGGGCTGCAGATATTGATTTCACTGGTCTCTGTGAAGCTGTCCACCAGGCGGCCGGAGCTGTGACGACATACGCAGCTGACGGCTCTCTCCGTGGAACCTTCGAGGAAGGATCCATCTATATTAATTTTGAGAACACCCGGCTCCGATCCCCTCCAGATTTGAGGTGAGTCTCCGTCTGACTGTTGGTTTTTTCTGTAACCTGGACATGCGACTGAAGTTTTGGACCTCTGCCAAGGCCTAGTTTACTAGGTGTTGTGGGTCAAGCTTCTGCCTTCTGAAAATGAAGTTATTTCTTGCTTTCCAAATGTTCCAGGGAATCGTTGGAAGAAAGTCAAAGGCAACTGACGGATTCTGAAAATTTGCTAACCAGTCTTCCATTCGGGTGAGAGGTTCGAGGGTCTCGGGGTGATAATTACACAAGCCGCAGGTATCCTCTTTGGTAAATCCTCTTCTGAAAAGATTATCTTTGTTGGTAGCACGTTCTAGCAAATCCCCCATAAGAAAAAACAATCTTTGGGGAAATACGTGCTTTCCAGATTTTGCTCCAAACGGTGCGTGGGGTTTGATATGATGATGATGTTGAAGAGTGGCTCTGTCTCTCCAGCTCTTCCCTGTTTCTGTTGTATCCACTCTTTATCGTGTAAAGCCCAGATTTGTAATTAGTCCATACCAATCTATCTTCTATCGTGTGAGTACCCAGTGGGATTGATAGAATTTCGCTGGTGGTTTTATGCTCGCGAGTGTTCGTTCATTCCACTTCGCTTCTCCTCTTACAAAGAGGCCCGAGACTTTCAGAGGTTCATCTTTATTTGCTGGACCCCCCAATCACTCCTCTAGGAAGCCATTTATCTTCTCTGATTCGAATTTTCTTTCCATTCCCAACAGCCCACATAACATAGGGTTGAATAGCTTCTCTTCCCACAAGGAGGCTCTACCATCCCCATGATGGTCTGTGTGCCTTTTCTGCAATCCAGAACTCGCCATTTGGAAAACATAGACCTTTGAGGACTCAGCCCCACAGAGAGGTTGGTGATTGTACCAATCACCATGCTTGTTTTCCAAACATTGCTCTATTAAAAGTAACTAAGTCCCTAAATCCCAAGCCACCATTATCCTTTCTAAGTTTGAGAGTCTCCCACTTGCGCCAATATATCCTTGATTTCTTCTCATTAGGCCACCAAAAATTTGCTATTTTCTGCTCAATGCTTCGACATATAGAGATTGGAATTTTAAAGATGGACATAGCATATTGGGGGAGAGCTTGAATTACAGCTTTAATAAGAACTTCTTTCCCTGCTTTTGACATTAGTTTCTCCTTTCAACCCTCCAATTTCAAGTTGACCAAAATCCGAGCAAACATTCGTTTCTTTGACTCACCCCAATCCAAGGGAATTCCTAGATACTTGCCAGTTTTTTCAATTTCTAGGACCCTCAATTCGCCTAACACATTCTGCTTTAGACGGCGGGGACAGTTCTTACTAAAATACAACCCAGATTTGTTTAGGCTTATGGCCTGGCCAGTTGCGTAGCAATATTGGTTCAGCACCTCAACCACATTTTAACACTCTTTAATGGTGGCATCAAGGAAAACGATAGAGTCATCCGCAAACAGAAGGTGGGTAAGTGTAGGGCACGATCTATTCAGCCGAATGCCCTTTATAGTCCCCATCTCAAGAGCCTTTTTCATCAACGTTGAGAGCACATTAACCGCAATTATGAATAAGTATGGGGAGAGAGGGTCATATTGTCGAAGTCCCCTCATGGGATGGAAAAAGGGCGTAGGTTCCCCATTGAATTTGACACTAAAAGAGACCGTAGTAACACATTGCATCACCCAATTTACCCACTTCACGTTAAAGCCCATCTTCAACAAGCATGCCTCCAAAAAGTCCCACTCAACTCTATCATAGGCTTTTTTCATGTCTAGTTTAAGCACCGCTTGAAACCTTCTTTTCCTTTTCCTGATCCTGAGTTGTTGAAGAACTTCCTGGACTATTAAGATGCTGTCCTGGATCTGTCTCCCACTCACAAAGGTGCTCTGTTCTCTCCCACTCACAAAGTCCCACTCTTTACCGTGTAGGCTTGGAGAAAGAACCTGTTGATGTGCATGTGCTGTTCTTTCCAACTGTGACCCTCTTGATCTATTAGCTCAGCGACCTGCTTAGGTTCATTCAGAGTAGCCTATTCCTGATCTTAGCTCCTCTCACACACGTAGTCTCTCCTGGAAAACATTAGAGGCATGTACAAAAGTGATTCTTATTGTACTTTGGCTGCTAAAATCGGTGCTGGTCAGGTTTATGACATGCTGGGAAGCTGACTCAATTACCACTGAGACCGAGTCATTCCACATTACAGCCAATCCCCCTGCTGTACCGACTGGATTCACTATAAAGCAATTCTGAAAATACAGTTGTCTCCTTGTTCGCTGCACCATTAAGATGGTCCTCCTCTGTGACATTTACTCCAAAGAAGAAAACAAGGCAGTCAGTTCTGCAGAGATACGAGCAGGGGAGGAGGCGACTTCTCAAGCAACTAATGGTATGTGAGACAATGTTTAGTATTGGGTTAAAACATTAGAGATATATCTAGACCTGGCATTACCCATTCTGCTATTAATTACTGGCTTTTGGTTTTCAGAAATAGGGGTGACAAGAACACTGGATTTTGACAAATCTGTCATCTCCCTTGAAGAAAAGCTCAAGACAAATGGGATTCAAATCAAGGAAAATGGTGCCAATTCCACTCAAAATCCAGAGAACTGCTCAAGGATATCAAGTGTGGCACCAGAAGAGAGCTCTAAAGAGAGAAAGCCCCATAATTTTGAGCTTGGGTCAAAGGGGAAGCCTGAGAACCCTTCTGAGAAAGTTATGGCCTGCGTCTGGGATTCCTGGGATTTCTATAGACGGGCGATGCGTAAAGCAGCCAGAAAATTTAAAGGTCAGAGCGTCTATTTGTTTCCTTGTTACTTAAATGTGCTTTCAGTTTCTTCTTCTTGTTTCTGTTGTTACAATCATCCTGCGCTTCAAGATTTATTGGCTTCAGTCCTAACAGTTTTATTTGGTTTTGGTCCGCCAGGTGTTAGTTACACTACAAACACAACTGACAATGCCTCAAGGAAAAGGAAGGATGCCCAGATGTGCGGAAGCTTGAGAACCAAAATCTTGAAAACACTGAATTTGCGATCCCTCAGCCTAGGAGGAGGGATATGACTTGTGTAGAGAACAAGGATGAAGGGGGTAGGAATTGTGAAGAGAATAAGGATTTATATCCGCCGTACCATGATTGTGAGTGTCAGATGGGAGGGATTTTATCTTAGGTGTTTGATAACTAAACAATTGTTACATGACTATCTTAGTCCTAAAAACTGAGTTGTGTGCTGTGCTGTAAGAGGGGTAAAAGTGTAAAGTTAGAGGTTTAAAAAGGTAAAGTGGTTTTTAGAACTTTAGGGCTTATTTTGTTAGGCTTATTTGTTGCCAATTACTTGATGTATATATGGACTTTTATTGAATGATACAATACTATTTTCCATTTACAAGTGCATTGATGTCGCCACTTTATTTGAGTGGGCGATGTAACTTACCTCTAACTCTTGAGAGATATTGTGGAGGTCGAGCAATTCCATTCCAAACTCATTGCGACTGACATTCTGGTTAGGTGCTTATGTTTTCCTGTGTTTTCTTGTGACATTCTTGACTGACATTCTGTGCCTGGTTACTTTGTTCACATCAGATTATATGATATGCTCTGCTTTTGTTGAGGCTTCAAAGTCGGTTAATGTTCTCTGAATGGTTTTTAGTTGTATATCTCTTCTGTGAGAATGGTCACCTATTGTAACTAGACGGATTCCTTTTGAAACCTGTATATACTCTGATCCAATATTCTTGAACCAGTGCACATGTTTTTGGAGGTTCAACGGAATCCATGCAGTTATCTTATGACTCTAGAGGGAACAGCGTGCCAATAATACTGCTGCTTATGCAACGAAAGCTGTATTCTCAGGGAGGTTTACGGGTTCATCATGATTTTCTCTCTTAGCCGTTTGATCATTTTCAAGATAGATCCACACTCATTTTGCACTAGAAAGCAGAGATTGAATCGCATATGTACCAGGGTTTTGATTGAATCACATATGTTGAGTTCCTTTTTGGCAGTAGTCAAATTCAAGCTAGTTTAGTTTGTAAATTTAGTATAGTCATTAAACGTGTTTTATTCATGCAGGCAGAAGGTATTTTCAGGATAAATGCAGAAAACAGTCGGGAGGAGTCCGTTAGAGACCAATTAAACAGGGGAGTGGTACGTGAAGGCATCGATGTGCATTGCCTGGCTGGACTTATCAAGGTGTAAGCTTGATCACTACCGTATAAGCTCTTACTTCTTTTCTCTCTGTAGTCACATATCCTATTTTATGGCGCCAATACCACTCATGACCTGCCGAATAGTTAAGTTCATGGGTAGGACTATGTGTAGGAATATATTTCACGTAACTGGCCATCTTCGTGTAATACTTAAAGTGGTACGTGTTTTTTTTTTTTGTCGATGTGGAGACTGGACAAGGGGAACGTGAAAATATTTTGAAGGGCAGTGGGTAAGTGCACAGAATAAAGATATGGGAAAATATGTGCATCACGTACCTTCTCATTGGGATTTGTTTTGGGGGCATCATGTGGTCTTCTATCTTCTACTAAAGGTATGTCAGGTGCCATCGTCAAAAGGACATCTGCACAGTACCGAAGAATCTGGTCTGTGGTCTTTATCTTTATAGAGAAATCGATACTCCCATTGATCACTTCATTCCTGCAGCTCAGTCAGACCAACTTCTTCATGATGTACACCGTGCTTTGTGGCACAAAATACTCACCTTGAACACAATGAGATGTGATGTGAAAAATTTTGCTTAGTTGTGTCTTGACATCATACAATCTAAAATGCAAATTGAGATCCCAAAGTAATGTTATACTTGGCGAGTTTTTAATTTGCTTCCTCTTAGAATGCACGACTCCAAATACAAAAGATTATATTCCATTTTCTCTTATCAATAGAAGATAAAGTAGATTTGTCCTGTGTCAAATTGTAGGCATGGTTTCGAGAACTTCCGACTGGTGTGCTGGATCCTCTTTCACCAGAGCAAGTAATGCAATGCCAGACTGAGGAAGAATTTGCCAAAATTGTGAGAGTTCTGCCTTCGACAGAAGCTGCATTGCTGGATTGGACAATCAACCTGATGGCTGTTGTTGCTCAGATGCAGCATTTAAACAAAATGAACGCGCGCAATGTCGTCATGGATTTTGCTCCAAATATGACTCAGGTTAATTTTCTTCCATGAACAATTACTGGTCCATAACTATAGACAACACAAGTGAATGTTACTTCTGTCCTTAAATTGTGACGATCAGTATCTGGCCTGCCTGCTTTGCACAGTTAATATAAGAAACTGTGCATTAGGCTAAGAACTATTATCTTGGTACTGACAAATCATCTACAGCGTGTTCTATATTGATTGTGTTGTTGAGAATTGAATGAGCAAACATGGAAAAAAATGCTTTAGTTGACTGTCTTTATCGTATTGCAGATGGCAGATCCCTTAACTGCTTTGATGTATGCTGTCCAAGTGATGAATTTCCTTAAGATGCTAATAGTAAGAACCCTGCGAGAAAGAGCGGACTCTTCGGTGGAACCAGCTCGGGCTTCCAGTCTCGAGCCTTTTGATGAGAGTGAACACCAGAGTCCTTCCCAGCCCTGTCTAGGAGATACTCCCCAGGATAATGAAGAAAGCGAGCAAGTTTTTGCTGCTGAAGAACCCGATACAGATGGCTGCTCTAACTCAGATGAAAAGGCGAGCATCAGTGAAGGAGAATTATGTCATCATGAGGAGGTGATGGAACTGGACATCTTTAACTGTGAGACGGAGGCCAAAATGTTTGGTACTATCAAGACTGGAATCCAAGAGAATGGAAGGAAGGCCGGCTTTGGCCAATCTAGTGAGACAGGCTTTGAGAAGGGTCCCGCAATAATGGACTTGCATCAACCTGCATTCCAGGTGACAATGCCTGTAGAGACGAGTGGGGTGATTGGCGGCTTAAGCCGTATAGATTCAAGAACGGAGTGGATTGAGGCATGGAGATGAAATATTTCTGCACTTCTAGGGAACAAGCTTCTAGATGACCTCATTGAGTGTAAGTTTGTATGAATCGGAGTCGGGGGGAGGTTTTGTGAAAGATTTGTGTTCTGTTTCGCGGTGCCAGATTTTAGGATTGTTTGAAACTGTTTGATGTTACGACAACGTTCCACTTGTGATCATATTAATTCAGTGGAGATTCACTCGTCTTTGCTTGTCGTTTGAACCTTGTATTGCTTGAGCTGCCGTTTATTGTGGCACTGCTCTCTCTCTCTCTCTCTCTCTCTCTCTCTCTTCCCAACCTACATAAAGACTTGCATTTCCCGACATTCAACTATCCCGGATAGAAAACAGGATGAGTCCATGAAATGAGTGCCCAAATTTATGGCTCAGTCGTGTTGATGTTAATTGGAATATAATAGCATGCGGTACTACTTGTCACTGGCAATTGGAATATAATAGCATGCGGTACTTCTTGTCACTGGCACTCCCCACCCAATTCGCAGGGGGTGGTGCCTCTAGAGATGACCTCGTACGCAGGTTCTTTCTTAGTTTGTGAAAAATAACGAACTGTTTTTGAATGGTAGTGTAAAAACACAATGCCTTCACAATCAAGTTCTACATATAGAACAGCCCTCTATTCCATACATCGAATTCTGCACATATGAAAATTCTAGCGCCATTGGTGAAATAGTTCTCGTCCTACTAAAGATAAGTTAGATCAAGTAGACGCCCAAAAAAGAAATATGAAGACAGTGGGCGTACATGAATTGTTACATTAGTACTTATTGCTTGCCACATCGTTTTGAAAGATAATTTGGCATTGCCAATCCTTGTATTCTAACATTATTCTATGATCCTAAAGTGTTCCTTATGCATATCATCGGTTACGACTGTTCAAAGGAGCGGAAGAGTTGGGCGATCTTTGTCGCTTCATTCTTGTCTCTCCTCCAGAGGTCTGCCCACCACAATACACTAAACAATCCTCTAAAGTCTCCTTAACCCAACACGTCTTGCATAATCTTGACGACAAAGAAACTCACAAATACCTTAAAATTACTCTCGCGAAACTCGCGACATAGGCTGATCTCGGCCGTCTCCTCCAACTCTCTTGCGAGGCTGATCTGGAGAGTAGCAAAATCTTTACGTCTCGAACTCCTGTTCTTTTTAGTTTTCTTGCTTTTCTCTTATTGCCTCCAAACTTCATGCACAACAACGTATTTTACATCCATTACCAGTAATACTACTGACGTTGTTGGATTTTGTAGTGCATATACATGGTCATAAGTTACATAGAGTTTTAATTTGATGTGGATGAGAGTGCTCTGGTCTGCACCGGTAACAGACAAGCAGATGAGGCAAAACTTTTCTGCTTTTGCTCTCATATTCGTTGGGAATTCAATAAAAACTAGGCAACTAAGCTAAATTCCACCTGACCTCATCAAACTTAATGAGAATCACAAGACAAGGAAAGAAATGAAATTCCATATAATAAGGGGAACATGTGCATAAGAAGGAAGATCTTTTCATTAACTTACACCAGAAACAATTTTTTAATCGACAGATATACCTTCCTGCATGTTTTGACAGCAACTAACCGGCAAAACAGGAGAAGCGAATGCCCCCCGCTCCAGCGCCAAGAAGAAAAGAAAGAAATTCCGCAATTTTTGAAGGGATAGAGGTGGAGGAGTCAGCAAAGTAGAGAAGGTCGCTACCAGAAACGAAGGTAAAATAATTGTTCGCCGCAAAATGTTGGCTGCTAATCTGCCGAGTCAGTAAGTTTCTTTGATCTCAACTCATAGTCCCACTGCGTAAGATTCTTCAATAGCCAAGCATATATTCAGCAACTATGCGAAAGTATATCAAGTAAACATTATCAGCCTCTCTTTTTCAGCGAGTGCAAATAAGAAAAATAAAAGATAAGTTCTCTTCTAAATGAAAGTAACTAGCTCTTAAGAGCTTACCTGGGACTGTAGTAGTTTCTTCTGGCCTCTGGTGCTACAGTTCTGCTGTCTCTGCACATAGAAAACAAACTGCAATGAAGGGTGAGCGTTTGTAATTTGGCAGTCCAAAACCAACCGCAGCCCAAAAGCTCCGAAAGCACACAGGTGCTTCCTAGAGCGCGAGGGTGTGGCTTCTGAGTTGCTTTTAGAACTCCAAAAGCTTTTGCTTCCTAAGCTATAATATCTTCCAAAAGCCAAAAAGCATCCTAAAAAAGCTAAAGCTATTGCAGAGAAACACTCACAAACACCATCGCAAACATCCGCTCCGCATTGGAACTATTCTATGACGTTTAGGTCTCAACTCACAATTTTATTCTAGACTTACTAATTAAAAGTCAGTCTACAAGCTAAAAGTCTAACTGCTATTCCTGCACATATTTTTTGTCATCTATATTGTTCTTCTGAAAATGAAAGGGAACCTGCTGAGGGCCTAATTTACACTAAAGAAAAAAGAATTTAGCAGACAAAACTCATTGGCCAAAAGAGTAAAATACAAGCTACCCAATGTATTTTAAAACATTTATCAGTCGTAGTGTCAGTCCTGTGCAAACCCGAGACTCAACTCTTAATTCTTAAAGCATATCTTATGCTGCTCTTGGACTTGAGCAGCTGGGTACTAAGGACTTGAATGTTGACGATATCTCCAAGAAATCAGCAGTTGTTGGGACTGTGGGCAAAGAAAAAGCAGAAGAGAGGACCCGGAACAAAAACATAAGAAGTATCATCCTCTACTCTCCCCTGCCCAGCCTAAAAGCAGCCACAGTCAGAATCACAAGGAACCGCCTAAGTTTTTTTGCTCTTTCTTTCTTTTGGTGTACTGAATCTTCAGTTATCTATACAGGCAGGAGCTCCTAGTTAATATTATATAAAACTTCAAGTCCTCAACCTATAAAGGCCAAAGCAGAGAAGTTGCTTCTCCAAACTGTCCCCCGGAAAAGCTTTGACCTGAACTGTTCTTGGAATTAAGTGAAAACACAAATAATAAGCCAAAATTATATTATGAAGTATGACATATATGTGTGCATATGTTCATCTTTTCATGAAAGTTACAATAATAACAATTGCAAGAATCCATATTACCACTAAGTCGAGGCTACTACTAAAGGCTTGGGCTGACGTTCTTATAAGAAAGCTGTTTGTTTAAGCTAAGTAAAGAGTATAACGCCCAAAAAAAATACCCATCTTTTCGTGGCATGACCCATTTTGCAATTCACAAGAAAACATGGACTCTCAAAATCTTGCACCTGCTTTCCTACTATTAATTGGTTCTGCTCATCTGTACTAAAAACGTTGAGGTTGAAAATGTTCCAGAGAAAGCAGCAGGAGTTGAGGCTTTCAAATGGGACCCAGTAAAGTTACAAGAGAGGTTCCAGAAGCAGCAAAAGGACGAGATCGAGATATATGACCAGCTGGTCTCTCCTGCCCGGCTAACCAGCAACCATTTAACAGGAAAGGAATTACCAAAAGTTTCTCAAATGTACAGTGAACATTCGTTTAGAAGCCTAGATCTTCCAATGTAAAACCAAAACCGACCGAAATTCATTGAGCTTCCACCAAGCACAAGGAACATCTACATTGACAGTATTCCAAGGAAATCACAGTCATCACAGGAGACAAAGGGAACTTAAAAAAAAAATGGGGAGGAAAGACTAACACGTATGTGGTATCCTCTCCCCAGGTGGCAGCAATGAGATACAGTATGCAAAAGAGAGCCCATACAACCAGAAGAAGAATGAGAAAGAGGTAATATTCTTACGACCAAATGATATCAAGCATAGCCTTAGAAGGACTTGTTTAATCATTGTTATTCTCCTACTTATTTTAAAACATTATATGAATTTTCTCATAAGAAAAAAGGGTTAATACCACGAAAAACCCTAAACTGGTACACTTGTGACAATTTTACCCCGAATTATTTTTTTGACCATAAAAAACCCCTAACTGGTACATCTGTGACAAATTTACCCCGAACTATTTTTTTGACCACCAAAAATCCCAAACTGGTATACTTGTGACAATTTTACCCCGAACTGTTTCTTTGACCACTAAAAACCCTATACTGGTACACCTGTAACAATTTTACCCCCGAAACTAATTTTTTTACCACTAAAAACCCCAAACTGGTACATTTGTGACAAATTTACCCTTTATTAGTGTCCGTTAAATTATATTAATATCACAAAAAATCACAAATTGATAAACTTGAGACAAACAGAGGGGTAAAACTCAAAACCGGTACACATGTCAATTACCACGTGTCATTAAACTTCGTAATTTGACAGTAAAATTTAAGTGGGTGGCTCTAGAGATCGAGCACCGTGGTTCTCAGGACCAGACTGCAAATGCGAATTTTATTTTGTTTGAATTCCTTTCTTCGTTAGAAAAATAAAGAAGTGCATTTCAAAGTGTAAAGGTAAGATGGACAATATAAAGCAATGAGTCATTCATTGAGCTGCAACTCATTCTAGTCTCATAAACTCTTGGAATTATATGCAGTAAGAGTTTCACCCCATAAACATCTTGTTCGAAATGAATATACAGGGTTGACATTACAAATGATGGAAATCATGAAGGACGTAGATAATAAGCATACACAGCAAAGAAAGACTGAACTGTCGCGAGAACAAGAAGTACAAATGCTGCTACAGCTGATATGAGAGACCATCGTGTGCTGAAGTAGGTGTTCTTGAAGCCGGCCCAATGCACTTGGCAGCCCTCGGTGTATGCGTTCACATCCTGGAACACCCGGGATAAATAGTTCCTGCAGATGTCGAGCACGACATCTTTCCCAATGTTGCTGAAGAAATGGGCAATTTGCTCATCTGTGCCAAAATATCTCCCAATGATCTTGCAGTCACACAGGAACCTCACATCTGCCGGTTTGTTAAGGAGGCAAGCCATGAAAGTGGCATAAGCTGTGACATGCTTGGAGGAGCCCCTGTGGCACTGCTCAAATGCAACGAAATTGAGGAAGAGAGAACTCAGGAAGTAATCAAATCGAAGTACCGGAAATTCCAGAACACCATTGCTGAATTTGATGTCCATGAAGCTTTCACAATGGGTCGGCTTGAACTTAATTCCTGCCCAGTGGAGCTTAGTCGCAGGCTGGATCAGGCCAAGGTGTTTGTTTGGTCTTTGTTTTGTTTCTGGAGAATCAAGGTTGATAGTCAAACGGAGGAAATTAAGAAGATGTTCTCCTTCCCAATCGAAGAACTTCATCTAGACAGCTTCTGCGTCTGCGTCTGGTCTTTGAAACGTGCAGTTGAAGAAACTCAAGGCGAAATTGGTAGAGAAGGATGGATCTCATTCCAGGGCCACAACGTCAGATTGAACAGAGCTTTAAGAACAAACCAAGGAATCTGGTTCTCAAGTTTGGCGAGATCCCACATGAGGAAAGGCAACACCCAGGGCTCGGTCAGTAAGGGGTCATGCCTTGGATCGGTGTGGCGTGCCAATTTACCCTAGGACTTGCAGAGCAGTTCAATAATAAAGCAACCGTGCAGTACCATCATCTCAGTGAGCTCATCACTGTCGAAAGCTAAGGCCTCAGAATGACAGTTTCGTATTTTCTCTTACATTGGTTTTAAAGCCTCGGCGAAGTGCCTTAGCATGTCCCATCCTTGGTTTGCTCGATTGAGAAGATCAATGGAGAATCGCCACTTGTGCTCTTGAATCTTTTGAGACTGCGGCTTTCCATGGTGGTAGGGGCTGATTGGGACCGTGTTAGGCTGGTACGCCCTCTGATTGCTCTCGGACAGGCTTTGGGGCACTCTAAAAATGCAAAAACCCATCCCAGCCGCAATACTACCCTAGGTCGTTCCAACATTGATCACATGATTGGAAGAACTACCGCTCCCGGCAGTTTGACTGCGCGGAGAATCCGACATTTGTGTTTCTATGGCTGATTCTTAGTCTTGGCTTTCTTCTAGCGATGGTGCTCGAACGTCTTGGCTTTGTCATGCCAGCTGCACAATAGAATCCGGAAAACGTGTGGTGTGAATTACCAGTTACAACACAGTAATGAAGATTAAAAGAGATATCCACTGATGAGAGACAAGCATTTCTCAAAGCTGACTCAACAACCTAATAATCCGGAATAACCTTGCGCGCTACAAAAAGGCACTAAAATGCACAAACTCATACGCCATGGTCTTCTGCAGTGCAGTTAGACTAAAAGATAAATCATGCTCAGTCATTTCAGAATTAAATATGACATAAATCAGCCAGCAAACAAATCTCAGCACCAAATTGGGACTGGCTTCAAATAAGCAGGTTTAACACTTCGGCTATGCCAAACAGAACTTATTGTGTACGAAGGTGTTAAAAGGTTAATTTTGGATGCTCTACACCATGATACATGAATGTATACAGAAAATCAACAACTAGCTATCATGGCTTAATAGTACTATAATAGAGTGTACGACTCAGCCAGATCAATAATCGAAAATGCTATGAGCCTGTGAGGTGCTTTAAAAGCAGACAAGTGACTCAGGAAGGGTCAAACAGAAGTCTGCATATCAAGCCAGGACGTAGACCTTAACGACCGTTTAATTTTATCCCCCATTTTGGCTCATTGCTGGGGTTCAACTCCAGCACACCGAGCTAGGATGCAGACCTCAACATCTGTTTAGAATGCTTGGTGGTGCTCAGTTAACTTGATATACTTGTGACTCATTGTAAAGGTATGCTAAAGTACATAAGTATTTTAGATAGCCTACGAAACTATAGATGACAGCTAATGTCCATTGGATTTTTCAATGCACACTGCTTCAGGAACCTTACCCTACATAATCAGTAGTTAAAATGTACGTCCAATCAAGTGAAGCCGCAACAATGCACCATCTACGATGGTCAAATATATAAAATCTTGCGATTAATCATGTTAACTATGGGAACGTAGAAGCTCAAATTCCTCAGGCAGGAATGGCACCCCAAGAAAAAAAAACGTCATTGGAGTGCAGAGGAAAGATGACTAAAATGAGAATCTGGCAAATAAAGATTAGAAGTGGGTAGATGTCACGAGTCATGATGACCTATGACCCACCAGCATCAACATCTAACAAATGCTGAAACTATGATCTCCAACATGTCGAGCAAATAGGTTCTTTCCTACACAAATGCACATTGCCTACAACTGTAATTTGATCCAACCATACAAGCATCAAAGGAAGCAAACTAGGGAAGTACTAGCATTGAAAGAGGCGTCAAAGATGACGGTAACTACTAGTTTGATGCAATTCTGAATTCGGCTCTGCCAGTCCAGTGCTAATGCTGCTAACGGAAAGAATATCAAACAAACAATTTAGTTATCTCATCAATTTCAACAAGCCTGTTCTCTTGTCACCACAATCTTCACCCCCGGATGACAAATTCAAACACAAACGGAGATACGCAACACCGACACCGATGCAAAACATCTATATTGCCTTGCTGTGAAACACGCACATGAAGTTTCCAATTTTAACGCTCATTCCCAAGTATTTCTTTATTGTTGAGAAACCCATCCAGGCAACTATTTGTTCTATCCAATTCCAAAAACTTTGGCTGCATAGATATAGTATAAGCCCAGTCTTTATGCAGTTAAGGAACGGCTCAAAATGCAGACCAACACACAAATTGCCGACGCTATCTCGACAGTTCCACACAGGCCCACTTGTCTTTAAACCAAAAATCTTCATACCTGGGGGCTGAACTCCGACACGCGCGTGACCTTCATGGCAGGGTAACTATGAAACACGGTCATTTCTGGAGTCCCTCACGGCGAAAACACCACACACCCGATTTTGATTTACCGCTGCTAACGTCTCAAAATACGGGTACCGAGAGGATAACATGAACCTCATTATTAGTGATATCGTCAAGTTGCTTATATGGCAGCTCTAAAATAAAGGTTCTCTTTCCTTATACTTCTAAGCTCCTATGGAACATCCTGTAGATGGAAAAGAATCCATCTCCAAATCTTATCGTCGACTATTGTTGCGTTTTTTAGGAGACAAGACCTTTTGATTTGTACACAAAGTGTAGAACTTACTAAAGAGAAAGACTTCTTATGGCTTCCATCATGCTATGGTATTCTAAATTTGCCTATTCAGATACTGATTCGACTTCAAACGTCGCCGAGCCAAATGCCTCACTATTAGGGTTTTCGATATTCAAAACTTCTTCCAATTTTCCTTACCAAAAAAAAAAAAAAACTTCTTCCAATTTAGTTTCAATTTAGGAAACTAAGTATTCAAGTTAACTTGCCTGCCTGGCCGCGTTGTTTGATTGAATCGAGGTTGGCGATTGGATTCATCTAGTTTCATTGCCAAGCTCTCTTCGTGGTGTGCCACTCTTGAGCTTCTTCTTCAGTCCTTTCTATATTGAATGTTTTTCTTTAACTCTTTATTTTATTTAAGATAATGTATTGCTCCAAATTCTCGAATAGAGTAATAGACAACCGCATCGAGTGAAAGTTAGTCCTTTTAGCCCTCATGACCATGCAAGATTTCGAACTAGTTTTATAAGCTCCTTTTGTTGGTCTTTCTCCTCGAGACATTCTATATTTGACACGTGAAATTGATGCAACACTAAAATAACAAGAATAAAAAAGCAAAAAGAAAAATATGAATACATGCACCTAACCACAAAGATGGGAGGGCTTGAGAGGACGGTTGCCGCCTTATGCAAATCCGCGTCGCGACCTTCACCGAGGATGGCCAATGCATCGTGGGTGCCGGCCCCTTTTATCGGGTAAACGAGAGGATATGAGGTTCACTCATTGCATGAGAAAGGTACGTACGATGGTCATTGCTGAGTATTGACTGGGAGAACCAACAAGATTCCCAGGTTAGTAAGCTCGATTGACTGTAAAATAGCGGGAAATATAATCGTTTTCCTTATCATGGTTCCATGTGGCTAGAGTTGATGGTATAACAAACAAAAATCCAGGGAAACTTATTTAATTAGTCTTAAACCTGTATGGATTCCCCAATTTAATTATAAACCTTCATGCGAAATTTCAATATGGTCCTTTTGGTCAATTTTTACCGGAAATTGCTGGCATGGCAACGTGCCACGTAAAATGGCAAAAAATGACTAAAACGTCACGTCAACAATTTTCAGCAAAAGGACTGTATAAGATTTTCGCACAAATGTTTAGAACTCAATTGGTAAAATTAAAAAGTTTAGGATTAAATTGGCATCCATATAATAGTTTTAGAAATTATTGGACAATTTTTCCTTCAAGACCGGTATTTGTAGACTATAGAAAGAACAAAAAGAGAGTGTTAGCTTAGCTAACTGAAACAGGAGCTTAGCTGGAAGGAAATCAACGACCTCCTATTGACTCCATATAAAGAAACGGATGTACCTTCATTATGATGCATGAATGTATATGATTTCAATGCATTGTAATTTAACCTACAACACCAGACAGAGAGAGGGGTTCGTGAGTTTATCAGGATTATTAAGTCATTTAAAGCTGCACATGATGTACTTCTTACTAATGGGAATACCAAACCTAATTTGATGACAATGGCGAGATAATTGACTATTCTTTCATAGAAAACCACTCAAAACTCATTCTACAAACTAGCATCTGCAATTCCAACCCGATTATCATCTTTCAGAAATCGTCTATCGCCGCTCCATCACTTTCCAGGCAAATGGTGCACTTCGATCACGAAAGCTTCCCATTACAAGCTCCATGGGAGTAACATGCGCCGCTGGTCGCTGAGGATGTCGTGCAGTAGTTATAACTAGTGTCCGGTGCAGCCCCATCCATTTAAAAACACATATCATGCACTTTACCCTCTCTTGATAAGGAGACCCAATTAGTACAGATGCGAGTATACGGATTTATTAGGTTCATAACCAGTACTTGATTTTTCACGGTGGCAACAAAACAATCACTCGGTAAAAGAATAATTCTCGTACCTAATTCTACAATCCTGGAGCTGAACTTGTCCCCCGATTCTCAAGTTACAAACGAGAGTCAACTCATTTCTAGCTGAATCCAAGCAAGAGGTGCAATCCCTGCCTGAGAGCGCCCAATTGCAAGCTCCGTGGGTAACATATCGTACCGAGGTGCGTAGTTGTCTCATAGAAATCATAACCATACCTCTGTGTGTCTATACATACACTGTCCAGAGCCGTATTGCAGACGGACCTGAAATCATCACCGGGATTATAGGAATTTCCATTGCACAATGAGGATATCAGGGTGGTGTCCGGATCAGCTCTCACAACATTGAGAATGAACAGAAGACCGATTAAAATTACTATCGCGGCTCTCTGGAGCGTGGCCATCAATCCTTTTTCGGTTTTATTCTACTAGTTCAGACTCACTTTGGTGATTATGATGCGGAATCTGTTAGAAGTACGTTTTTGGACAGATTGGATAAGCAGAAGTCCAAACGGAAGGCAAAACGGTGATGCGACTAACACTGGATGCGGAATCTGTTAGTGGTGCATTTCTGGACCGATTGGATAGACAGTAGTTCAAACGGAAAGCAAAACAGTGATGCGACTAGAACCGGCAAACCCGATCGACAACATTGGATCGGGCTCAAATTCGATCGATTGAAGCGAATTTCGAGATTACTCTCTCTAAGCAAGGTTTTGCTTGAATTATTCGCTGAACGTTGCGTCAGGTGGTATCAAAGCCTATGGCAACTGGCGGTGGTCTTCGTGACGATGCTCAGGAGACTGGAGCCCCAACCCTTGGGGACAACGCGCTACAATGTTTAGAGCAGCGTTTAATGGAACGCTTGGATCAACAATTTGATCAAAGTCATCGCCGTTTCGAAGAACGATTTGACGAGTTAATAGATCGGTTTGAAGGTCTCGGCGTTGATGTGAACCGGAATCGGAGGAACAACAGAAGGCTGGGTGCATATCTTGCTCGCAGTGATCCTGTTGATAGGCATGTTCCTGTTCGCGGGTTGCATAACCCTCTGTTTTCAAAGAGTTCGGAAGAAGAAGAAAACGATTATTTTGATGCGGAATGTGCTGATTATGGCGGCAGACGTCATCATGGAAGATTTCAAAGAGGATATGATCGGAGAGATGGAAGACGACGTTACGACGATCGTTAAGGTAACGACTTTAAATTGAAAGTCGATATTCCTTATTTTAATGGAAGTTTGGGCATAGAAAAATTTCTGGATTGGATTGTTGATATAGATAGATTTTTCGACTATATGGAGACCCCTGGTGAGAAAAGGGTGCGATTAGTAGCCTGTAGATTAAAAGGGAGTGCATTTGCATGGTAGGAGAGATTGCAAAATAAGAGGGAGAGAGAAGGGAAAGATAGAATTCGAACTTGGACTAGAATGAGGAGGCTGTTGAAGCAGGAATTCCTTCAACCCGATTATGAACAAATTATGTTCCAGCAGTACCAACATTACCAGTAGGGCAATTGAACTGTACATGAGTATACAGCTGAATTTATGAGATTGGCGGAGCGAAATAATTTATCAGAGACGGAGTGACAGTAGGTGGCCAGATATCTCGATGGTTTGAAGCCCTTCATTCGAGATAAAATTGGAGTACAGTTTCTGCGAAATTTAATTGAAGTCAAGAATATGGCGATGAAGGCAGAATTGATGCAGCAAGATAGGGGAAGAAGAAGTTACGAAAATTATCGAGGTAGCAGTTCGATAGAAAAGAGCAGTTTCAATAAT
This sequence comes from Syzygium aqueum, assembly GCA_031216185.1. Classification (NCBI taxonomy): domain Eukaryota; kingdom Viridiplantae; phylum Streptophyta; class Magnoliopsida; order Myrtales; family Myrtaceae; genus Syzygium; species Syzygium aqueum. The sequence goes on along the minus strand of CM062238.1, from coordinate 5,202,787 downwards.
TACTTTAACGCAAAGCGAAATTAGGAAGATAAGGCGGTAGAAAAGCGCCCTATAAACGAGTTGAGGGATAAGGGAACGCAAGCATAGAAAACTGCGAACCATAACCCTTATGCTAAACCAGCCACGATAAAGTGTTACATGTGTAATCAACCTAGGCACCGATCTAATGAATGCCCTCAAAGAAAGACCATAAACGTAGCAGCAAGAGAAGAGGAGGAGGATGGATATTGCTATGCGCCAGATGGTGAGGACAATGATTTTGAAGATGAAGAAGAGGAGCAAGTAAACTGTATGGTGTGTAGAATAATGTTGGCCCCAAAACAGGAAGATAATTTGCAGCGCCATCAATTATTCCGAACCAGGTACACTATTCTGGGAAAGATCTTTACTGTGGTTATTGATAGTGGAAGCAGGGAGAATATCATTGGGAAGAAGGCAATGAAGAAGTTGGGAATACTCGTGGAGAAGCATCCTAATCCATATACGTTCGGATGCATTAAATCTGGAGCCAAAAGCATTCAGGTGACTAAACGATGCAAAATTCCATTCTCCAACGGTAAGTATCATGATGAGCTGTATTGTGATGTAGTAAACATGGATGTATGTCATGTGTTATTTGGGAAATCATGGCAATTTGATGCAGATGCTCAGCATTCGGGAAGGAGCAATTAGTGTAACCTCGTGAAGGATGGAGTGAAGTATACATTGCTGCTACTGAAAAACAAAGGAAAACAATCTTCTGAAAATAATTTTCTTACCCTTACGAGGAAATTTGAAGCTAAGGTTAAGGAGACTCGACAGATTCACGTGCTGGTCGTGAAATAGGCAATTGAGACTAAGGCTGAATTACAAGTAGAGGAGCAGTGTCAAGCAGTCAAGCCTTTATTGAGGGAATTTAGCGAATTGATGCCTGAAGAAATTCCATATGGGTTGCCGCCTATGCGCGATATTCAGCACCATATAGACTTAATTCCTTGTGTTAGTCTGCCTAATTTACCGCATTACAGGATGAGTTCTAACAAGAGCGAGATTCTAAAAGAGAATGTTGAGGAGTTGTTGTGAAAGGGGCACATTCAGAATAGCATGAGCCTATGTGTTGTTCCGACTTTGTTGAATCCTAAGAAAGATGAGAGTTGGCGGATGTGTATAGATAGCAGGGCCATTAATAAAATAATCGTGGGTTACAAGTTTCCAATTCCGAGATTAGATAACATGCTGGATAGGTTGCGCAGTGCTAAGTGATTTTCGAAGTTGGATTTGAAGAATGGATACCATCATATTCGGATTCGGCTCGGAAATGAGTGGAAATCAGCTTTCAAAACAAAGGAGGGGTTGTACGAATGGTTGGTGATGCCTTTTGGACTTTCCAATGCTCCAAGCACTTTCATGAGGCATATGAATCAAGTTCTGAAATCTTTTATTGGCAAATTTGTTGTAGTTTATCTTGATGATATCATAATTTATAGTAAGACTGAGGAGGATCATCTGATGCACTTAAGGGGGGTAATAACAGCTTTGCAGGTTAATAAGTTGTATATTAATCTTAAGAATTGCAGTTTTTTAACTAATAAGCTGTTATTCCTGGGGTTTATTATTACTGCTGAAGGAATAGAGGTAGATGAGGCGAAGGTAAGAGCAATAAGAGAGTGGCCGACACCTAAAACAGTTTCTCACGTTATGAGTTTTCATGGGTTGGCTACTTTCTATTGACGATTTATTAAGAATTTCAGTACTATCGCAGCCGCGATTACTAAATGTATGAAGAAAGGCAAATTTCTATAGGGAGAGGAAGCTGAGAATAGTTTCGCTATTTTGAAGGAGAAGTTATGTACCACACCTGTTCTTGCCTTACCTGATTTTGATAAACTTTTTGAAGTGGACTATGATGCTAGTGGAATTGGTATAAGAGTTGTTTTATCTCAAGAGCGCAGACCAATTTGCTATTTTAGTGAGAAGCTTAGTGATAAACTAAGCTTAGCGAGGCAAGACAGAAGTGGAGCACTTATGATAAAGAATTTTATTCTATCGTAAGGGCTTTGAAGACCTAGAAGCATTATCTGATTGGGAAAGAATTCGTCATTTATTCTAATCATGAAGCTTTGAAAATATCTAAATAGTCAGAAGAGGATTAGCAAAGATATGCATGCGCGATGGTGTCAATTTTTGCAAAAATTTCCTTTCATATTACAGCACAAGTTAGGTGTGCATAATGTCTTAGCAGATGCATTGAGTAGAAGAGCTGGCTTGTTGATTATATTAAGTCAAGACATCTTGGGATTTGAGCAGTTGAAAGATTGTTATGCAGATGATAATGACTTTGGGCAAATTTGGAAGTCATGTGCTGTTGGTCAACCTGTACAAGAATTTTATGTGCAGAATGGCTATTTGATGCGTAGCAACCATCTTTGCCTTCCTCGAATATCATTATGAGAGAAAGTAATTCGTGATTTACATGATGGAGGATTAGTTGCACATCTGGGTCTTGATAAACTATTGCTGCAGTCCGGGACTAATTTTACTATTGTTACGTAGAGATGTCAGCAGGTACGTACAAAAGTGTTATGTTTGCCAGACTGCTAAGGGGAAATCTAATAATATAGGTTTATATATGCCATTACCTGTTCCTGACAATATATGGGAAGATCTATCCATGGATTTTGTGCTTGGTTTACCAAAGACACAAAGAGGCATGGATTCTGCTTTCGTTGTGGTTGACAGATTTTCTAATATGACGCACTTCATTCCTTGTAGGAAAACTTCGATGTAGTAAGTGTGGCTAGATTATTCTTTAAGAAAGTGGTTCGTTTGCATGATGTGCCCAAATTTATTATCTCAGATAAGGATAGTAAATTTCTAGGGCATTTTTGGCAGACTTTATGAAAGCTATTTGATTCATCTTTGAATTTCAGTAGCACTGCTCACCCGCAGACTAATAGGCAAACGGAGGTGATTAATAGAACTCTGGGAAACTTGATTCGAAACATTTGTGGAGATAAGCCGAAGCGATGGGATCTTGCTTTATCACAAGCGGAGTTTGCTTATAATAATGCAGTTCATAGTTCTATTGGCAGGTCTCCTTTTTCTGTTGTTTATACAAAGGCGCCTTAGCATACTCTGAATTTGGTACAATTGCCTAAGCAAGCGGATAAAAGTATAACAGCGGATTATATGGCTAAACAGATTGTGGAGGTGCATCATGAAGTCAAACAGAAGCTGGAGGAAGCTAATCGGAAGTATAAAGCTACAACAGATAAGCATAGGCGGAAGCAAGTGTTTGCGGTAGGTGATGAGGTCATGGTTTTCCTTCGTAAAGAGCGATTACCAGTTGGATCTTATAGCAAATTGCAGCAAAGGAAGTATGGGCCTTACACTGTCAGCAAGAAGATCAACAATAATACTTATGTTATAGACCTTCCATATAGTATGGGCATATTTAACACTTTCAATTTTGCTTATTTATCACCGTTTCATGAGTCCGCAAAGCCGTTATATCCAGATCTTGATTTCAACTTGAGGACGAGTTCTTTTCAAGTGGGGGAGAATGACGCGGAATCTGTTAGTAGTGCGTTTCTGGACCGATTGGATAGGCAGAAGTCCAAACAAAAGGCGAAACGGTGATGTGATTAGAATTGGCAGACCCGATCGACGACATCGGATCGGGCTAAAATTCGGTCGATTGAAGCGAAACGGCATTCAGAACATTATTATCAATATTGAATTTCGAGATTACTCTCTCTAAGCAAGGTTTTGCTTAAATTATTCATTGAACACTGCGTCAGATTAGAGATCCAATTAGTTGATTTGCTTTATGTATAGGTGGTGAACTGTAGAGGTGGCCACGAGCCGGTTTTGGCCTGGAACCAGCCCGGTCAAACCCGAGCCCGGCCCGTTGACCGGGCCCGCGGTTCGAAACCGGAACCGGCCCGTGGTCTACGGGCCCAGTTCCGGTTCCGAGAAGAACCAGTCCGGAACCGCCGGTTCTGGCCGGTTCAAAAAAAAATAATAAATAAAAAATTTAAAAAATGCAATTAAAAAAAATTTTCATTATTTAATTTTTTTTATAAAAAAAATGAACTCTAATTACCATGCATTGTAAGTGCATTGATCTTCAATTGCAATGCTTGGCTTGGGTGTATTGAACTCTAATTACAAGGCTTGGCTTGAGTTTTATAAACAACCCCTTTGATGGTCTCTTCATTCCCATTCGATGTGGGACTCTCGGTTTGCCTTGAACGCCTTCAATATGAGACTTTTGGCTTTGTCTTCATGTAAATGTCAAGAGTCCCACATCGAATGGGAATGAAGAGACCATCAAAGGGATTGTTTATAAAATCCAAGCCAAGCCATGAGAATGTGAAGTTGTATGCCTTTTGTGGCTACGATCCTTTGCTAATTAAGAGCAAAGGGTTTCATTGGACCGCCTAGAATCGGACCGGATCAATGGTCCGGTTCTCAGTTCTATGGTTTGCCGGTTCGGTTCCTAGTTCTAAAATTAAAAGACCGGTCTTACCGGTTCGGTTCCCTGTTCCGATCGGGAACTAATCACCCCTACAATTTTCATTTTGATTATAATTTATATTGAATAATTCATTATTTCATATTTTTATAATTATTTATTATTTATTTTATAATTTATTTTTAAAATTTTTAAATTACGAACCGGAACCGGCCTGAACGGAAACGGAACCGGAACCGCTAGGGGCGGTTCCGATTCCGGTTCACATGTGGCCACGAACCGGAACCGTCGGTTCCGAACCGTGGCCACCACTAGTGAACTGTGATATTCATTTGTTTCTTTAATGTTGAGGCCACTTCCAAAGAAGACATTATAAGTTTTGCTGCAGATTATTCGAATCAACCTATCTTTTTGTTTTTTGTTGTTTTGTCTGCGTCTCCCTTTGAACTCATACTTCATCATCATGATAATGGCAAGAGTCCTTTCTCGTTTGGAATATTTGCCTCGTATGCTCGTCTCCTAATACTTGTTCGACTGAGAAATCTAAGCACAGTTATTTTTTCAAAGTGACTTCTTGAAAACCACGACCAGCTAAAGACATTAAAAAAGAAAATATTGTATGGTCTATATATATTGTCGTGACCTAAAAAATAATTTTCATTTTTCGGGCTAATGGATTATTAAGACTAATCTTAACTCGGGCCCTCCCAAGCCCTACCAATTCATAACTTAAGGTTTAAGTTTTTAACATGCAAATATTTTCATGCTTGGAGTCGCCACTAATCAATTTGTGGTAGGCTGATTAGAAACCTAAATAAAACATAGGGAGATATGTTTTATTTCTACGAACCAGAGATTCTAAGCCCGGGGACTTGATTACGCTAGATCTAGTCTAACGCCCTTTCGGTACCTTTTCTTTTAAAAAAATGTTTTGACAGGCAGTTCGGATCCATTTCAAATTAATCACTAACATGTGAGATGTTCATGCGAGTGCGCAAACCATCAATTTAACACCCAATAAAGCGTTAAATAAATTGCAAACTTTGAAGAATTACTTATCTCGAAGCAACGTAAGCATCTACGTTGTTAGCTAGAAAATAACATTGACAATCCTAATATGATTTCTAATTAACAAGCAATTCACTCAATATTTTTGGATTTTCACTTATTTAAATGAAAACTAGTCTATATGCAATGACGTGCAAAAATTGACATGCGAATTAATGTAACCTAACATGCAAACTATATGTCATGCGACGACGTGACATAATTCCAATGACGGGCAAATGATTTATTTTTGGCATTTTCTGATGAAATTCGGAATAATGAAAATGCCTAAAATAACATACAATCTATGATGATTTAACATATATTAACATGACTTATTTTTGGGATTTTTGTTAAAATTCGAAATTAAAAAAAATTACCCAAATCATGAATGCAATCTATCCTAATTTAATCTATCCTAAGATGATTCTTTTTGGGTTTTCATGAAAATTCGAAATTAAAAAATAGCCTAAACAATCTATTAAGATTAGAATATTACTTAATTTAAACTAGGAAATAGATTATCTCAAGTCCTAATTTAAATTAAATAATTACTCTATCTTCTAGATATATTTAGGATTCCCTAAACATGCAAAACTCTTATTCAAATCCTAACCGATATTTTTTTGAATTTTCTTTTTATTTGCAAAGGAAAAACAATTTAAACAGAGATAACATCCACATTCAAACAACCACACGATCTGCCGGATTTGTTTCAAACTCGGATTAGGCATAAAAATCGAACTATCGGTCATATCTATAGGGTTATAGATATTGACGGAAAGTCGATCATTCAAATTTGGAAAGCAGATAAAAATCATTATCGTATCCAAGTGATTATGGATAGGATAATACTTTTCCGTATCGCCGCGTATCAGACCTTAGGGCTAAGGTCGGATAGTCGTCCAGATACGTTGCTCAATTAGGAACGATTCCTAATTTTGAATATTTTCAAAATATTACAGATATCACAGGCATTATCCTAAGATATCTAATTATCCATCAAATACTCATGCAATATTCCAAACATTCAAATTAGGAAATTTAATATTCTGAAAAATATAGGATAATGTTCAATTACCTAATTTGCAGATAATCTTCTAAATTCGAATCACGATGGTTCGGGATTGCGGATCGGGACGGACAACCGGCAACGGGCGGCGATCGAGTCGGGATTGGCGGCGACGTTAAGAGCGAGTAACGGCAGCACCGGCGGGGCTGTGCAGCGGTGGCGTGGGCGTCAGGCGCGGCGGTCCGGGCAGCTCGGGTGCTGTTCCGGCGGTGTAGGCGTCGGGACGTCAGCTTGCGGAGGCTTGCGGAGGCGTTGATCGGTGACTTGGCCGGTGGCTGTAGACGGCGACTTCAACGGTAGTGGGCGGAGCAGCAACGTCGGAGGGCACGGCTGTTGGCGAGAGTGGCTGAGGCTAAGCGGCACGGCAGCTTCGTCGGCGCGGCAGGGGCGGTAGTGGCGTCCTCCGGCGCGGCGGCTGTGACTCCGGGAAGCAGCAGCAACGGCGCAGCAACAAAGGTGGCGTCGGCGTGGAAGGCGGCGGCACGGCAGCTGTGTCAGCGCGACAGGAACGGCGGGAGGAGAGGACTGCGGCGGTTGTGGCGGCGAATCGGCGGAGGTGTGCTGCTCGGTGGTTGGGACACACGGCGGGATGCAGCGGCGGGAAGCGGCTGCACACGGTGGGACGGGTTGAGGCGAGCGGCGGCAGAGGCGGCGGCAGCAAGGGACGCCGGCGAAGCACAGCACAGCGAGCGGCAGCGTATGGCTCGCGCGGCGAGCGGCGCGCGGTGGGGAATCTCGCCGGCCTCTCTCCCTTTCTCCCTCTCACTCTCACTCTCACTCTCAAAAATCAGATCTGAAATTATGTGTAGTCCCCCGAAAATCTGACCTAAACATGTTTATATAATGCTAACCTAGGTCAATTAGATGGGCTTGCTAGTCCTAATGGGCTTAAACTTAGGCTTAGGCTCTAATTTAATTTAAATGGACTGAATTAACTTGGGCTTTTAATTAATTAAGCACAATGGGCTGAATTAAGCTCAAATTAAAATAACCGATCCCGTTTGACTTGTAATTCCCGGCCCTTGCATTCCGAGCGAGCCGAGTCTCGTTCGATGGAATTTAAGCTCATTCGCCATCGCCAATCCGATGCAATAATGCAATTAAATGAACCTAAACTATATGCTATGCAATTTAAATATTTTTTGTTTAGGGGTTAAAAATTTAATCCCTAATTTTCTATGCAAATTACATTAAATAACGCGCCAAAATTTAGGTGTCAACAGCTGCCCCTCTTTGAAGGTAAGCTCGCAGAGGTTGCATTCAAAGATTAAATGGTACCTAAATTTCAACTATGCAAATGCAATGAATGTTGTTTTTGTCGGGATTATGAGTCCCATTTTTGAAATGCATTAAAGAAATGATGCATGCCAACATGAATAGAAAACATACCTGGAATTACTTACTTGACATGAACGATAACGCAATTCAAGGCACGACTCTGACTTGTATGTTGTTTGGCAAATGTCTGGGCTCAGTCCCATAGGTATTGCCTAATACACTGTTGATGAACTTCAGTGATCTGCAATTAAGTCAAAACACGCGAAGAAAACTCGACGTATCCAACCATCATCTGGATTCGCGAGAGCAGTTCCGACTTTTACAAACTACCTATACATCTCCATAGGTGTTTGTAAAGATTTGGCCGCTTCACCTATACCTGCTCATAGGCGCATCACGGGGGAACTTTTGAAATTAAGAGGATATTCCGACCTTTATGAGATACTTATACATCTCCATAGGTACTCATAAAGATTTGGCCGCCTCACTTATACCTGCTCATAAGTGAACTGCGGGGGAATACCTGGGATTAAGAGAATATTCCGACCTTTATGAAATACATATACCTGCTCATATGCATTCATAAAGATTTGACCGCTTCACCTATACCTACTCATAGGCGAGTAACGAGGGAACCTCTAGGATAATGAGAATATTCCGACCTTTACGAAATACATATACCTGCTCATATGCATTCATAAAGATTTGGCCACTTCACCTATATCTGCTCATAGGCGAGTAGCGGGGGAATACCTTCTCATAGGCGGGTCACGGGGGAAATATCTTCTGAGATTGCGTGAAAATATGTGATTTGGTGAACAGAAGGGCTAGATCGAGTGTTCAAGGGTTCCTTGACAAAGTACCTGGACATCATCAGAGATACCTGAAAAGGCTTGATCAATAGACACCTAAACATCATCAAAGGCATCTAGAGATCACAACAAAATGATCTAATATGGGGCCTGACGATTGCTCGAACAGGTTAGGGATACCTGAATAGTCATAGACATCCAAGGGATAGAGATATACTTACCTGGCAATATCTCCGACTCTTGAGGGGGTGTCTCCTGCTAAACACGATTTTAGGCAAGATGTAATATGCATTCGCGCACTATCAAGAACACACATATACCCATGCACTATGATTTCAACTGGTTTTTATGCACGATGGTTTTGTCAAATCGGCATTCCAAACTTCACTGGAGAAAAATCATGACAAGACAATCCGAACTCACGAGCGGACATCTTGAAAATGTCGAATGAGGGATTTCCGGTCCGAAAAGGCTTTCTCTCATTCACATAAAAAAGGCTGATTTATGAAAATCGCTCAATCTTACCATCATCATGTTGACAAGGGTCTGAGTAATCTCGCAAGCGGTACGACCTTACTAATCTGAGAGGTCTTTGCTGGGACCGTAATGTGGGCTTGGTCAATGGCTTAGCAAAAGAGATTCTTTGAGTCGAGGCTATTGAAAGAAAATACTCCACAATTGTCTCCGAGTTTACAAGTTAAGAACCCTGCAAAATGAGATAGAAATGGATTTGCTCGCACTTCTTCAAGCTAAGCTTGTAAACATCTGAAACTCTACGTTAGTTCAAGTGCCATAATCTGAAGAGACTTTGCAAGGGATGTAACGTAGGCTAGGCTTATGGGTTGAGAAATGAATGGATCATTAGGCTCAAAATGTGTATAACTGGGGTGAATAAGTTGGTGATCATCTCAGCATTGTCACCGGTCTTCTTCTTCGCCAGGGATTGTCTCCTCGGTAGATACCCCACTAACTTCGAAAGTTCATCACTTGATTCCTTTGAGACTTTTAGGATTACTGCTCTACTGGGGATGATTTTGATGTCACATTCTGACATTTTTTCATTGGGCATTGGCCTTACTTTTACCAAGCACACTGCTTTTTCTTGCCATTTTTCCTTTTTACAATGTGAACACTAGGTCAGCTATATTTGACTGAATGACTTGTCATTGGAACTTTCAAGGATTTCTGTCTTCCATCGACGCTCTGGATATGCTGCTTGAACAATGATGACTTTTTGCCTTGCCCTAGTGTAGGGGATGATCACCAACTGGGTTTAAGAAATGAACTTGCAGGCTCAATTGGGCTTAGCAAAGGATGAAATGTGTATAGGATAGAGAAGGAAATGCTCTTCGTCATCCTAAGGCACCTGAACTTCGTATGAATTCATCTGAAAAAGCAACACTCGAAGATTGATGCAAGTGAGAGCAAGAAAATTTCTAATCATTTTCACCTTATGCTACTGATTTACCTCCGGTTTGCCCCGATGTGGGGGTGGTTCTTGACAGGGGTAATTTGAAAACTTTTCTTCAAGTGTTTAGGCTCAAAGAGGCAAAACAAGGGGATAACTTGTAGCATTTAAGATAGAGAAATAAAGTGCCTCTTGTTATCTTGATCGTCGTACCTTTTGTGAGAGAACTCTTTACCTTGCAGACATGAAATTTTTCCACTCAACTCACTAAAGATTAGTGCATGGGACTGTGTATAGGATGGGGCTTGCGTATAGGATGGGGCTTGCCTTTCATCATCCCGATGCAACTCATTCGATACATTCAATTCATTCCGCATGAATTATCAAATTGTCTAAATATACTTCCCCTTTGAAATCAATAATACTGATCGACAAAATAATCATGCGGAAATTAAAGCTAATGCAAACATCTTAACTTGAAATTGATTGAAATCATTTATCGATCAGTGAAATGTTTGCAATTCGGAATATAAAACCAAACACTGGAAAACTTTTGCTGCAAAATGATAGATTTTATCAGGAATAATACATCTTTACAGCATCAGAATTAACAGGATTGGAGAACTCATGACCGTTCATTTCCGCGAGGATCAGGGCAACTCCGGGAAGCACCTTTTTAACCACATATGGACCGATGTAGTTTGGAGCAAATTTACCTCCCGGAACAGGGAAGATTGACAGCACCTTCCTTAGGACTAGATCATTTACCTCGAAGTGTCTTGGACGCACCTTTTGGTTGAAGGATCTAGCTATCCTCTGCTGATAGGTTTGATCATAGCAAATGGCTCTCAGCCGCTTTTCATCAATCAGGTTCAACTACTCGTGTCTTTGTCGCATCCATTCCGCTTCAGACAACTCCACTTGGGATAAAACACGCAGGGAAGGGATCTCTACTTCAATAGGCAGGACTACTTCCATGCCATATACCAGGGAAAAAGGGGTCACACCGACAGAGGTTCGGATGGAAGTCCGATATGCCATTAGTGCAAATGGCAATCTTTCATGCCAATCACGATAGTTTTCAGCCGTTTTGGCCAGGATCTTCTTGATGTTTTTCTTAGCGGCTTCGACTGCTCCATTCATCTGTGGACGATAGGGAGATGAATTCAAATGCTTGATCTTGAACTCATTGAACAGCTAATCCATGAACTTGTTGTTCAAATTCGTCCCATTATCAGTGACAATAGCCTCGAGAACACCACAACAAGCGATTATGTCTCGCCTGATGAATTTTACAATATTCTTCGCAGTAACGTTGGCATAAGACGCAGCTTCGATCCACTTGGAGAAATAATCAATCGCAACCAAGATGAATCGGTGTCCATTCGATGCCTTGGGATTGATCGGGCCAATCACATCGATGCCCCACATTGAAAAAGGCCATGGCTCGGACACCTGATGTAACTCCATGAGGGAAACATTTCTTTTATCCCCGTGAACTTGACATCGATGGCATCTTCGAACATGTTGGATGCAATCACTTTCAAGACTGAGCCAACAATAACCCAACCTCATGATCTTCTTAGCTAATATGTGGCCATTCATGTGTGGACCACATATCCCCTCGTGTATCTCTTGCATGATTCTGGTGGCTTCAGTTGCGTCTACACACCTCAGCAGGATCGAATTATAAGATCTTTTGTACAGCTTTTCACCACTGACAAAGAATTTTGAAGCCATTTTCATTATGTACTTCCTGTCGGCTGGAGTGCTTCCTTCAGGAAATTCTTGTCTCTGGATGTAGTTCATGATATCGTAATACCATGGCTTTTCGTCGGGTTCTCCGTTCACAACCATACAGTAAGCCGGTTTTGTCAAGACTTCGATCTTCAAAGGTTCTACCTCAACTCCACCAGTTACTTGCAGCATGGATGATAACATAGCTAGTGCATCAGCGAACTGATTGTGGGATCTCGACAAGTACTTAAAGGAGATGTCTTTAAATTCCTTTATGATTTTTTCGAGGTAATCGTGGTACGGCACCAATTTGGTGTCTCTCATCTTTCACTCTCCCACAGTTTGGAGAATAATCAGAGCGGAATCACCAAACACTTTCAATTTGATTATCCCCATTTCCACTGTGGCTTAGAGTCCGAGGATGCAAGCTTCGTACTCGGCTATGTTGTTGGTACACGAGAACACCAACTTGGCTGCTACTGGATAATGCTGTCCATCTGGAGATATCAAAACAGCCCCAGTGCCGGAACCAGCCAAGTTCACGGCCCCATCGAAGAACATGGTCCAAGTGTCCTCCTTTATTACCAGAATGCGATCTTCTGGGGAATATCTGTCATCATCCGAGGTTCCGGGATTCTCGGCTAACACATCAGCAATTACTCGGCCTTTGACTGACTTCTGTGGCATCATCTGGACATCAAATTCTGAAATCAAAATTTGCCACTTGGCTAGCTTCCCTACTAAAGCCGGTTGATCAAATAGATACTTGATGGGATCATTCTCAGTCACAAGCAAAGTCTGGTGATGCAATGTATACTGTCTCAGCCTATGAAGCACTCATACCAGTGCAGCACAAGTCTTCTCAACTTCAGGATAATTCAACTCCGAGACGGTAAACTTCTTACTCAAGTAATAAATGGCTCGCTCTTTTCCATCTTCAGGATTTTTCTGGGCTAGCATCGCTCCTAGATACTCGCTATGAATCGTGAGGTAAAGGATCAAAGGCTGACCCGGCATCGGAGGGACTAGCACTGGTGGTTTCATCAGGTACTGCTTTAGCTCATTAAACGCTTCCTGGCAATCATCGTCCCACTCCACTTGAGCATTCTTCCTTAGAAGTTTGAAGAACGGTTTAGCAGTTTCGGAGAGCTGGGAAATGAAACGGGCTATGTAGTTCAATCTACCTAGGAGGCTCCGCACTTCTTTCACGGTTGACGGGGGTTGAAGCTTACATATAGCCTTTGCTTTGGAAGGATCAACTTCAATGCCTTTACTACTTACTACGAACCCGAGTAGTTTGCCCGACGTTGCTCCGAATATGCACTTCACTGGATTAAGACGGAGTTTAAACTCACGGAGTCGGTCGAACAACTTCTTCAGGGTATCAACATGACTCTCTCCGGGACGAGACTTGGCAATCATGTCATCAACATAGATCTCAATCTCCTTATGCATCAAGTCATGGAAAAGAGTCACCATTGCCCGTTGATATGTTGCCCTGGCATTTTTAAGATCAAAAGGCATGACCTTATAGTGGAACGTTCCCTAAGGAGTGATGAACGTTGTTTTCTCCTTATCGTTGTCCTTCATTCTTATCTGATTATAGCCCGAGAAACCATCCATGAAGGAAAACAGCTCAAATCCAGCAGTACTGTCTACCAGAACATCTATGTGCGGTAATGGGAAGTCATCTTTAGGACTAGCCTTGTTCAGGTCACGATAATCGATACAAATCCGAACTCGGCCGTCCTTCTTCATGACTGGCACGATGTTGGCTACCCAGGTAGGGTATTGGGTGACTTCGATGAATCCCACTTTCAAGAGCTTCATAACTTCCTCCTCTATTTTTTTCGAAAGCTCAGGTTTGGTTCTCCGTAGCCTTTGTTTCTTGGGCGGCATGCTGGGATTAGTAGGCAAGCCATGCTCCACAATAGAGGAGTCTAAACCCGGCATATCGGTATATGACCAGGCAAAAATGTCCTAGTAATCCTTCAGCAATTGGACCAGGCGTCTCGCTTCACCTTTGGGGAGGGTTGCCCCTATCTTCACCTCTTTGGGTTCTCCGAAATCACTCAGATTGACGGTGATAGTTTGATATACCGTCAGGACTTTAGGTCTTTCATGATGCTCTAGGTCACGCTGAATATCTGAGGAATCATCGAGTTCGCTGGTATCATCGAGATCAGGCTCGGCAGCTCATAATTCATCGGATTGGACCGTTCCCATACCCTCATGCGTCACAAGATTACCCCTGAAACATAAAGTAAGGGATTTAAAAGGACAAACAGGGCTAAACATTGCAGTTTTTTTTTGTAATTAATTTTTTGTGTTTTTGTTTTTCTGAAATTCATTTCAAAAAGGTTTTAACACGAAGAAGCATGAAGAAGCCCAGGCCTTAGAATTCTCTTGGACTATATTTTCTTTTATCGGTTGGATATCATCACCGGGCTGGTTTGATATACCTCAACATGCCCTCAAAAAAGGAAAACAATTTGTAATTTCATTGATTATCACCAAAGGAATTACATTTATTGAATGAAAATTGCAACAATCAAATCCTAGAAATGAAAATGGAAAGTAGCACCCGAGACGGGGCAAGTCCTAAAAACCAGTAAAAATTCCCACGCAGGGGAGTGTGCGAAAAAGTAAAAGTTTTACTCTTGTGGGCCTGTGCCCATTCCCTCTAACGGTCCTTCTTCAATAGCTCCAATGAAGACATCATCGAACAGGGCAGTGATTCCGTCCATTGCATCATCAGAATCTCCTGTTATTGAGGTGTTGGATCATCCGTACCTTCCCATCCGTCAGGGACAATATCACGGGGATCAACATAAAAGCTCGGGGGCACTGAGTACTTCACATAATAGTCAAACTTGCCGCTCGGTTGCCCCAAAGTGTCGATCATCTCTTTTCCTTCATCAGCCTTAAGCGTGCTCTCTATGATCTCTTCATCATCGATCACGTCTTCGAGCAGGGGCATGTCTTCAGGCAAAGGATCGAGCTTATCCTTCCCGGTGTTCAATGTAGCAAACTCTTCGTCCCAATTGATAACCACTTCAGAGATAGTAGAGACGATGCCAGTATGGTCAGCATAAACAATCATCCCAGCTTTTACCATCTTTGAAATTCTTTCTCTCATGATAGCCAGGGAAAGGACCTCATTGCTCGGGTAATAACCGGCTTTCACCAACTCGCCATAGACGTCAGCAGTGTACACCTTGATGTTCTTGATTCGACCAGCATCGAAACTGAATATGGCATTCACATTGCCCGCGTGATCAGGGAGTGGGTTGCTCTGAACATTCGGCTTAGCGGGTTGGAATGAGAAAGCCTTCGTGTCCAAGAGGTTCTGGATTCGATTCTTGAGGATATAGCAATCGTCGGTTGAGTGTCCCAGCTCGCCCATGTGATAATCACATTACTTCGACGGGTCGCAGTTATAGAATTGCTCGGGATTAGGCCGCTTTGGCTCGGTAGTAAGCAAGCCTTTTTTCCGGAGCACTGCCAATACTTGAGACAACGATCCGGGGAGGGGAGGTGAATTGGCACTTGTTGTTCCTCCTCTGAAAAGGTTGACGACCCGAGTTTTGTTGCTGAGCTTCTGCTACTTGGATTGCTGGGGCGGAGTTAGTATTCCGCCGGCTCGGTTAGTTATAAGTCACATTCACTTCGGCTGCCGGTTCTTTCTCCTTCCTCGCACCAAATCTTTTGGTTGACGAAGACGGCTCCACGAACCACCCGTCTTTCAGTCCTATCTCAATTTGTTCGCCTATGGGGATGAGTTGGTTGAAGTTGTCAGCTGGAATGGCCACCATCCGATTACGGTACTCGAACGGGAGAGTTTTCACGAACATTCTCTTCAACTCACTGTCTATGGGTTCCGGAACGACCTGAGCAGCTATATTCCTCCATCTGATGGCATAGTCTTTGAAGGACTCAGTCTTTTTCATTTGAGCACGCTCGAGATTATCACGGGTAGGAATAATGTCTATTATGAACCTGTACTGCTTTAGGAACGCTTCACTAGCTTCCTTCCAGGTTTTGAGGCCATTTATCTTCTTCATGAGATACCAGTTCAAAGCAGGACCCGTCAAACTTGCTTGAAACGCATGGATCATCAGGAGTTCATTGTCAACATACGAAGTCATCTGTACGTGGTACAACTGCAGGTGGGCTTTTGGGCACGTGGTGCCATTGTACTTATCAAAGTCCGGCATCTTGAACTTCTTTGGGATTTTGATCTGTGAGTACAGGGACAGATCGATCGAGGGTGAATCCTGTGAACCCTCCAGCTGCTTCACTCTCTCTTCGAGTTTGTTGACTCATTCATCGGGCTTTTGTTTGTTGACGACGATGTGGACGGGGTCATCTTCCAAATCGGGAATATCGTCATCTTCCTCAATATCAACATTCTTTCCACCTTTATGCTTCGGCGCTGATGTTTCGAGGGATGCTGGAACGGGGACCGACCGAAGAGCTTTGATTTCGGTAGACATTTGTTGCATTGCGATGACGACTTGCTTCATCTGATCCTCCATGCTAACAATACGTTCTTGTAAGTCGGTTTGATCGGCCATTCTGGCTCTCGATCGCGTACTAATGGGCGATCATGATCGGTCCGTAATTACCTAATTTCAAAAATAGAGCATGGTAAGTATGTGTCCTCAAAACGATCGGTCCATGACTCAGTCTAATCATCTCTTTTTATTCCCATTTTTCATGGCATTTTTCATTATTCCAAGTATTTGTGAAAATGGTGGCAAATTTCTTAGGAAAAAATGACTTATGACAGACCTAGGAAAATAATGATAAGAATTGAAAGTAATTTTTTTTCAAAGCTTTATTTTTCTTTTTCTTTCCCTTTGAAAAAAAAATTCAATAATTATTACTTTCAAAAATTACGATCGACTTAGACCTATCATGGACCAACCAAAGAAAAAGACGAAACATAAATAAATTGCGAGATAGAGATTCAGAAAACTTACTTCACCGGGTAGGATTATGGCAATCACATAGACATGCGCATGAAATGTGAGGTTCGATTTCTATCTAGACTCTGGCTTGCAAAGTGGAGACGCGAGGATTACCGAGCTAAACCAGTCATGGTGGTGGTTAGGCTGGGATTCCCCTGACTCCGGCTTAGTCAAAGAGCCGACCCGGGTTGCAAAGGGCGCAAACGTGGTGGGTATTCAATGACACCATGAAAGAAAATTTCGGCACCGAGGAGGGCGACCCGTACCACATGATTTTGGTCGAGGTATCCACTACCTCAGTACCATCCTAAACCTATGCCGCCCAGGTCCTGCAGCGGGTAGTGTATGCAGTGTAGTGTAAATGTAAGGCATGCACAACAGGTTATATCAAACAGCGCTTCGTACATAAATTAAACCATACATTCGAACACCTCCCTGCAAAACAAGAGTTAACAATCACGCCTCCCCTTATACCTCCCATTCTGCAAGAACATTTAACACCGAAAATATTAGGGACGTACCTGGGATCCTTGCTGCCAAACAAAAATTATTTTGAAAAGCAAAATTGACCTAAGTCCACTAAGAGTTTTAACTCATCTCCCCAGCGGAGTCGCTAAGCTGTCACGACCTAAAAAATAATTTTCATTTTGCGGGCTAATGGATTATTAAGACTAATCTTAACTCGGGCCCTCCCAAGCCCTACCAATTCGCAACTTAGGATTTAAGTTTTTAACATGCAAATATTTTCATGCTTGGAGTCGCCACTAATCAATTTGTGGTAGGCTGATTAGAAACCTAAATAAAACATAGGGAGATATGTTTTATTTCTACGAACCAGAGATTATAAGCCCGTGGACTTGGTTACGCTAGATCTAGTCTAACGCCCTTTCGGTACCTTTTCTTTTAAAAAAATGTTTTGGCAGGCAGTTCGGATCCATTTCAACTTAATCACTAACATGTGAGGTGTTCATGCGAGTGCGCAAACCACCAATTTAATACCCAATAAAGCGTTAAATAAATTGCAAGATTGGAAGAATTACTTACCTCGAAACAACGTAAGCATCTGCGTTGTTAGCTAGAAAATCACATTGACAACCCTAATATGATTTCTAATTAACAAACAATTCACTCAACATTTTTGGATTTTCACTTATTTAAATGAAAATTAGTCTATATGCAATGACGTGCAAAAATTGATATGCGAATTAATGCAACCTAACATGCAAACTATATGTCATGCGACGACGTAACATAATTCCAATGACGGGCAAATGATTTATTTTTGGCATTTTCTGATGAAATTCGGAATAATGAAAATGCCTAAAATAACATGCAATCTATGATGATTTAACATATCCTAACATGACTTATTTTTGGGATTTTTGTTAAAATTCGAAATTAAAAAAAATTACCCAAATCATGAATGCAATCTATCCTAATTTAATCTATTCTAAGATGACTCTTTTTGGGTTTTCATGAAAATTCGGAATTAAAAAATAGCCTAAACAATCTATTAAGATTAGAATATTACTTAATTTAAACTAGGAAATAGATTATCTCAAGTCCTAATTTAAATTAAATAATTACTCTATCTTCTAGATATATTTAGGATTCTCTAAACATGCAAAACTCTAATTCAAATCCTAACCGATATTTTTTTGAATTTTCTTTTTATTTGAAAAGGAAAAACAATTTAAACAGAGATAACATCTACATTCAAACAACCATGCGATCCGCCAGATTCGTTTCAAACTCGGATTAGGCACAAAAATCGAACTATCGGTCATATCTATAGGGTTATAGATATTGACGGAAAGTGGATCATTTAAATTTGGAAAGCAGATAAAAATCATTATCGTATCCAAGTGATTATGGATAGGATAATAATTTTCCGTATCGCCGCGTATCGGACCTTAGGGCTAAGGTCGGATAGTCGTTCAGATACGTTGCTCAATTAGGAACGATTCCTAATTTTGAATATTTTCAAAATATTACAGATATCACAGGCATTATCCTAAGATATCTAATTATCCATCAAATACTCATGCAATATTCCAAACATTCAAATTAGGAAATTTAATATTCTGAAAAATATAGGATAATGTTCAATTACCTAATTTGCAGATAATTTTCTAAATTCGAATCATGATGGTTCGGGATTGCTGATCGGGATGGACAACCGGCAACGGGCGGCAATCGAGTCGGGATCGGCGGTGACGTCAAGAGTGAGTCACGGCAGCACCGGCGGGGCTGTGCAGCGGCAGCATGTGCGTCAGGCGCGGCGGTCCGGGCAGCTCGGGTGCTGTTCCGGCGGTGTGGGCGTCGGGACGGCAGCTTGTGGAGGCTTACGGCGGCGCTGCTCGGTCACTTGGCCGGTGGTTGTGGACGGCGACTTCAACGGCGGTGGGCGGAGCAGCAACGTCGGAGGGCGCGGCTGTTGGCGAGAGTGGCTGAGGCTCGGCGGCACGGCAGCTTCGTCGGCGCGGTAGGGGCGGCAGTGGCGTCCTCCGGCGCGGCAGCTGTGACTCCGGGAAGCAGCAGCAACGGCGCAGCAACAAAGGCGGCGTCAGCGTGGAAGGCGGCAGCACGGCAGCTGTGTCGGCGCGGCAGGAACGGCAGGAGAGGATGGTGGCGGTTGTGGCGGCGAATCGGCGGAGGTGTGCTGCTCGTTGGTTGGGACACACGGCGGGATGCAGCGGCGGGAAGCGGCTGCACGCGGTGGGACGGGGTGAGGCGAGCGGCGGCAGAGGCGGCGGCAGCAAGGGACGCCGGCGAAGCGCGGCACGGCGGGCGGCGGCGTGTGGCGCGCGCAGCGAGTGGCGCGCGGTGGGGAATCTCGCCGGCCTCTCTCCCTTTCTCCCTCTCACTCTCACTCTCACTCTCACTCTCAAAAATCAGATCTGAAATTATGTGTCATCCCCCAAAAATCTGACTAAATATGTTTATATAATGCTAACCTAGGTCAATTAGATGGGCTTGCTAGTCCTAATGGGCTTAAACTTGAGCTTAGGCTCTAATTTAATTTAAATGGGCTGAATTAACTTGGACTTTTAATTAATTAAGCACAATGGGCTGAATTAAGCTCAAATTAAAATAACTGAGCCCGTTTGACTTGTAATTCCCGGCCCTTGCATTCTAAGCGAGCCGAGTCTTGTTCGATGAAATTTAAGCTCACTCGCTACCGCCAATCCGATGCAATAATGCAACTAAATGAACCTAAACTTATGTTATGCAATTTAAATATTTTTTGTTTAGGGGTTAAAAAATTTAATCTCCAATTTTCTATGCAAATTACACTAAATGACGCGCCAAAATTTAGGTATCAACATATATTATGTAAGCTAAATCCATTTCAACCATTGATCATGTGAGCTTCACGATAAGATGCCTATAATCAATGATTGAAATATTATTATTCTACATTATCTATAAACCATACAATAACTTTTCGACGTGATTGCTCCTCAAATCTGCTTGTCTCGTGGAATCGTACTTAAGTATTCTTTTAGAATAAACTATATTTGCGCTCGTTGTTACGTATGTCAGAGTTGGAGACAAAATGTTTCTCTATGGTCTACCCAGTTTTGCTCTTCAAGTCCCGCGGTTCTTAGTCATTATAGGTTCGCGTTTTAGTTCTTGAAGGGAATTTCTACCATCTCGCAAGCGCTTTTATGGGACCATTCAATATTCAACGTGGATCGTTGGATAAAAGGAAAAAAAACGTGGTCCGTCATATCTGCTTTGTAAATCAGTTTTCTATCGTAACATACTGTCGTTAAAGGAAAGTGTAAGCGTGAGAGTGATTAAACTTACATTTGATTAATAAAAGTTACAGTGAGTAAAGAAAATTACTAATACCCACGTTGCAAAACTTTACAAATTGTAAAGAAATTAGATATTTGTCTATCAATAACACAGAAGAAAGTTACTATTAACTTAAGTAAATTATTATTCTTGAGGAATTACAAACCATATGATCCAAAAGATTTATAACCACTTGTGGTACATAGCGCCCTTTAAAGAAAAGTTACAAAACGAAATGTTATAGATATATTGCTATTAGTGAGGACAATTGTGTGCGCCAAAGGAAACTTATGATCCATTAGGTAATTTTCGGGTGAATTACCAAAAAAATCTTAAACTTATTGCAATTGTACCAATTGAGTCCCAAACTTTTGTTTTTTGGCTAATTGAGTTATAAAACTTTTGTTTTTGGCTAATTGAGTCATAAACCTTTTTGTATTTATGCTAATTCAGTCTATCCAGAAAATTTTGTTTGAAAATCGCTAACATGTATGTTGGCCATCCTACGTGGTCCATGTGGAGTGACCGAGGCTGATGTGGATAATTTTTAATAATATTTTAATATCTGTTTACATTTTTATTTATATTTATATTTTCTTTTTCATTTTTTTTCTTTTCTTTCTCTTTTTTTTCTTCCCTTCTTCCTCAAGCCGATGAGGTCAACCTCTCCAGCCACTAACGAGGGCAAACTCACCTAGCGACGGTGAGGTCGAGCCTCGCCATGGCAAGGTGAGCCTCACTCTCACTAGTGGCCTCGCCAGTTAGAGGAAGAAGGGAAGTAAAAAAAAGAAAGGGAAAGAAAAAATATTAAAATTTGTCAACGTCAGCATCAATCGCGCCACGTAAGATGGCTGGTGTCTATGTCAGCAATTTCTGCCCAAAATTGGCCGGCCGGATTGAATTGATGTAAATGCAAAAGATTTAAAACTGAATTGACATGATTGCAATAGGTTTAGGACTTTTTTGGTAATCTTTTCGGTAATTTTCTAACAATAGTGAAAAGAAATATACTATTAGTTTAAATAAATTAATATTTTTTGGTGGAATATTACGAACTTAGGGCCCACATAACTTAGAACGACAAAAGACACATTACGTCCTTTAAAGAAAAGTTGCAAAGTGCTATGTAATAGGTATATTACGAAGGCGAAACAAGGTTAAGATTGATTATGGGAGTTCAAATCGCGCATTTTCTCTTACGGGACTATAGAATGACCTTGTTCTCGAAACTGTTTTGAAGTTGCAATTTTGTCTCTTCATACTTGGCTAAGTAAAGATTAAATACTTTGGCGAGAAAATAACACAAATGGTCTATCAACTTTAATTCAATGTGCATTGTCATCTCTAGACTTTTAATTTATTTAATGTAGTCCATTAACTATTGTTAAATGTTCAATCTAGTCCCTAGCTATATGAAAAATATTCAATATGGTCATTCCATGAATTCAAATTAACAAAATCTGCTGATGTAACTTCCAATCCGTTAAACTTGAATGATGGACCAATAAAAACAGAGTTACACGCGGATTAAGCACATAAGATATCCATCTCAAGTCAGGACATAATACTTTGCATCATCAAATAATAATATACATGTTAACGTTCTAGTTTTATTTTTCATTTTCTAAACTAGAGAGAATAGAGCGGTGAGACAAAGGGAAATGGCTACCTTTCCTTGGCTTCTTTGCTTCACTAAACAATGCAGGCCGAGAGACCAACTGCGAGTTGCTACAGGAGATCGAAGCAGAGAGTGACGTTATGGCCACGGCACGATTAAATAAAATCTTTTAGTATAGTTAAATTAATTTATGATCTATAAACTGGAATTAACAATATTAATTAAGATTAAATTTTCATAACTATCATTATCATTATATTTACAATTGTCTAATTACGTAAGACTTTCAAACGTTCCGTATTCCAAAACGAGGCAACTGCCTTCACAACTAGAATAATGGCAATGATTAATTAAATAATCTTGTAATAGCATAACAGTTTAATACTTATGTTAGAATAATCACGAAGTTTATATCATAGATACTGAATTTACAAATAATAATTTTCACAGCATACCATTTGAAGTTGGTTATAGATTATGATGAGAACACTTCATGCTTTGTAAGCATTTCGATGGCTTTTATTTAATTTTTATATCTCAAATATTTGAAGGAACCATAAAAGTACATGACCTTTCTAATGGCACAAATGAATTAAAAGTCACAATTGTAGGAAAGCGACAACATCCTTCATGGCGAAATTTGGATCAATAGAAAATCGTAGATCAAATGGCAAGATTTAATTTAGAGCTACATACTGAACAAAATCATACACACTTAATTCACTTTGGCACTTGAATAGTCCTAGAATTTTGTTTTACATGAAACAACATCATGCTTTTAGGTTTTACCTCTCGAAAACATATTAAAACATCAATTATGTTATAATTAAGATAAAGCAATTCATGCATTATATAAGATATTGTAACTACGCCCATATAACACAGTTATAGGAACTAATTATTTTATAATTTTTGTTATCTATAATTGTATTATTATTAAGTCATTATTTGAAAGCCAATAGAGTGAAATAGATAAATAGGTCACTCGGAATCAACTCGCGCATATAGAACACAAAAATAATGAACCCAACTTATTTCATTCTTGTTAAGCCATTCCAAGAACTCAATCTGAATACATCATACCTTGAAACCAAATGAAATCCATGACAAAATTACCGTAACACATTGTCCGAATGATGTGGAACATAACATATTCTTACACCATTCACTTGTATTGGCTATTAAGGTGACCAACCATTCTTTAAACTAAGAAATTTCACTTATCTAGAGCCCAAAGAGAGAGGATGAATCTGGATAGCAAGAACCAACTCTTTCCTAGCACCCAGTTCAAAACAAGCTCAAAGGTTGCCAATCTTTCTCCACAATTTAGGTTTCAGACCACAGGGCAGTGGAAATCTAACGATTTATTAGGTCCATAACCAGTACTTGATTTTTGAAGGTGGCAAGAAAACAATCACTCGGTGAAAGAATAGTTCTCGTACCTAATTCAACAATCCTGGAGCTGCACTTGTCCCCCAATTCTCATGTTAAAAACGAGAGAACCCTAATTTCTAGCCGAATCCAAGCAAGAAGGGCAATCCCCACCTGAGAGGGCCCGATTGCAAGCTCTGGACAGTGTCTGTACATACACTGTCCAGAGCCGTACTGCAGACGGACCCGAAATCATCACCAGGACAATAGGAATTTGGATAGAAAGAACCAACTCTTTCCTAGCACCTAGTTTTTTTTTTTTTTTGGGGTCAGATCCTAGCACCTAGTTCAAAAAGCTAAAAGGTTGCTAATCTTTCCTCCACGATTTCGGCTCAGACATCTAACGATTGCTTCAACCTAAACACATTATTTAGAGTTAAACATGCCCTGATCACTTTAGTAACACACAGGACAATAAGTTGAGTGACAACCCCACTCTATCCAAGCTTCGAAATTAGAGGAAAAGATGATCATTCTCCCCTTTCACTTCCGTCCACTCTAGGTCAAAGGGCCAACACGAATTCCCGCTTCAAAACATGTCATCAAACAACCATTTCCACTAATTTAGTGAAACCCTGCAGAAGAAAACCGGTGAAGGAATCTAAAAGGAGGCGAGACCTGGTGAAACTTACCTCAAAGTGCCAGAAATTTTGAATATTAGGCCACCCACGAGCTACACGATTCCATAAACATCAATTCTATGAAAATTTTTATGAGATTTGAGCTAGAATTCGTGAAGAGATCTCACTCTCTCACACTAGGCATTTCTCTTGCCTCTCTCGCAACAGAGAAAGGCAATCCCATAAATTATCAGGCCACCTGCTTTTGTGCACGTAATAGAGAGAGATTTCGAAAGAGAAAATTGTCTAAAAAGTCCTAAACCTATTGCACTTTTGCCAATTCAGTCTTAAACTTTTTAAGTTTATCAATTCAGTTCTAAACCTTTTCACTCATTGCCAATTCAATCCTAAACATTTTCACTTCTTGCCAATTGAGTTTATCTGATCAATTTTGGCCAGTCGGTGCTAACATGGCCGCCGGCCGGCAATGATCGTCTAACCAACGCTGACGTGATAATTTTTAATATTTCTTTTCTTTTCTTTTCCTTTTCTTCCCTTCTTCCCTCTAGCCGGTTCGGCCCATCTTGAGATCGACCTTGCCGGCCTCTGGCGAAGCTTGCCTCCGTCGGCCACTAGCAGGAGTGAGCCTCGCCTGCCGTTGCCAAGCCGACCTCGCCCAGCCAAGTCGAGGTCGACCTCGCCGTCACTGGGTGAGGTGAAACCTAGCAATGGCGAGGTCGGCCTCGCCTTGGCTGGGCGAGGCTTGGCCTCGCCAATCTTGGTGAGGTCGAGCCTTGCCCAACCAAGGCGAGGCCGACCTATGACGGCGCTAGCCAGCCTTGCCTTGGCTAGGCGACTGAGCGAGGTTGAGCCTCAACCAGCCATGGCGAGACCGACCTCGTCGTCGTTGGGCAAGGCTCAACCATGGCAAGGCCAACCTCGCCGTCGCTGGTCACCTAGCGACGGCGAGGTCGGCTTGGCATCGGTGGGCACAGCTCACCCTTGCTAGTGGTCGGCGGGGGTGAGCTTCGCTAGAGGCCGGCAAGGTCGACCTCGCCGGCTCGTGCCTCTGACCGGTCGCCAATCGCCGAACCGACTAGAGGAAAGAAGGTAGAAAAAAAAAGAAAAAAAGTACTAAAAAATTCAAAAAATATATTAAAAAATTGAAACGTCAGAGTTGGTCGGACGGCCAAAATTAGCTAAATAGACTCAATTGGCAAGAAGTGAAAAGATTTAGAACTGAATTGAGGAACTTAAAAGATTTAAGACTAAATTGACAAAAGTGCAACAGGTTTAGAACTTTTTGGATAATTTTCCCGATTTCGAAAAAGACAGCACAAAATGACCTCCTTTTATGGCGTACGTGCTTGTGTGCTTGTTATAAAGAGGAATTTCATTAAGACAGCACAAATTACCTCCTTCTTTGGAGTGAAGGAGGAAAATTGTCCAAAAAGTCCTAAATGTATTGCACTTTTGTCAATTCGGTTAGTAATCTTTCAATTTTGTTAATTCGATCATAAATATTTTCACGTTTTGCCAATTGAGTCCTCCGACCAAAATATTAGTCGGAAATCACTAACATGGATGTCGGCCTTCCTACATAGCACGGCCAACGCTAATGTGGACAATTTTTAATAATATTTTAATATTATTTTCGAAATTTTTATTTATTTTTCCTTTTTTTTCTGTTTTTCATTTCCTTCTTTTCTTTTTCGCTTTTTCCCTCCACCAGCCACTGTTGGGCCTTGTCGATGGCCGACAGAGGTCGCCAACCTAAAGTGAGGACTGCCCTTGCCCCCAATCTAGCGAGCCCTACAAGGGCTACCCTCGCCAATGGAGGGAAAAAGGGAATAGAAATATAAAAGAAAAAAAAAAGAGAAAAGGGAAAAATTAACTAAACATTCAAAATATTATTAAAAATTATTCACATCAGTGCCGACTGTCGGTCGTGCCACGTAGGACAAGCGTGATTTTCTATCAAAATTGGCCGGATGGACTCAATTGACAAAACATGAAGAGGTTTATGACTCATTTAGCGAAATTGAAAATATTTATGATTAAATTGGTAAAAGCGCAATGAGTTCAGTATTTTTTGGACAATTTTCCCAAGTGAATGCACTACTCGCGTGGCTCATACTAGAGAGAGATGTAGCCTTCCTATGCGCTTCCGTTTCACGTCCACTTCACATCATCCTCGTCCCCACATGGCCTTTGCAGGCATGCATTGACCATTCAAAAAAAAGACTTGCTTCTTTGGTAGTTTCTGATCAGCGGGCCAAAAATGGTAAAGAAAGAGAGAGAGACAGAGGGGGGGTATAACTTCTAATTAGAAGCTATACGAAAGACACCAGTACGAATGAGACAACAATGGAAGTATACTTGTACCAGATAGATTTTTTTCTCTATGACATGTAATATTGCGGTAATGTTGCTCGGTCTATCATGTCTTTCAACCGGGATATGGCTGAATAGTCATATATCTTCGGTTGATATTTGTAATATTTGTAAATTGCAATGATTATTAATTGGGGACATAAAGAAAAGAAAGAAAGATTCAGTACTTATCTTTCTACCATCCCATATTGTAACATAAGAATTTATATCTATACAAGTTCCATGATGGTCTAAAAAGAACAGAGTGTTGCCGCGAAAAGATGACCATCCGATCCGGTTGAGCGGAAAGATGAGGATGGTTTCACATGTTACACTTTCTCGTAGGTGTCTTGCTTCCGCCTCCATGGAACCACCTGCTTAAAGTTTTCACAGAGCGTTGCCTGCGCTTAAAAAAAATTACAAGTGCATAAATACATGCTTAGATTAAATGCTTTCAAGGCAATAAACAATCATCTTAAAGAAATGTGTAGCTCGTGACGGGACTTAATAGAAGAAGAAAGTTGTATGAATTAGATAATAGATAGATTTATCAAAAAAGATATTACTAGTCTAGAGTATTTGAATGTCAATCCACGTGCTTGTAAAACCTAAAATTTTTAAGCCCGTTGATACGTAAATGTCGTGGGTCCCACTTCGAATTTTTCTTGTCCTCTCATTTATCATATTGGTCATTTTTTTCCTTAAATTTATGCCGAATTTCTGAGTGTGAGGAGAATTTCAAAAAATTTGACTAGTAAACCTTGTGCTGATTTAAAAGCTTATAAGTTGGCAATGTCCCATAAAATTTTTTCAAGATGAAAATCAACAATTTTTTTCTCCTACCATAGTAAGAGTGTAATAAACATAGTTGTGAAACGACTAAAACTTTGTGCCTTAAGTTGAGGACATGCATGAGTTCAGATCTTCTCTTAGTGGTAACATAACTTTGACTTTGCACCTAAAAAAGCGCAGGACAGAACATATTTTCAACAACATATATAGAACAAGACCTTATCACTTTCCTTTACACTTATGCTTCCTTTTCTAGTTTACCCATTGCATATTGCACTCCATCTGCTGTGCAGATGTGCTAATGGTTCTAACCTCGAGTTAGAGGCAGAATATAAAAGATAGATCAATAAATTAAATGAGTAGAAACAAATTTAACCAAAGTGAAAGAGCATATGATAAAAGTAATTAATTCCTTTAATAAAACTAAACAAATTAATTTTGCTTACCCACAAATGTGACTTTGATTGAGATCGACCTATGAAGCCCCCTCTCCTCCGCCTTGTGTCGGCATGTGAATAACAATCCCCGCCATTGCCATCCCCGTTGCCGTCGCCTTCGCCACCACTCCTAGGTCCACGGAATGAAGATGAAAACTCAGAAATACCCTCAACATCGACTACTTTCTCCCTTAATATTCCCCATCTCATCGACCCAAAAATCGACACCCTCTCCTTCGCCTCTCTCTTTCCCCTTTTCTCCGGGCTCCTGAATGACCCTCCTATCTTCCTGAACGAGAACGTCTGAGCTGAGCGCCGACCCATGCAAGGCCCATCGAGCACGCTTGTCGGGGAGGGCGTATTGGTAAACTTGTCCTCGTCCCACAGCCTTGGAGGCGGCTCAAGACACGGTGGACTCTCGATCACACCAGGCTTGGGCCAGTCATTGGGCCGTTTAGGCTTGCCCGGCACTTCCTCCCACTCAAACGGTATCGAAATCGAGGTTTGGAGTGGCGGGTCGGGCATGTCCGAGGGGTCACGCCGGTGGTTCGGGAGCGACAACAAGGAGAGTTTCGGAGTAGATCTTCGTGGATCCTCGCTCTCAGACTCCGAAACCATCTCTCCCTCCCTCTCCACGTATTTCAAACTGAGGATCAATCTTTGGACCTTGTGGGGGATTCCTCCATGGGTTTTGAGCTTTTATAGGTAAACAAAAAGGTTTACCTAACATTCTATATGTGCGATGTACAGAGCTGGCCGCAAAATTTGTGTAGTAAAGTGAATTCTTAGGTTTGATAAAGTTAAAGGCTTGACGTTCTTTATCGGAAAAAATGACCGTTTTCTCTTCTTTTCCCACCGAGTACAAATTGATCATCAGCAGATAATGACAGCGTAACTTTAACTCTAGGGCATGGTTCTTGAAGAGTGTTACCTCGATAGCCATAAGATAAGGTTCAAAAGATCGTAATAAAAATGGACAAAAAATCATATCATTGGACATGTGGGCCAAACTGAGTGGTCACAATTCATTGGCATTTACCAATCCATTAGGTCAAAAAGGGGGGTATTACACACTTTAGGGACAAAAGTAGACATAAAACAGAGAAAATAAACCAAGGAGAGAAAGAAGGGTTCTCAGATCAAGGCAGTCTTATCTTGAAACTATTCAATGATAACGACAATCAAGCTGGAAAAAAATATATTTATTTTCTTCTTTTTCGCCTTAATCTTGTGGGAAAAAAATGTTGTAATTCAAAAGTAAAGCTCATTTCACTTTTGTTCAAAAACAGAATCTATGATGCGATTTAATTTCTTGCAAAAGAGGAGCAAAACTTTCATTTGCGTCGGGTGAGCGGGAAAAATGTTTGTCTTCACATATATTTCAGGAGTAAGAGGACCCACAGTTGCTTTGCTGATCACTAGATACATGCGAGTCAAAACCTACTGTCGGAGCTGGTTGCACTTGCACTTGAACACGCCTTCTCTTTCTGTCAATCTCTTCTTTTTCTCACATGCACGTTAGGGCAAGCTCGGACCTCAAGTAACTCCTTAGAAGGTTCCATCCAAATCTCGAAACGTTAACATATGAGGGTACTCTAGAAGTCTCCCGAAAGAAAAACAACATGGGGAGGGACGGGGGACATGTAGGTAAATCGGCTGCCCCGTCGTAAAAATAAGACGTAGCCTACACAGGTGAAAGCACCCGTCCTTAGTGAGCTAAAGCTGGCCAAACCACCAAACGTGGACCTAAACCTCTTTAGTCATTACAATTTTTGGGGTTGGTTTTTCACTCATCGAATAAAATGAGAAAGATGTCGACAAGAACTCGATTCGTGAACGTTGCGATTGGTTGAGCACACGGTAAGTTATAAGACCTTGTGACAGGATTCCGTCCCGACCTGGCATATTCGTCGATAATTTGTATGCGATTGTAAGACATAATTTTGAAAGATGATTCAATGTTTATGATATAAGCAGTAGTATCTAAGTAGATTTTCCTTATATATATAAAAGGTCATGGCTTCAACGTCTTCGTGGAAGGCAATAGGGAATACAAAATGTTGTTTTTCGAGAGAAAGTGAACATTTTATCCTACGAAGGTCTCTTTTTTTCTTCTCCTTTTCCTTTATTTTGAAATAGATTCCTTCCTTATTAAAGAAAACCACCCTCGAAAGGTTCTCATTATGGAGAGAAAAGTCATCAACGTGAAAGAGAATTCCAGTTAAATGATCAGGAGTCGTTTGTCTTTGAAGTTTGTCTAAGTTGTTATACACACGCAGCTCTTCTCCGCCTAATAATTCGAACTTTTGGAGTGAACATTCGATCACGGCATCGCACCGGAGCTAAATTTCAATTTCTTTGTATCCCATTTGACATTGAATTTTGCAAGTTGCGGGAAGGGTATTATTAAGTATTTGGACTCAAGTCCATTCTCATTTAGTGAAGGTGCTGCTCAAGTATGAAATGAATTCGAGTTCTGACTTGTCGGTACTCAATTTTTTTCACAAATCGCCATGCACATATGAAGCAGACTAATGCTTTTATTTGCATGGGCAAAGATTCTTAAAATTGATTTTGAGGTTAAGTTTGAGCTGAACACAGAGTTAACCCGAGCTTAGAGTGATCTTTGGTGGGGTTTAGGAGTTAAAACGATGTGATATTGACACAAATTGAAGGAGACGAAACCGAATATGAATCTTGTGTTATGTGCACTTCTGCTTGTATATTCTCCATGTGCAAAATTCAATATATAGTACAAAATGTGAGTAATAAAAGGAAAGAATATATTGAATCTAATCCTAGATTAATTTTATCAATTAATTACAATCTCGGATTGATTAAATGTATTGATTATAATCTAGATAGATTTGTCATATCTTAGGCATATATTCTAACACTCCAAGCTCGTGGCTTAGATATGTTCAAGACGCCCAGCTTACTTAATAGATATGCATATTGTCTTTGACATAGGGGTTTGGTTAAGAGATATGTAAGCTGTTGTGTGGCTCCAATTCCTCTTGTCTCGATTATCCCTTCTTGGATCTTATCTCGAGTGAAGTGGCAATCAACTTCTATGTTCTTGTTTTTTCATGTACTATGGGATTTGCCACAAGTTTGAGTACCGCATGGTTGTCACAAAATAGCAGGGCCAATCCTTTAACTTGTACCCTAAGGTCCAGAAGTAGGCCTTATAACCATACTATTTCACAAACAATTTTAGTCATGGCTCGATGCTCAAATTTAGCTGATGACAAGGACACAGTGGACTGCTTCTTTGTCTTCCATGAAAGCAATGATTCCCCAAGTTTAATGCAAAACCAGTAATAGACCTTCGGTTCCTAGGACAAGTCGCATAATCTGTGTCACAGTAGGCTGCCATCTCCATGTTACATCTTTGAGAAAGAAGTATCCCTAGTCCTGGGCATTTCTTCAAGTACTTCACAACCTTCTAAGCGGCATTCATATGGGTTTCTTTTGGACTATGCATGAATTGACTAAGTGTCTGTACTGCATAACATATATTCGGTCAAGTCATAGTGAGGTAGATAAGCTTCTTAATGAGTCTATGATAGCTTGACAGGTCTTTGAGTAATGGATCATTATCTGGAGACAATAAATCCGCGTCATAATCAACTGGGTCAATTTGGCATTCTGCTTGATGGGAATAACAGTTGGTTTGCATCCTGATAGACCTACTTCTAATAAAATTTTCAATATAATTTCAGTTGGCTAAGAGAGATTCCTTGCTTTGATTAGGCAATCTCAATTCCAAAAAAATATTTGGGTGATCCCAAGTCTTTAATATGAAATGTGGAATGCAGGTATTCTTTAAGATTATTAACAACAAATTGATCACTTCCCATAATACGTATGTCATCCACATATATCATTAAATAGATGGATGGCATACCTTTCATCCATGCAAAACAAAGTATAATCATGTTTGGACTATTTAAATCATGCACAGTAAATGCATTAGTAAACCGAGCGTACCACTGTCAAGAAACCTATTTAAAACCATAAAGGGATTTATGGAGACAGCATTCCTAGACTCCTCCTATCTCCGTAAACCCTGCAAGAGATCCATATAAATTTCTTCATCAAAATCACCATGGAGGAAGGCATTGTGAACATCCATTTAATGTAGTAGCCAATTATGAAAGGCGGCAATTGATAAGAAAGGAGCAAACCATAACGTCCTTTGCCACTAGAGAGAAGGTCTCGCGATAATCAAAACCTTCTCGTTGCGTGAAACCTTTAGCCACTAACCGAACCTTGTATTACTCAACAAAGCCATCTACTTGCAGCTAATCGGTTTGCGATGAGAGGATAGTGGTACAATGTTCCACGTCTGATTTTCTGTCAAGGCATGCAACTCTGCTTCCATAGCCTTTTGCCAACATGGGCAGTAACTACCTCATTATTGTTGGATTTTTCAATAATTTTGGATTATTAAAAGTTATTAATTTTGTAACGGGTTTTTTACCGTCATAAAGTTGCAACGGTTTTTTGTCCGCTATTAATATAATAAGGTTTTGGAACGTTTTATAATGGCCATGTAACGGCTATTTTATTTCATTATAAACCCTCCATCATTTGCAATGGCCATATAACGGTCATCTATTAACAACGATTTTAACGTCTCTTTCTTTAGTTTGAATATAAATTTCAAACCACAACTCTTAAACACACCAACTGAGAAAAGAGAATTTCCTTACCTTATTAGTTTCTTTTTTTACTAGATTATACAAATAATGTTATTCCTGTTCCTTCTAATATTCAGTATGGAGTATGGAAGAAGGTCTGTTGTATCCTGGGAGGATCGCCGCTAGAGTTTTGCGCACCTAGTTTCGTACTCCAAGGGACCGAATTATTCTTAAGGACAATGACTAGCACGCCTCAAATATTAATATTATTTTTTCATCTTTTTCAAAAGATTTTCAATTCTTCTTATTTTTTCATGTTACCTAACAAATTGCCAACAATCTTAAGGATAATGCTTCTCTTGTGCATTACAACGTGAGCTCTGACGTGATTTGGTGACATCACAATTGGGGAAGCAATGTCGTGAGCTTGGATGTCAATACATGTGAGATGGAGGTGAGGATGAGCAACGACATGTGGGTGACGAATTCCGAGGGCTTGCTTAATGGAGTTCAAGATGACCAATTTGATTCTCCTATCGAGGATTGTGGGAATGAGTTCATCTCGTTTAGAGGATTTCTTCTCCAACGAATAAGCTAAGTCCAACATTTTGTTCTTTTGATTTTCAGTATTCTTATATGTGTATATTTTCAGTTTACACCTACCGTTGATTTTTTATTGGCGGGGACATTAGCTGCTAAGATCAGTCTGAAATACCATACATCATCCTCGTAGTTCCTTTTCTCAGCAAAATATTTGAAGCTATGTTAATGTTGTGGTAAATTCTATTTGTGGTTGCCTTTTGCATTTACTGTCGTGTGTGTGCCATGTGGAAATAAATGTTCTGTATTTTCATTACAAAAGCTCATGAAAATAGAACACAAAAAAATATGTAGAATTTCTCTGGCATGGGAATGATAGCAGATTCTTGCATTCTTGATGACATGGAATTATGCTTGATAGAACAAGAGGGGAATAACTGATTGATGATCTTTATCAGTCAGAATTGGCAAATATTGGGGTGTATCATTAGTCAATTGAATAATTGTTGCCATATTCTCTCAGCTTGTGCTTGCTAAAGTGGTATATCTTTGAATTGCCATTAATAGCTTCTCTGGCCAGATTAGCCTAATAGATATTGATGATTGCATAGGCCTTATGTCAATGATTACCAAAGTTTTAGTCCAAACGTTTTTCTTGTCAAAACTATCTTGGCCTATTCTTGAATTTATTAGAATCCTACTTAACATATGTTTAAAATAGTTAAAGAAGTTTATATTTTGTAATAATCACGAAATTCATGGTTTAAAAAGTGTATTGTCACTTATGCAATGATTGATTTTTCCACACATAAATTTCGACAGAGTTATGAAATAACTTTTTATTGCATAATTAAATCGGTTACATGTTTTGCATTGAGTATGCATTGTTAGGATGTTTTCGGTGATATCTATATATTAATAAATAAATAAAAAGAATATACTTTTAGGACCACATTGATCATAGTTCTTTTCTTGTATTCCTGGATGCTAGTTTAATTTTTTTAGATGTTGTAGATGGGTTTAGAGAAGCTATTAAAGAATATCGGAAGGCTATTTCAATGAATCAAGACATGCCTAATCTGTGTAATTCAATCTTCTGTAGATCTCAGTGAAAACATTTGTGCCTTTGTGGTAGGGATCTCTATATATAGTTTTTGCTATAAATTAATTAATTAGGGGCATATATTGAAGCGAAGAGTTACATGTATTTTGCATAGTGTCGTTTAGTGTATTCACTGTGTATGTGTTCACGTTAACATGCTAAATTGCAAATTATGATTCATTATGCATGTTTATAATGTTGAGAGTGAACAGAATGTAATTGTGGATAGAAAGCGTGAAATAGTTGGCGTGATGTGCAATTGATGCTACCGACATATTAATGTATAACTTGTGAAATGTGCTTTCATGTAAAATGTTCTCTAGGAATTGAGTGTGCTGTTTTATGTGTGTGAATGTGAGATTGAATGAGCAAAAAGTGTGGACCAAAAAGAAAGATATGAGGGTCAATCATAAACTTGAAATTGTAATTTTACAGCCACGTGAATATAAAACTAGGGCAACTACATAGTGGATTTCCCGCTATATTGGAAAGATACAGTGACGTTAACTGGATCTTGAATTCAGATGAGACAAAATCCGCTATCAAATATGTATTCACCCTTGGTGTAGATGCTGTAACTTGGAAATTAGCCAATCAAAAATTGTGGGGGAAATGACAATCCTATGAATTTGGCAGATGATCTGATGACGCAATTGATGCGGTCATTTCCCAAGCCAATATTGTGGCCAACGTGAAACAATGAGTGGTAGACTCAATTGCTACTAGGCATATATGTGAAAACATAATGCTTTATCCTCCTATACTTTAGTAGGGGAAGGAGAAGAAAAAATTTGTCTTGGTGATTTGAGAACTACTCAAGTTATTGGGAAAGAAAAATTCTTCTCAAAAACTCACATTTTAAATAAGGCTGAATAGTTGAAAAACTTCTTAGCAGATTTCCTTTGGGAATGAAACGACACCTTCTATGTCTAGACATTGTGATTGCTAGGAGGCAATATCCATTGCAAAGATTGAAACTTTCAATGGTAAAAAAAAAAAAGACATCCAATTGAAACGTGTTGTGGTATAGCTGTTGCTTAAAGATGGAATTGTGCCCATTAATAATGTAAAGTCAGAGTGATTTATTATACATCGAGGGGAATGGACAAGCCAGTTGAAGAAAATCAATAATAATGGTAACCCTACATATGTGATTGGCGATCCCATGAATTAGGTTCATATGAGTAATAACAACACTTGTTGATATGTGATGCACTATTAAAATTTTTTGTCCTTCCTAAGGTGAGAATAGTGCAAGACTACAAGGAAAAAGAGGCTAAACTAAGCCTTTATTGTAATTCCATAGCCATTATTGGTGGTGTATTAAACTGCAGAATACACTTGATGGAATCACCTATATAAGTATGGAGTGGAGTCACTCCTATGAGAATTATTGGCAATAATCTCTAGAGCACTTATGAATAAACCAAGCACGCGCATGGCCTATTAGAATAAAACTACGTTGAACAACAAATCTTGTGGGGGTGTAATGTGATTGGTGAAAATTATGATTCACAAAAGAAATTCTTGGTTCATAGAAGTTTCAAACTTCACCAATGATTTCGTGAATTATATTTCATTCTTTCTAGAACTGGTTCATAGCCTAACAAGCAGCAGTTTCGATGCATTATGCTCCAATAACCTAGCATTATTTTATATTTTCATTTCAAAATCTTTTGAAATATGTGAGGGATTGTTGGATATTTCAATAGCTTTGAATTATTAAAAGTTATTAATTTTGTAACGGGTTTTTTACCGTCATAATGTTGTAACGCTTTTTTGTCCGCTATTAATATAATAAGGTTTTGTAACGTTTTATATTGGCTGTATAACGGCTTTGTAACATCTGTTTTATTTCATTATAAACCCTCCATCATTTGTAACTACCATATAACGGTCATCTATTAACAATGATTTTAGCGGCTCTTTCTTTCGTTTGAATATAAATTTCAAACCACAACTCTTGAAGACACCAACTTAGAAAAGAGAATTTCCTTACCTTCTTATTTTCTTTTTTTACTAGGTTATACACATAATGTTGTTCATGTTCCATCTAATATTCAGTGTTGATTGTAACAGAAGGCCTGTTGTATCTTGAGAGGATAGCAGCTAAAGCCTTACGCACCAAATTTCGTATTCCGATGGACGGAATTATCTTTAAGGACAATGAGTAACAAGCGTCAGACATTGATATTATTTTTTCATCTTTTTCAATAGATTTTCATTTCTTCTTATTTTTTCATGTTACCTAACAATTTTCCAACAATTATAACAAGAAGGGTCTCGATCCTCAGATATGCTGCCAATACAACACATATGTTCTTATGATAGCCGATGACAAGAAATATAGAAGGTAATAGGATAATGAATACCTGTTGAATTCAAAGCAGCACAGACATAACCTTTAATCTAGGTGGGTGGATCAATAAGTCGGCTAGAGCATTGTGGTGGATTATGCTGAGCCACAGAAGATGACTCATCAGCAATTGTGGGTGCTGAAGGAGGTGCCATTGAAGAAAGATTGGAAATCTCTTCGGTTGGCATGGTAGGATGCTCAAATCGAATGGTCCAATGCCGATGTGGATGTAGAAATCTCATCAGACATTGGAGGTGATGCTGGTGGTCAATGTTGAGGAGGTGCAACGAAAATATATGGTTGACCATAAGATAAATCCTCATCAGATAGGAATCGATGTAAAATTGTCATCATGCCAAAATGTTCAGATGAGGATACTTCATCATGAAAAGGAAATATGTTCTCATGGAAAATAACATCCCTTGCTCCCTGCTCACAAAGAAATCACTCGTGGATGGTTCGAAAACAAGATATCCTTTTTGGAGACTTGGATATCCCAGGAATACACATCGACTAGCGTGGGGACCCATTTTGTCCCAAGGGTCCACCATGGTGACATAGCATAAGCAACCAAAGACTCTCAGGTGATAAAGTTCTAGTTCCTTCCCATAAAGTAA
This sequence comes from Syzygium aqueum, assembly GCA_031216185.1. Lineage (NCBI taxonomy): Eukaryota > Viridiplantae > Streptophyta > Magnoliopsida > Myrtales > Myrtaceae > Syzygium > Syzygium aqueum. The sequence goes on along the minus strand of CM062238.1, from coordinate 5,165,728 downwards.
TTAAAATGGAGCTCGTCCATCAAGAATATGAGTTGGCATGTGATTGATCAGGCAAGCTGTTATGACCACACAATATTCCTAAATAATTTCAAGAATAAAAGCTTAGAATTTAAGAGCACGTGCAACTTTTAAGAGATAGCGATGTTTTTGCTTAACAATTCTATTTTGCTATGGGATGTAAGTGCATGAGCTCTCATGTAGGATTCAATGGGAAGATGTACATTCACTATTGAAGAATTCCCTTCCATCATCAGTTCAAATGAGTTGAATAGATTTCCCAAACTGATTTCTTTATAGAGAAAAGAACATTTTCAGATGAAAGAGAACTCAACTCTTTGATTGCATGAGAAAGACCCATGTGGGACGGGAGTAATCATCTACAATCGTAAGAAAAAATCGACAGCCATCACGACATGGGGTGTGATATGGTCCCCAAACATTAGCATGAATTAGTGAGAAAACATTGTTAGCACGAGTATTGCTAGTTGGAAAAGGTGCACATGATTGCTTTGATAGAGGACAAATATAGTATTGTGGATAAGGAAAGGAAGCGCTATGACCTTATCTTTGATCACAAAGGAAAATTTTTATCATTTGTAGTAGTGTCACACATTAATTGTTTATTCAATTGACTACTAAATAAATCAAAATTGCTCGGAAAACTGATCCAAAAGTATAACCCTTGTGAGATAATACTCAAGCCTCTCAGTTTGCTAGTCAAAAGGGCCTGAAAGAAGCAATAAACATAATTGAAGAAGACATGACAATAATTTTCCTCACAAACTCTAGAAACGGAAATGAGATTGAAATGGAAATCTCAAACATAAAGGGTGTTCCAAAGTGTAATGAAGGTGTGAAGATTTACTGTGCTAGTCACCGTGTATACGTGACATTTCCATTTGAAAGTTGTACTGAGACGGGAAAAGCTAATTTTTTTTATTGATATTAGAGAAAAAAACTTTTAGCATAGATAATGTGGTCATTAACACCTGAATCAATTATCCATGCATCATTGGAAATGGAAATCATCAAGCAATAAGAAGTACTTGAAAAACTCAAAAGCATCCATTTTCTTCAAGGCTTGCATAAATTATTGATATTGATCATGGATAATTGGCTGATTAATCTTATCCGTGTTTTGACTAGTGACCATTCATTTTTTTCCTTTTTCTCCAAGCTTGCCATGCAATTTCCAGTAAGTTTCAACAATGTCGTGAAAACGTTGGCAATAATCGCAATATAATTTTCCTTTCCCTTTATAATTTTCCCCATTGTTCCTTGATGACGTGGTAGAAGATGAGCCATCGGATGGCTCGAAGATGGGGATTGCCATGGCTTCGTGAGAGCTATCTGATCCAAATGATGAAAAAATTGCTTACAAGCCGTCCTATCGCATCATCACATCCGGGCCGTCCATTTCACCTTTCTTGAAGCCTCGCGAGTCCTCCTCCATAAACCTTAGTGTCGCCCCTCACCTCTCTCCATCCTCTACCCATTGCTCCTTTCTATGGAGCGTGTGCATGAGCTGCAAGCACAATCACATCCCCGACCTTGATGTATCTTGACGAGGCGAGGCATTGGCTCTCATACTGGATATGAGCTGGTAGATCCGGCCATGCATCGGCATGGGATTCATGGCCAAGATCTGGGACCAAAACACAGGTATGATTCATTCAAAATTTGGAGGAATCTCGTTACCTTTTCACTCTCCCTTATGGTCCGACACCACGGTAGAGTTGATTCTGGCCCTTCAAGTTTCTCCTCGGCGACCTCTAGTTCATTCAACAGGGTTGAGAGTTTGTTGAAATATGCGGCGATGGTCATGTTTCCTTGTTTTAACTTTGAGAGTGCTCGAGTTAGTGAAAAAATCTGACCCAATCGAGTTTCCCATACATTTTCTTGATGTTTTCTCACATTTTTCTCGAGTCCTCCTTCGGGGGACGAAGTCCGATCGCGACTTCGATAGTGATGCAATTTCTGATCCACGTTTAGACAAGTTGATTGCATTTTCTCAATGTCGTGTCAGACGCTCGTCGGATGGAATCAGAATAATCCCGTCGAGAAATCCATTTTTATCCTTGGTGATCAATGGCCGCCGAAACTCCTGCAACCAAGTTGAGTAATTGTCGAGGCCAGATAAATGCTGGGTAATGAGCTGTAGCTTTGGCCCGTCGGCCATTCGATGTGTATAGTGGTTTGCCAAGCTCCGGGCAACCATTGATGACAGCGATCTGGTATGGCAGAAACCCAGGTTGGGGAACCGGGTAAGGATTTGCTCCCAAACCCGAAGTTCTTGGATCGGGTGCTCGACTCGCATGGAAAAATCTAGGCCCAGTGGCTAATGCTTGCCCCAAATATGGTTGGTGGGCCTCCATTGGGTTGGGTTGTTCTTCGTGGCCTTAATTTACTGGCCATGGAGCGGTTTGTGCTGGCATATAGAACCATGGGTTAGGTGGTAACTGGACAGGCAACCGCTGGATGTACTAGCTCGCAACGGGCTGGCCTAAAATGGGCTGCCTCTGATTTGGCTAGGCTTGGACATGTTGCTCCTGATTCACGACTTTAGCAAGTGGGTCCAAGGTAGGTTCTTGGACTGATGTATTTTCCTACAGGGTTGACTCCTTCGGAGTCTGTTCCTCATAAGCTTATGAGTGGTTTTTAGGCATGGTAGTGGTAAGAAAAAAAATTGACTTCCTATGCTTGAGGATGTTCAAAATTTTGATTCCTACACCGAAGTGCTAATCTTGTATTGTAGGCTAGTGTTTCCCACAACAATGAAGGTGCAAAATTATCTAGATGGCAACAAAAAATGTGGAAGCTAGGCTAGGAATAGTTACGCTGATACTATAACACAAATTGAAGAAGTGACACAATTGAAAAATAGGAAACCGAATAAGAATCTTGTATACTTTGCACTTCTGCTTGTATATTCTCCATGTACAATATTCAATATATAGTACAAAATGCGAGTAATAAAAGGAAAGAATATATCGATTCTAATCATAGATTGACTCTATCAATTAATTACAATCCCGGATTGATTAAATGTATCAATTATAATCTGGACAATTTTGCCATATCTTAAGCATATCTTCATATAGATATTGAAGAGGTTAACATCGTTGCTTTTGAACGTCAACACAATAAGAGCCACGTTGTCTAACACGTGAGCAGATTACGGCGAGAACGAACAGCATACCAATGGATGCTAAAACAATGGCAAAAAATTTGTGCCTTTTTTTTAGGACGTTCGAAAGATCATGTTGAATTTGAATGTTAAAACGATGGTAACAAGTTATGCATTTTTTTTTAGAACATTTGAAAATTCGTGTTAAATTTGCAGCAGTGGCAAAAGGAAGAGGAGGGATTGCGCAAAAGTGCCCAAGCGACCCTTACCAATGAGCTGAGCTGGTCGGGCCTTTGGAAGAATCACGGTGCCCCTCTTTTTTCAAATGGTTGCACATAAAATTTCTAAAAAGCGAGGATTTTTATTGAATTTGATCATAGTATACATAGTTTTCGAGATATATCACAAAAGAAGTACAAAAGATGTCCATGAGCAGAAAGGCGAGAATTATACATAGTTTTCGAGATAATAAATGTTACGAGAAATTTCATGAAACACTTTAGAAAAAGTACCCTTTTCTTCGCCCAAAAGAAAATGAAACATTATCGTCAAAACGGTTAGTCTCGGTTTTCAAAATATTATTTTAAGGCTCATTTATTCGGGGATTTTTCTAAGAAAAAATTAGTTCGTTAGCTTGGGTCTACTTATTCGAATCCGGGTAAAAAATTTTGAAAAAGAAATGATGAAAAACTTATACACCTCGCACCATTTTTTTTTAATTTCTTTTTGCGTGTGTTAATCTTTCATTTTTCGAGTTCTTCGAGGGCTTACGCATTAAGAATATCGAGAGAATTACTTACTAATTTTCAAATTACGTTTATTAAACCAAACTTACTCGGGTCGGGTGCCGGCTTCGAAGCCCCGAATCCGAAGTCCGGATCCGGCCCGATTCCAAAAGGAAGGACCCGGAACGGATCGAATGCGAACGTTTGAACCCCTAAAACCTCAGACCACTCCGACCTCTTCCGTCTCCACCGTCGAACCTGAGGATCAAACTCTCCGCCGCCGCCGCCGCCGCCGCCGCCGTTGCCGCCGTCGCCGCCGCCAGGAGTCGTCGCTTGCCCAGGTGAGTCCATCCCTGCTCGAGCCTGGCGATCTCCGTCCCGGGACGCTACTTCGTTCAGCCCTTGATGCTCTGTTGCTCTGTTCATGGCTGTGCACGAAGATGTCACTTCTCCCTTGTACGTGCGAATCGGAGTTCGTTCTTCCGTAGCTTCGCGTCATTTTTTCTCCATTGTTTGTTCCTGTTCAAGCTCTTTAGCCCGCGATGCTCTCTTCTTTCGGTTCCCTTTGTGCTGAATTATATTTGGTGATTCTCTGATATTCTGCAACGCATTGGTGATACTGATGTTCCATCGGGCGAATTTTGTTTCGGTTGTTCGAAACTAGAGAGGCAAGATAAGGCGGAGGAGGAGGTTCCGGCCGGCGGTGAGGGAGGGAGGAGGGGGGACGAAAAAGGTGAGAGATGAGAGGGTTGCAGCTCCCACTGACTCAGACCCAGAAGGTGAGGCTGCAGAGGGCACTCGAAAAGCTCGAGGCTTTGTCGTCGATGGCCAACTCCAATGCCTCCGTCACCGTCGCCGACACGATTCCTGTCAACCACGATGACGGCTTTCTCAAGTACTGATGCTGACCTGATTCAGTTTTTATATTAGTATTGCCTCATAAGTGATTGTGCTTAAAACATAATTTTGTGTGTGATATTTATTCCTATGTGTTCCAATTTTGCTAAGTTCGCCTACTTTTAAGAAGGGCTTGGCGCTCCAAGTTTTGAAACCGGTCTCAGCATATTGTAGAGTTACCTTTGCAAGTACATGCATGATTAAGTGTCTTTCTTTACATCCTTTTTTTTTATTCTGGCTGTGTTTGCTGTGTTGAAAACAAGGGGCCATGGAACAACCGAGCTTAATGGCGAAGTTGTTGCTACGGTATGTGGAGTAGTTGAGCGAGTCAACAAGCTGGTCTATGTTCGTACTCTGCGAGCCAGGTAGCACAATGTCAGATTTTTTTTTCTGGACGAGAAGAAATGCTAGTTGTTGCTTTTCTTATTTTCATTAGAGACCTTCTGATACGAGTCTTCTTCTTCTTCTTCCCTTAACATCACAATAAGTGTAGATACAAGCCAGAGGTTGGAGACATCATTGTTGGACGTGTTATTGAGGTGAAATACTTTTTGCAATTTCACAATCAGTTGGTGCATACTAATAATCAAATGAACTTCAGTGTATTTGAACATTATTTCAATAAAACATATCAATACGTGTGCATGTGAATGTCAACATAAGCTCGGCCACACATGCTTTATTTCATTTTTCCATTTCATAGACAATTACCGCTATCTGTTTCTGTTTTGTAAAGCTTACCTGCAAAATAGTATAGTATATTATTCCTCAGTATATGATGGCAGAAGATGGATGTAGATAATTGCCTATGCATGATAAAAATGTAAAGTTGATTTATTTGGGTTGCTGGCAAAGGGCTTTCTTGATCATAAGATAAATGAAGTTCGATATCCATATCATCCAATATTCAATATCTCTTTGTTACTTTGTAGTGAAAATGCAAATTCTCTTGTTAGTGACCTCTTGCTGTTGACAATTTGCGAGGCTGCGATGATTCTCTTCCATGTCTGCTGAAAATATGTGAAACCTGCATATGCTGTTTATATATCTTATTGTAACATCGTCTTAACTTTAGGACTTAGTGTGTGAAATTTTTTCACAATTTTCCCAGTTTATATGTTTCAGGTAGCTCCGAAGCGTTGGCGACTGGATGTAAATTATAGTCAAGATGCTGTGTTAATGCTTTCTTCTATTAATTTGCCTGATGGAATTCAGGTACCTATGTAGCATTTTGTTTTTCCTTTGTTTTTCTTTTAGATGCTTTGACTTTTGTATGTTTTCACAGGTGGTATGCAGTCTTTCAGCTTCTCTATGTTTTCTGTTGTTCGCCTTTTTTCCTGTATTAGTAGTTATCACACAGATTGAGAATGACAATGATGAGAGCTACTAGTTCTGTAGTATTTATTTTTTTTTGGTAAGGTTTCTGTAGTATTTATATTATTCAATAAATCTTACAATGCTTGGAATATCCTTGAAACAGAAAGGTCATCATACTAAGGAAAAAGCTGCTCTATAGAGAATGTTCCATACGTATTGCCAACTCTACCATAAACTTGGAATGTGCATATGTTATACCATAGCTTTTATTATCTGTTTTTGAGGAATACATGATTATGCACTGTGCAAAGAAAAATCTTTTTCTTTGTCCTTGGACAGTGAGGTCTTCTAATCATTCCTGAGGCTCAATAATTGTCTGATTGGCAGATACAACTTGATTGATGTGGGGCTTATGTAGAGATTCTTAGGGGACATCATAATTCTAATGGTTGGTACGATAGTGATTCTAGTGCGTGCAATTTGGCTGAGAAGGATTTTCTTTCGATTCCCCACTTGCAGTTTTGCTAATACTTATCAGTCATATTGTATTATTAAGCGACTACCAGATTTTAGGATCCTTTGCAACCATGCTGCATGCATATTTCTTGGAATCATGAAGTAGATAAGCTACCTCAAATGTTTCATATAGCAAAACTTTAAAAGCTCATTGTTCAACTTTCTCTTTTATTTTTTCCTGCTTTGATTACTAGAGGCGGCGAACTGCAGAGGATGAGCTTAACATGCGCAGTATTTTTGAAGAGAAAGATGTCATATGTGTAAGTCAAAATTCCTATCTTTGTGGCTCTTACAATGGTGATCTAGGTCTTTGAATTGACTAACAGGTCTTCAGCTGTATGTAAGGATTTTTTTCTTTCCCTTTCAGGCTGAAGTTCGTGGCTTTCAGCATGATGGTCTGCACCTCCAAGCAAGAAGTCAGAAATATGGAAAGGTTTGCATTATGTGCTTTAGATGCAGAGGCCTGAATATTTACGTTTTCGTAAACCTACATCTAGAGAATACAAAGCCTTTTACTGGGGTTCTCTGTTGAATTGTTATTCTTTAATTCTCTTCTTTCTTTTATGCACGTTCTTCTGCTTTTCTATTATTCCACTTAAATAGTGTCAAGGGAAACACTGATTTTAGTGCTTGGAATTTTGCAAAGGGCATAAACTGAGGGGATTGGGAAACATGCAAAGGATGATATTATCTATATAAGAAAGTGTTTTTATGTATTCTTTGTGAATGCACTGATTGATTGAAGGTTGCACCTGAGCTGCTAAAATGCAGTTTATGTTAGTATGCTCATCTTCACGCATTTGGTCTTGCACATTGTGCATCATTTCTTTATGCTGTTGCTAGAACACACTGGGGTCTTGTTCCCATTGTCGTAACCGTCTCAATTGCACATTTACAGCTTCAGCGGGGACAACTTCTCTCAATCCCTCCTTATCTTGTAAAGAGACGAAAGCAGCACTGGCATTACCTAGAAGAGTATGGGATTGACCTGATACTTGGTTGCAATGGATTCATCTGGGTCGGCGAACACGTGGAAATTAAAGAAGAAATGCTGGTGGATCAAGCAGACAAATCCGAATCTCAAACTTCTAAAGCAGACTATTACTCCACGAGTCTTGAGGGGAAAGAGCATACATACACCCCATTGGAGACAAGGCAGAACATATGCAGAATGGCAAATGCCATACGTGTCTTATCTATGTTAGGATTTATTGTCACGATAGAAGTGGTCATGGAAGTAGTCAATCTGGGTGTATCCCAGAACATGGACACACATGAAATGCTAGGATCGGAGTTCTGTGTGTTGGTCGCAGAAAGGGAGGCTGAACGGCGGAGCCAGAAAAAAAACAAGTGGTAACTAGGTGGCAGTTCAATGCTTTAGATGTTTCCAACGTTGCCTGGAAAGCGAATTGGGTAAGTCAACGAAGTTTTCAAGGATGGAAAAATATGCCTAATGGAAGCATTGTAAGATGAGAGGAATTGGGTTTGTTTCCCCTGTGATAATTAATTGTGTATCATACACAGTGGTTTTGCTCATTGATTTCTTGCTGCCAGTATACTGAATCAGAGGCGAGCAAGCTTCTTTTTACTGTTTCCCTTTTAATGTAAAAACTAAAATTTGGATATTTGGATGTTGAAATCTCATTGCTATTTCAAATTAGAATAATCTGCAAATTCCTAAGAAAATTAAAAACCTTTTGATGGAAAAAGATAAATCTAGAAATGGCACTTCAATTTCTTCATTGGAGATTTCACTTTCATTCATTGTCTCGGACTGCTGTGGTGTTTATCAATTCGAGCCAGCTATTTGTTGAGTGACAACAAAACAAAAAAAGAAAAAAGAAATCAATCTGTACAGGTGAAGATGATGTCTGAGGATATCCAGATATAGTTCTTCTATGCGAGGATATCCAGATATAGTTCTTCTATGCGCAATCACTGAAGAGAACAGTTCTGATCGTCATTATATTTTTGGTTGCTACCATTAGATTTACAAATTCTCCCCCTTAATGTCCCATTGATGTGAAAATCAAGAGTTGTCTATCGCATGAGTATGGACATTAAAGATTGTCCTTGCTAGATTCTTGTAAACACTCCTGGTCCCAGAAGCTAGGATAATTCAGTTTAGCGGCCAGTTGACTCCAATAAATGAAATACAGGAGGGAAACTTTTTATCTTCGTATGCAGGGAGAGCTGTGATGTTCTGAAGAACTCGTACAGGCAGGATAAATCGATCATGTCTATAGACATCAAGAAGACAAAAGCCAGTCCAAGTTTTGATAGTTCGCCACATCTGCTGATACATCTAGGATCATGTCTCCAGAAAGATTTGTAAACACAATCAATCACTGGTCAGAGCATAGCACTTAGCAGGAATAAACTTCTCACCACTAGAAAATACAGAAAATGACAGCTAAAGGGTCAAGTGTGGCTCGCAATCAGTACAATGAGTTGTATCTCAGTTGAAGATGGTTACGAGGTGTATCCAGATTTTTCTGCAGATTTAATTCCCTATAGTTTTGAGAGCTGAAGTGGTATTCCGGGTTTTTTCCTCCGTCCTGTATTCTTAGCTGCAGTTTTGTGCAGGAGTGTGCGCATGATTGTATGCAGATCCAGTCGATTCTCTTGACCTCCATCAACCCGTAAACACTGACTTCTGCCTACAAATGTCAACTACAGGCAACCAGAGTTTCTGGGATGCAGTTTACCCTATCCCAGAGACTCTATTGACAAATTGAAAGGGAAAATTAAAGTGATAAATAAAACAGCATCTCCGAAAAAAAATCGAGAAAACCATAAAGAAAATGTATGTATGTTGGATTAATGATAAGAAGCAAATAATGCTGGCAAATAGGAAGTAAATATGCTTACAGTTTCCTTGGCAGACGAGATATGATGACAGTAACTTGGAAATCCTTGTATCTTTTGTATCCCATTCCTGCAAGTGTGCTGCTAAAGTTCGAGAATGCTAGACGACTGATATGAAATCCTTAAAGGAAGTGCAATCAAGCCCACAGAAAGAATTGCTAAACATGTCAAATTCTGGCAAAGATGAGTTGTCTGAACCTTCTACTGTATCTAAGGCTCCCCAGAAAAGGAATCATGATCATTGGTCAACAACTCTCAATATTACCGAAATTGTAGGGCGCTACAAGAGCCGTTACCTGATGAGCATCGTCAAAAGGGATATGAAAGGTGCTGTTCGGAAAGATGTGGAACTCCCGAGGTGTTCCCGGGTTCTTCTTATGAGAACTCAAGGCGAGATAGAGTACTCCTCCCTTCGAGGACCAGACATATCTTCACAGGAATGTGGGTGAATTGGCATGCGAACCACGGGAGAATAGGTATGTAGCCGTACATCAACCTGTTGATACATGAAAAATGACAAACATATGATGCTCTGAAACTTTGTTGAAAGCAAAAAAAGACGCACCTCATTCATCCCGTGCAAGAACGAGCCTTCCTCCGTTATGTGAGAAAAACCTCCTAATCCATGGTTCTCTTGTCGTAGCTCACTGATTTTCCTCACTAGTGGTAAACTCACACCAGAAACCGAATGTCACTATCTTCTCACCGTGGGTAAATCGTTAAATTTGGGTCTGAATTTGCCGGCAAGATACTAATTACAAAGAATCAGAAAAATGAAGACGAATGACAATGCCACATGCAGCATTTTGACGAAGGTAGAAGGAAAAGGACTTTGAAAGGGACTTTCTTTGCCTTTGGGCTACACCTAGCAAGATGCTTAACAATCCTATGAATCTTATCAAATACATTTCTTAACACTCTCGCTTTGCCGATCCAAATGATGCCCCAAGTACGTAAATAGAAGTCTATTCTTTTTCATTTCAGCTGAGACTGACCGAGTTGATTCCGAAGTGCAAAGGAGTGCTCAAAAAGCAACAGAAGAGTGCACCTGCAGTTGTGGCAAAAGTGCAGAAGCAGACCTCGACTTGAGCACGGAGAAGCCTCAATGGTTGCAGACACGAGGAAGGTGAAGATGAAAACACAAGGAAGTTTGAGTCCAACCATTGTCCAATCATGAGCACTTGTTGCCGTTCCCTCCATCTCGTTAAAAGTGTTTGTTGTCGAAAAACTTCTCGTGCCATCAAAATGGCATTTAAATGTTGGAGTTCCAGATGATGATGTCAGGTTCAGTCATGGTTGGGCTTTTATTCAGTCAACTGACGGCTGAGGAACTTTCCCGGACAGAAGCAAACAGCGACATGTTTAAACATTCTACCATGCTGTAGAGTGTTTTATCAGTTGATATAGGGAAAGCAAAACCAGTAGGCTATTCGGGTGAGTCCTTGGAGAGTGACGTCTTATATCATTCTTGATATTCAATTGAGTTGTATGATTAGAACGGTATATGCCATGTAAAATCTCCGAGAATGCAATTCTATAATACTTGTTCCACCAATGTATTCATGGGGACGAATTACTTTACCTTTAGTGCATTCAATTTGGCTGGGGAGGTTGTTCTTTCTGTTAGCATGGCGTGCCTGACTAGTCTTATGACGTTATTGAGCTAGTGTTAAGTAGGAAAATCTTATGGCCCATCACAGTTAATGCCTCTGCATAGTGAGTTTCTGAATCATCAAGTGTACAAGCCACATCAGAGTTCTCATATGTATCAACTTCCAGACTCATGGTTGACGTTACTCAGTTTATGTGCTTCTCATAGTTTAAGTTTTTGCTATGGTCGATCAACCTTATGCACGAAAATGTGCAACTTAATGAAGTAATTCATGTTTAGCCCCTAAAAAAGAGTAATGCTCAATCTTTCTGCCATTCAGGCTCAAATTTCGCAGTGATGATCTGCACCTCCTAACGCTAAGTTCAAAATATCTGAAAGGTTTACTTTGTGAACTTCAGATGCAATAAAAATGTATCACTGTCTCCGGACAGTAGATGAAGATGAACCGAAAGATGGCTCATCTATATGCAATCAGATTATTCAAACAGACAGACTGAACATCGGGGTAGATTTGGTTGCTGACAACTAAATTTACAGGCCTGGCTAAGTTTTGTTATCGGACGAGGACACAATGCATTTCCAAGTTCCATCCATCCCTCATATATATCCCCTTAACACACCATGGGACAGTACCAGTCAGAAAGCGGCAGGAGTGCAAGGACATCAAAGCTCATCCTTTCTAGAAACTTTAAGACATTCCTCATCCCAGTAGTAAGGATACTTCAGTTTTGCAGCAGTATGAGGCATGAACCAGTCTTCATATATGAACCTGAAAATCAAGGCCACTCAATATAAGTTTAGTTTGTTAATGTTAGATAATATAAGAGTATGAGGGTATTTTAGTCTTTATTATGTCTAAGGGTTAAGGTATATAAGTACCAAGTAATTTTCTGAATAGAGAGATTTTTAAGTTTGCCGTCTAACATGGTATCAGAGCCAGCCTAAACCACCGCCCACCTGAACCCCATCTAAACTCCGGCGATCTAGTCGCCGGCAACCCAGCGCGCCTAGCGCGCCTCCACCGACGCGACCAGCGTCTTTGCGCAGAAGTGCGACCTCGCGCCTCTCACCCGCGCGACCCCAGCGCGGTTCCAGCGTCTGCGCGACTTCAGCGCACCCTCAACCCGCGACCCCAGTACTCCAGATGTGAATTCCTGCATGCACGACCATTGATGTAAGACTGGTCAGCGTCGTGCATGCGAACTGGTTGTGAAATTGGTGAAGTCTGAAGTTTATGTGATATGGTAATCTGTAGTGAGTTTGATTGAGAGAATCGTGCTGTGGTTGTGATGTGTTGAGGTTGATATGTGTTGGTAGTGGTCTTATTTGGTGTAGAGCTGTGACTCGTCCTGGTTGAGGTTGGACATTGGAACTGATTTGGTGGAGTTGACTGTTGGATATCTGTTATTTTGTTTTGGAGTGATTAGAGTTTTGTTGAAAACATGAGTAATAATGATCAGAAACTTACTGATGGGAGTAGTTCTGTTGAAGTATTTACATCTTCTTCGGCTCGGCTTACTGATTTTAAATTGGAAGGGATCGGCAATTTTCTAGACTGGAAGAAAATTATCAGGTTGACTTTGACAGGTAGGAATCAGCATAATCACTTGACTGAATCTAAACCGGCTAATGATGCCAATTGGGATGTGGTTGATGCACTCATTTTGAGTCAAATGCTGGGGTCTATGGAAAAAGGAGTTGTTAGATTGGTCACTCATTGTGATACAGTGAAACAGTTGTGGGAGTATCTAGATGTGTTGTATTCTGGTCGGAATAACCTTTCTCGAGTTTATGAGCTTTCACAGGCATTTTATCGATCTGAGAGAAAGGGGCGTCCTATCACTGAACACTTTGCTAACTTCAAGAGATTGTATGAAGAGTTGCATGCTCTACTTCCTATTTCGACTGATGTTGAACAGATGCGACTTCAAAGAGAGCAATTGGCTGTTATGGTATACTTGGGAAGTCTGGGTCCAGAATATGAAAATGTCAGATCACAGATTCTTGCAGGAGAGATAGTGGCATCATTGACAGATACATTTGCTCGTGTCCTTCGGGTGTCTCATGAGCCTTCCCAAGATTCCACATCCATGGCAGGTAATTCAGCTCTTGTATCTCAGTCCCGTCTTGGAGGAGGTGGTAGAGGTGACACTGGTTATCAAGGTGGATATCGTGGACGTGGAGGTACAAGTCGCGGGTTTGGCAGAGGCTCACTTCATTCATCCGGCCAGTCTACGGGTGATACACGAGCTGTTCGAGTTTGTCATTACTGTGGTGCACCGGGACACATTCAGAAGTTTTGTTATAAACTTCATGGTCGGCCATCTCAACAAGCAACAGCTAATGTGGTTGATGCAACCGAGTCTGGTACTCAACCTTTTGCTCCATCAGAATCCTCCTCCTCAGCTACCTTTGTTCAGACAGGTAATGCAACAGCGTGTCTCTCTTCCAGCTCTCGCTCCTGGGTCATTGATTCAGGTGCTTCAGATCATATGACAGGCGTTTCAGGTACCTTTTCTGATTTTCATAAGACTATATCCATGGTTACCTTAGCTGATGGCTCGTTATCCACAGTTAAGGGAATAGGAACAGTTCCACTGACATCATCTATCTCTTTGTCCTCGGTTATGTATCTTCCCAAATTTCCTTTCAACCTCATGTCTGTCAGTCGTCTTACCAAAACTTATAACTGTTCAGTAACCTTTTACCCTGATTCTTGTGTCTTTCAGGATTTGAAGACGGGGAAGACGATTGGTAGAGGACACCTCTCGGGGGGACTATATATGTTTGCTGAGGACACTGGTGTTGTCTGTTCTGCATCTTCTCCACATCAAGTTCATTGTCGTTTGGGTCATCCTTCCTTGGCTACTTTGAAGAAGTTAGATAGTCAGTTTAGTTCTTTATCCAGTCTTGAGTGTGAGTCATGCCAATTTGGCAAACTTCATCGTATTAGTTATAGTCCAAGAGTCAATAAACGGTCATCTCGACCATTTGATTTAGTTCATTCTGATGTCTGGGGGCCATGTCCTGTGTCATCCAAGTTAGGATTCAGATACTTTGTTACTTTTGTTGATGACTATTCAAGAGTTACTTGGTTATATTTAATGAAAAATCGTTCTGAGTTGTTTTCCATATTTTGTACGTTTGTGAATGAAGTTCATACTCAGTTTTCTGTTCCTGTTCGTGTTCTTAGAAGTGATAATGCCAAAGAGTATTTTTCTCACACCTTCAATAACTTCATGACTCAACGAGGCATTCTTCATCAGTCTTCCTGTTCAGATACACCACAACAAAATGGTGTTGCTGAAAGGAAGAATCGTCATTTGCTAGAAGTTGCTCGTTCATTATTATTTGAAATGAAGGTACACAAATCTTTTTGGGCTGATGCAGTCATGACTGCTTGTTATCTTATCAATCGCATGCCTTCTTCTATTCTTCAAGGTGGAATTCCACACTCTCTCCTTTTTCCCTCTGCACCCTTGTTTCATCTACTGCCTCGTGTATTTGGGTGTGTCTGCTATATCCGAGATCATCGTCCGGGTATATCTAAACTCGATCCCAGATCTCTTAAGTGTATTTTTGTCGGATATTCTCGCACACAAAAGGGGTATAGGTGTTATTGTCCTTCTTTGCAGAAGTATTTTACTACTGCAGATGTCTCCTTTTTTGAATCCACCATCTATCAAGATGAACTTGTTGAGTCTCCTATAGTAGAAGATGATGTCCTTACATATGTTGTGAAATCTGCTATGGAATCTTCATCTGTTCCTCCAATTCAACATGTATACAGCAAACGCCCTCGTCAGCATGTCGAGCCCCCTGCGGATGTGCCTCCATCTACTTTGTCTCCCTCGTCTTCTGAGCCTGAGGTAAGTCCCTCTCTCACTGATCTTGATATCCCTATTGCACATCGTAAAGGTGTTCGTAGTTGTACTCAACATCCAATCACTCAATTTGTTTCCTATTCTGGTATGTCTACTTCTTTTCGTGCTTGCCTAAACACTATCGATACACATTCCATTCCAAAGAATGTCGCTGAAGCATTCTCTAGTCCGGGCTGGAAGTCAGCTATGGAGGAGGAACTCTCAGCACTGGAACAGAACCAGACTTGGGAGCTTGTTCCCTTACCTGTTGGGAAATCTGCCATTGGATGTAAGTGGGTCTTTACCGTTAAAGTTAATTCTGATGGTTCTCTGGCTCGTCTCAAAGCCAGATTAGTTGCTAAGGGATATGCACAGGTCTATGGCATTGACTATGGTGATACATTTTCTCCTGTGGCTAAGATGACCTCTGTTCGCCTTTTATTTTCCTTGGCTGCTTCTGCTTCTTGGCCTCTCTATCAGCTGGACGTTAAAAATGCTTTCCTCCATGGAGAGTTACATGAGGAGGTGTATCTGGAGCAACCCCCTGGGTTTGTTGCTCAGGGGGAGTCTGGGTATGTATGTCGCTTGAAGAAATCTTTATATGGCTTAAAGCAGTCTCCTAGAGCTTGGTTTGGGAGATTTTCTGAGGTCGTGCTGCAGTTTGGGTTGTCCAGATGTAATGGTGATCATTCTATGTTTTATCGCACCTCTGCCACTGGTCGGATCTTTCTTGTGGTTTATGTGGATGATATTGTCATAACTGGAGATGATTCTGTAGGAATTGATGAACTGAAACGATATTTGCAGCAACAGTTCCATACAAAAGATTTGGGACGACTCAGATATTTTTTGGGTATTGAAGTGGCGCAAGCAAAGAAAGGTATTCATATCTCTCAACGTAAGTATGTCTTAGATTTACTTACGGAGACAGGAATGTTAGGAGCCAAACCATTAGATGTTCCTATGGAAGCTGGTTTGAAACTGAAGGTAGAGGATGGTGAGGTGTTGGATGATCCAGAAAGGTATCGGAGACTTGTGGGAAAACTAAATTATTTGACTATTACTCGGCCAGACATTTCTTTTCCTGTGAGTGTTGTGAGTCAGTTTATGTCTTCGCCTCGTACTTCTCATTGGGATGCTGTGATCAGAATTTTGAGGTACTTGAAGAAAACTCCAGGTTGTGGCATTCTTTATCAGAATCATGGCCATGGAAAGGTGGAAGCCTATTCGGATGCAGATTGGGCCGGGTCTCCTTCAGATAGAAAATCTACATCAGGCTACTGCATTTTTGTAGGAGGGAATCTGGTTTCCTGGAAGAGTAAGAAGCAAAGTGTTGTGGCAAGGTCGAGTGCAGAATCAGAGTATAGAGCTATGGCACAAGCTACGTCCGAGTTAATTTGGCTACGTCAGTTATTGGTCGAACTTGGACTCAATGATCCTGTCCCAATGGT
Organism: Syzygium aqueum; assembly: GCA_031216185.1. Classification (NCBI taxonomy): domain Eukaryota; kingdom Viridiplantae; phylum Streptophyta; class Magnoliopsida; order Myrtales; family Myrtaceae; genus Syzygium; species Syzygium aqueum. Next base: position 5,149,352 of record CM062238.1, on the reverse strand, counting down.
TCTGAGGTGTGATAACCAAGCAGCTATCCATATAGCCTCGAATCCAGTGTTCCATGAACGCACCAAACATATTGAAGTCGACTGCCATTTTGTTCGTGAAAAGCTTCAAGAAGGTGTCATCTCTACTAGTCATGTTCGAACCGGTGAACAGCTTGCGGATATCTTGACAAAGGCTTTGGGGAGTAGTAGGGTTGAATATATATGTAACAAGCTGGGCATGATTAATATCTATGCTCCAGCTTGAGGGGGAGTGTTAGATAATATAAGAGTATGAGGGTATTTTAGTCTTTATTATGTCTAAGGGTTAAGGTATATAAGTACCAAGTAATTTTCTAAATAGAGAGATTTTTAAGTTTGCCGTCTAACAGTTAAGTAAGAAGATGAAAGACCGACGGAATGTGATGAGGCTCGGGAACAGCAAAGGGAAGTTCCAAAAAGGATTTCTTTGAGCGTGAAAATGAAATTTCCATCCATATTGTAATGACAACTGTCGATTTTCATAGAACTTGCAGAGCATCTAGAGTATTTTCTTAAGTGAGCAACCAAGTATTCGAAAACGCATCATATATCTAGAATCATCACACAAAAGAAAATCTAGTCCAAGCTAGATGTTTACCAAATATTGCATTACATCTGTCATCTGGCATCATCTCTGCCAAAGCAGTGTAAGATGGTAAACGAGGGATTCTAAAATGTCCCAGCGAGGTCAAAATGTAGCAAATTCAATTAGGCCTTGCCAATCACAGCAATAAATTCATTCTTAGTGGAAGATGGTCATCAGGTCCATGCATTTCTATCACTACACTTTTGAGGGCCTAATCAGTTCTGCACTTGTTTTGATTCTTTCTAGCATATTCGTTTCTTTTAGTGCCATCATCAATGGCATTAAGAGTTGGCCTTTCTCTCAACTCGAACCCTGTCAACAATAACTTCTACCACAAATTGGACCGAAGTCTCTATGTCAACTCTTAACTCAAATCTCTCTAATTCCTTCAGCAAAAGTTTAGCAGGACGAACTAAACTTGCAATCGGATGAGGAACTGCCATGAACTTGATAATGTTATGAGAAAAGGAAGATATCTAACCCAATGTACACCCGAACTCTATCACAGAGATTTATTAGGCAATTAACAGGCCAAAAACGAAAAGCCAGTAAGGCCAAGATGCTGTAAAGCCAAAAGTGTGAAAAGAACACAAATAGAGAATGAACAATAAGAAGTGATATGCCACAGCAAAGAAAGATAATTTGCTTACACTTTAACTGGTGGACGAGATATGATGACAAGAAATTGCAAATCCTCATGTTCGTTTGTATTCCATACCTGCAAATATATAACAAAGTCTAGAATACTTGAAGTTTGACATAACGTTGGAAGTGCCTATCAAATGCAAAAGAAAACTGCTAACATTATTAAAAAAAAGATGTTAAGATGAAAAGCATGACATTAGAATCTCAAATAGCAACCACCTCCCTCACACAACACCCCCCGCCCACAACAACCCCCCCCCCCTGCCCTCCCCTTCCCAAAAAAAAAACCCTCCTCTCCTCCTCAAAAAAAGAAAAAAGAGGATGAAAGCACACTTTCTTTAGCTGCCACATCACACAAACTAATCTGAGACAACCTCCTAAATAGGTGAGTGGTAGTAGTATCTTTAGTCCTTTTAGAATGAATCAGATTACAAAGCTAATTCTGGTCCTCGTTATGTGATGGAGGGATGAGCTCGACAGCATGAGACCCCTAATACCCTATTTAAAACTCGCAAATTCTCTCAGAAGACACCTCAAGAAAGAGCATATATAATCGGCCAAGAACTCCACATATTAGTAAATTTGAGGAAAATTGGGAATCTTTACCTGGTGAGCATCATTAATCGGAATGTGAAACGTGCTGTTTGTAAAGAGATAGAACTCTTGGGGTGTTCCGGGGTACTTTCCATGAGAATCTGAGGCAAGAAAAAGAGTACCACTCCCTCTGAGGACAACAAAAATTTCTTCACAAGAATGCCGATGTATTGGTGTGTGAGTCCCCGGAGAAAAGGTTTGTAGCCACACCTCAATCTGTTGAAGCACATAAAATTACAAATACGTGATGCTCAGAAACTGTGTCATCTGAAACATGTCCACTGATGGAGCACAAAAGTAGGTTCAAGAATATATTGAAGATGGATCAAGATGGAGTGGTGAAGCCTGTAAAATGTACACTTATTGGATAGAACGGTAATTCGCATGAATGATTTAGGAATATAAATGACAAAATCAAACATTCTATGGAATTTTGAAAGTCAGAAAGACCTCTGAGGACTAGTCAGGCCATTCCATTGTATTGACAATTTCAAAAAGCTGTTCATACAATACCCAAAGCATAGTATCGTACAATGGCAGTAGGGCAAGTATGCCCCCATCATCTAGTGGTTAAACATTATTTTTTCTGTATAAAGATATGAGCATGATCTAAGGAAGTTTCAGAAGGAATTACAAATTGAAACCTATCTATTTGACCATCATCCCCGCCTTTCACAAAGCTAGCACTTGTCAGGTCATTAAGCTCTTGCAGTGTGGTCATGGTCTTCTAAAGCCCTTCACTGACTTATAATGAATGGTGGAACATCCAGAAGATATCCGCAAAGAACAAAACCCTGGAGAAGGGTACCTCTCTCATCCCATGCATGAACGAACCTGCAACAGTTATGTGAGATAAACCTCCCCTTCCATAGTTATCTTGTGGTAGCTCACTGATGTTGCTCACTAGTGATGGACCTGCACCAAAAATGAATCACCACTTTGATTTTCTCCAAAGAAAAATTTAAAGTATGAAAAGGAAGTACTGGCAAATAGCTGGCCAGTACACTCACACTTGAGTAAAAATGTTGAATTTTGACTCAGAATTTGACAGCAACTTTGCAATAGAAGCAAAATGATGAAACAGGAAAACAATTTCATTTACCAATTACCACAACGTAGGTAGAAGCATAGAATGAAGATCCAACACTTAATACGAAAGTGCTTGGAGGCTGCAATGTTCAATTCTGCAGGCAGAATTTTAAGATTCGCTTTCTTGTACATTTTAATGAGGATTTCTTGCTCCAAACTGCTCCCGCAATATTTGGTTGGAAACCCCTATATGTCTAGGTTTTAATGCATCAAGTTTCATGCAATTTTGAGTATTCTGGAGGAAGTTACGCTCAAATTTCTATGAGCTACCCCGACAGTGAGTCTTTTAGTAATTTTATGAATTTCTTGGGTCCTATGCATATTATTTAGTTCCTGGAGTCATCTTAAGTAGAAAATTAAGCTTCATATTTATGCTTTGTCTGGGGATTGTTGGTCTTGTCTTGGAAAATAAAAGATAAGGTGTCTTGAAATTTGTCTTCTTGGAAGGATGTTCCAAGTTGAGTCTATATAAACCCCTCTAACGCTTTCTTAAGGGTTGGAGTGTTTTTATTATTGAAATTTCAGATATGATCTCTTGTATTAGAGTATCACTAAAGCTCTGTATCTCTCTGGTAAATTCCATTGTGCGGCGAATTACATGCCCTCTATTCTAGGGTGGACTCCTCAGGTGGTGCGCAACCCTTTGTTGCATTTGTTTTTTCTTCTAAATCTCTGACTCCTCGGGCAATAAATAGAACCGCAGCAAATTACCTAACATCCTACACTACATCAAACACAGTTCTTCAACAATGTCGCTCTGCTGCTAACCCAAGACACACTACCATGTATAAAGTCCACATCAGTTGAATGAGAGATGGTCAATAAAGAAAGAAGAAACCGATGCCCAATAACCAATTTCAATAACTGGGAAATCGCATTTCTGCAAGAATCCGGAACTGTCATATGAAAAGCAAGCAACTTGAACATCCCCAAATCACCAGCCTTACTCCCATTTCCTCAAACCATCGATTCCCAGCATGAGGAAAAAAAGACAAGTACCCCCACTGGAAAAGAAAAGAAACCAGCCCATATCAAAGCACCCCCTCTCAAGGGTCGTCAACCATAGACAAAAGGGACCTAAAATCTCCAGCAAAGATGGACTCCGGACGACAGAGAAAGTTCAGAAGAATACACCGAACCGACAAAGCAATGACGGGAGCAAGAAAGGTTGGTTTTTTGCAAGAGGCAAAGGCCGAACCTTGAGCTGATGACGAGCAGTGTGCAGCGTCGGAGGTTGCGGAGAGGAGGAGAGGGAGGACGACGGCGAGGACGGAATGGGGTCGGAGTCCGGCCATTTGTCCGACGGTCTCTCCTCTCGATCGTCGGAGGCAATCTGCAGCGCTGTCGAATCCGACAGGATTTTGGGACACAGGAAAGGGAATGGCTCCCTCTCTCTCTCTCTCTCTCTCTTTTCATCAGTCGTCGGTTCTCGAGCTTCTTTCTTCGCCTGCACCAGGTTTCACTACACCGGTGTCATGGAAAAACCGTTAGCTTTCATGGGTCCCCCCCGCAAGTGGGGCTCACGCGAGACCCTTCAAAATCAACCGTTGTGATCGACATGGCCTAATCGATTATTCATGCGTACCTTATCAATATTTCAATGTGTCGTCGTAGCAAGCTCTAATGTTTATTTTCACCCTCTTCCTTATTTTCTGGATTAATCGATCAAATGACACAAATCTCGACAATGTTACATATATGACGGGGCTACCTAATGTTGTAATTGTCGTTAATAAAGAATAAAAATATATGGTCTTAAAAAATGTGTCACTTTTGGGAATTCCAGCGATTTCTTAAATGAATACAAATTGCCACCGAGATCTTGTTTTTCATTTTTGCGACTTGTGACACTAGGCGCAATGTGAAATACTCTCAAATTCAATGGAAATGAGCCGACTCAAGGATGAATGAGACGCCATCATCGAGAGCGGAGGAATTTTTTCCCTTTTCTTTTCTTATTTGGTTTGACTTTGGTTGAATTCATGTGCACAAGAAGTAAAAGCAACGGTTCGATTCTCTAAGGGATCGTGGATAACATGCAAGCAGCACAGATTTGGGTCCTCATTTTAATGAGTTCTTCAGTTTTTGACACTTTAATCTAATGAGCTCTTAATCAGGTTCAAGATTGGATCTAAGTTCGGGGAACTAGAAACCAAAGACCCGGTTTGGAACTGAACCGGTTCTTGGGTGGGACCCACGAGAGACGAGGAGACAAGCATTTCTGGAAATTGGGGATGGGCATGAGATGATAGAGAGACACAATGGGAGGCGTTCTATAATATGAGAATTGAAGAAGAGATTGTCGTGTTCTATGAAGGAATTGATGCTTTGGTTTGGGAAAAAAATTCATTCTTAATTCTCAAGCTATCAATAATTTCTTAGTCAATAAGTCCATGTACTTCAATTTTTCTACTCAAATCCTTCCACTTGAACAAAATATCTAATCAAGTCTCCACGATAAATAAAAATAATTATTTTCTCCCTTTAAATAAGAGCACATCTAATTAGAAAATGGCTTCATTTGAGAACTGGCCTGATTGCCCTAAACACGAAACCGAAGTGACCCATGTCGATCTCGGCTTTGTTTCCGTGAACCGCCTCAGGATCGGTCCATCCAAGTCAGTTCTCGGGTCGAACCGGGACATGCGCACACCTCTACCTGCCGCCACAGATGCACTTATTGCCTAGGAAGTTTCTTGGCATGTGTGGATTGGGGAATTGCCACACTCAATAAATATCATTTAAATATATATGTTGATCAAAATATTTTATATATATATATGTATATGTAAACTTTGAAGTTGACAATAATGCCCTCCCTTAAAAAGCGCAGCTTTATTTTTAACCATCACAGCAACAACATTCCAGTTTAACTTCCCAAGGCACCGCCACACCACCTTCAACAAATCCCATGCGCTGGGCCGAAAACCCACAGCTTTACAGCAAAAATCGTTTCTTTTTTTTTTTTCTTTTCCAATCTGATTTTTCACAACCCAATTTCGAAAAGCTTCGCATGCAATCAGATCACAACAGGAGCAGGACCAAAAATCAAGAATTTAGCCGAAATCCCAATGATTCATAGCTCCGGGTACGCAGATTCTCTTGCAAATCTCTGTCACTCCGACACTAATCATCGTTTTCGTGCAATCTAACAAACGGGTATGGTAGACTTCTGGTTGAGACTGGTAGTTACGCATGTTTCTTTTCCCTCGTAGGAATTTTTCTCGGCGGTTGCATTCTGACAATCAACGTCAAGTTCTGATTTTTTTTTTTTTGCACCCATTTGTCTGGGAAACTGACAAAGGTGGTTCTTGTTCCTGTTTTCTCCTTTTCTTGGAATGTGGTTTCGGTCCCGAGCAGAGGACGAACGGAGCTCCACTCTCTGGGATTGGAATTGCTCGTTACTGGGTCACAATCAGGAGTTTCCATGAAATGGGTTTTCGTGATATAGGTTGAGATCGAAATCCCGAATTGTCGGAATTCGCGGAACGCGGCATAAGGAAGGCGTTTGGTCGCAAGTTAAAAGGGTGGGAAGCAAATTTCAATGGGGAGCTTCATTTCTGGAGTCTTGTTGCCTCTGCTGCTTTTGGCAGGTAGGAGTTCTGTCCCTTTGTGCCGAAGGTCCTTTGTCTTCGGTGTGATTTTGTTTAATGTACGTACTAGCTAGAACATCGGGGGAAGTTGGAGATATTGTGAACGTTGTTCTTTCACTGTGCCTTTCTGGCAAGCTATTTTGTAGAATTTTAATGCGGGGTCTTCGCAAGTTTATGCAACTTCTTGTGTAGGCCCGTTGCTATTGGCTTTTCTGTACAACATTCTGTTTTGTCTCTAAAGTAGGCTTATCATGTGTTTGCTGTAATTACAGTTTTAGCTTTGTGGACTGGATGTAGGTTAAACGTTAGCGTTTTCTGAACGAGGTACTTGTTTTGCTGGTGCAATTTTGTCATGTACAAATGAAAAGAAGTTCAGTTTAGAGGAATCGTACCATCTATACTCAGATAGAAATAATCTCGTCATTGATTGAGTGGAAATGCTCACTAGGGACAAGATAAATGGTCTTCTTTCTCTATGGCTGTAATGAGTTTAATCCCTCTAATGCTCTTCAGTTTCATTTCTTAACACTGACCGAAAGATGATCAGGAGTTGCCACTGGAAACTACCATTGAGTCTGTTGTTTGGGCTGAATTACAGATATAGCTGCCCGTTGTTTGGGCTATCTTTTAGCTGTCAACAAATGATTTTCCAGGGATTTGCCTCGTTGATCCGCCACTAGGATGTCTGTTAAAATTAATGATTTAGTTTCAGGGTATCACCAACAATAGGCTCTCCTTGCAACAGTGAAACTTGCTAATCAGAATGAAAGCATACCTACTAACATATGCATGTGAATTTTAAGACTCTCTCTCTCTCTCTCTCTCTTTATTTCTTTTTTCAACTAATAGTGGATTTTTCCCTAATCAATTTGCTGATTAAGTTCCCTGGTCGTTTTTATTTGTTGCTAATAGAGAAACAGGTCTTTTTGTTTCCTGTTTTTTCCTTTTCTATCCTTTGCAAAGTTGTTCATGATTGCTCTCCCTTTTGAAGCTTACAGTATGGCATGGTTGCTTGCTTATTATGCCATATTAATATCATCAACTTCATGTGGTGCAGCTTCTTTAATCAACTGGAGTTTGATTTGTCTGGCAGATTTGATTGCATTCCTCATGTTTCAGTTTAATGTGTCGAAATTGGGTAAGCTACATTTCTTCTGTCTCTTATGACGTGAGTCCTTTTTCCTGATTGAGCAATCTTCTTCTCCTTCCTCTTTCATGTTTAATGGGTTTATTTTGTGAATTGGACATGTGAAGGAAAGAGATGCTCTTGAATGAGAAACCACAACTGCAAAATCCATATGTTGAATAAATTTCTTTATCACATGCTAATGGAAAATGATTTCTTATAATCTCCCATAGTGTTTTTCCACTTCACAGCAAAACTTTTGCATCTTAATGTTATTGTCATGTTTGTTTATCAGTAATTTTGTTACTGTTATCCTGTTTAATTCTTAATGAGTTTGTTGCAATAGTTTCCGCCTGTTGCTTTATTTGGAATTTTTACATGTACAAACATGGCATTTGTTTTACTTGCAGGCTTTCGTCGTCATGGGCCTCCCTGGTTGCTGTGGTCCATCATCGTGTTTTCCATACTTGTAATGGTCTGTGAATCACTATTTCTTATCGTATGGGCTATTCATGGGGGACGATGGAGCGAAGCGGATGCTTCATGGGCTAAGCTTTTTGGATTCCTGACGTGAGAGTTTATTTTTAGTGTCTGTTGTTCTTTCAATGAATCACGTCTGGTTTTTCTCACATTCGTCACGTCTGGTGTGTATGCAGAGTCCACTCCTGGAAAAATCCCTCAGCAATTTACTTTTTGGCATTGCACCTTTTAGCAGTTATTGTTGCTTTTCTCCAAATCAACTGGAATAGGTTTGGTCCAATTATATCACCAGATTCGTGTTGGGGGAGCTTTGTGTCTGTTATTCAACATTTGGGTGAGTAATTGTAGGAGACAATTTAGTATGTCTTCTCAACTTCATAAATTAATTAGCATGTCATCTCCAGTTCATAACTTACTCTCTGTAAATGTTGTCTGAGACATCTTGAAAATTATGTGGCTGATTTAATATTTAGAGCGCCACAATGAAATATAATTGTACTGGAAAACTTTAATTTATTTCGTCCAATTATGTCCTCATGTTTACGACTCGATGGCTTTTATCAGTCAATGCTACAAGTTTGGAGAGGCCTCTGTTATAATTCCTATTTTATGTAGCTTGGTTGACACAGTAGAGATTGCGAGAAAGATAAAGACCTAGGAATTGAAATGCAATCTGTTCATAATTATTCTTACTAGCCTAGATGAGGAAACTCTGCAATAAAAATGTTGACTGTGGTTTTTTCATGAACTTTCCATTTGAATGTCATGCATCTGTAAGGAGGTGCAATTTTAAGTCCAGTGTTGATGCCTTATAAGAGGCAGACCATTAAGGAGCCGAGTTAATAGAAAGTTAGTGATGATTCTGATTGTCATGCTAATGTGGGTTAATGCCGTAACTGTCATTTATTGATACATGCTTTACTTAGGTCTGGCTTAATGGCTTTGTAAGAGCAAGACAGCTTCAAGGAGAGGTTGCTTAGGACTTTGTTTGGTTTGTCAAATATCCTAGGGTCAATATTAAGAGGTTCAACCAAAGTGAAACCAAGAAAGTTTTGCGCAATCTTGCTTTGCCTACGTCACCCAGATACCTAGCTGGAACATGCACTTGCAGTGCTCTACGGTTTTAGGTACTTGTCAATTCACAGCCCTCGAGTGCTTCTGAGGAAGTCCAGATGTTAGACAAACCATATGGTATACTGCGACTCTGCTATTCATGCAAAGCTGTGCAAATCATCTTGCATCAAGTGGGCTTCTATCTGACTAAAAAATATTCCTTTGTGTATTAGCAGAATTAGTTGTTAAGCTAACAGATATCCTCTCATATGTTATCTTAAATTTGGTTTCTCCCTCTTGCTAATGGGTTCGTGACTTTGACTTTGGTTGTAAGAAGAGTATATTCTTTATCATCGGTGAAGTAATATTCCACAAGAGTGATAAGCTTTTGTAAGAAGAATTAATAGTCTTTAAGTTTGTTTTAGCCCTACAGCTGACAAGGTTGCTTGAATTGTCTTGTACCTGTCTGTCTTACAATATCATAGGTTCCCGACTGAGGATTGCTTTCTGTTTGGTGTTGCCTGCCGTCCAGCTTGTTGTGGGAATCAGCTACCCTTCATGGATTTCTCTGCCATTTTTTGTGGGCAGCTGTGTCAGCCTTGTAGATTGGTCTCTGAGTAGCAACTTTCTTGGTTTATTCAGGTGACTTATTCAGTGGCATGTAGAGTTTTTCTTCTTTTTCCTCATTCCATTTACACAACATGCCTGCTCTTAATGAATCTAGTGCTTTGCAATTATACGGTTTTGAAGGTGGTGGAGGGCACTTCAGCTTTATGCAGGCTTCAACATTGTTCTGCTTTATGTGTATCAGCTTCCCGTAGACTTCCCTGAGATATCAAATCGGGTAGCTGACTTCATTGGTTTATATAAAATATCCGCTACTACTGAGTGGCCAAAGATTTGTTCTGGTCTTTCCCTTGTTCTTTTCTATATGATGGTACGTAGCTTCGAGTTCTTTGATCAAATGTCTCCTGGTTGAGACCAGTAACATAGTTCCTTGTTGAGACAATTTGATTGTTTTGATCTCTGTCATGTGTTGCATTTTTCTCTTATTCTGGTTCAGCTATGTCTTTTTCTAGAAAACTTTATTTACGACCTGTTTGTTGGGTTTTTTTGGGAGTACTATGCACTGACCAGGGTGACTTTACTCAAGTTATTGGGCCTCTTGGAACGGAAGCGCTTTCATTTAGTCATTTAATTGGAGAGATGTTAGATCATCTAGCCAATGACAAAATTGCAATGCTTCAGTGGTTTTGTTGACCTTAAAGTTGCATTTGGACATTGATCTCATGTTTCAGCTCTTTAACTAGTGTAGAATGGATACCTATGACGTTTCCTTTGATGCATCAATATGTACCAAAAAATGTGGGTACATCACAGTCATGCATATTGTATAGGACATAGAGAACATATTACAAAATTAATATGCAGTAAGAGGTTAAAACATAATTGATGCTGTGAATATATAAGAGCATCATGTGTACAGCAGATATTCACTCACAACAAGGATTCACTTAAGTCACGATCTGGTCCAATTTTGCTTGCTTTCTCATGATTGAAAACTGTTAGGTTGACAGTTAAACCATTTTTATTTGAACAGTAAAAAACCCTGATTGTGTTTGCTTGTTTGAGTGCATTTGTTGCTTTCATGTGATTATAAGTACTTTCCTTTGTACTGCAGCTATCCCATGTCAAATGTAATTTAGAGGAGATGGATCTCATTCTGTCAACAAATGAGAGTAGTTTGACAGAGCACCTTCTTCCTTCCAATTCATTTTTTATTCGTGAATCGAGGTACAGTTCCTTATTAGTTTTCTCCCCAGTTAAAGCTCTACCTTAAGTGATCATTTCTGTTTTTTACTGGTATGACAATCAAAATAGAACAGTATCTGCATCAGCACGTTGCCCGAGCTCTTAACCATGCAACTGTAATTTTCTTTTTTTTGGGGGTGGGTTATAATGAATGATGAAATTTGACACTCCACTCTCTATTTTCCCTCTTATTACTCTTGACAGTTCCTACTGCTTAATAGAGAGGCTTTTCTTGCAGTCGCGATATACATTCTCTGATGTTTTTGTGTCTTTCCAAGTGAGTGTAAGTTTCTAGGTGGGGGGATGTTCCATGGGCTAATAGCACCTTATATGTAAGCAACCTGAATAATGGGTCATGCGTATAATTAATCTTGGTCTTATCACAAGGTCTGTCAATTTTGCAACTGTTCAATCCCAGAGAATAGCATCTTAGTTTATTGTTTAACTTCAGAGGTTCCTAACATGAAATCACTGGATGGATAACCATATTATGTGCTGTTGGAGCATGTGTTCGCTGTCAAGTTTAGATAGGTGAATTTTGAGTTATTATCACCTACTGAAATCCATGATACCCAAGGGAGGCCTTGCACCTAAAATTGACATCAAATAATATTGACCGTAACGAAATTTTACATCTCATGTCAACTTTTTAAGTTGGATAACATCTTAACCTTTAACTGCATCCAAAAGATATTGGAACAGATATTCTAACATGATCTCTCTGCTTCTTAAGTGGAATGTGAAGTGGAGATTGAAAACATACATGGCATTGAAAGTGATGGTTGCTTCTTCGTTATAATCTAGCCAGGGGAGGGTAATAGCTAACTAGAAGTGATAGTAGTAAATTTATTTTTTCCATTTGCATGCTCCATTATATCATCTCTTGAATGACTTTGTCTCTACCTCCTTACCTGGAGATCAAAGTCTAGCTGCTACTGTTTGTCTGTCTTTGAAGGAGCAGACATTATGAACTTTAGAAGATTCTTATGCCATATTTGGCTTGAAATACCTTTATAATTGATGAATTACATTGTCTATTTACAGATCTGGCGTGAGACATACCAATGTGTTATTGAGGGGATCAGTTTTTCGAACCTTCAGTATCAATTTTTTCACATATGGTTTCCCGGTACACATTGCTAAAACTGTTATCATTCTCTCAACTTGTCTCTTTGTGATAATACGCATGATAATTGTCTTTATTCCTAGTTTCTTTTTTTACTTAATAGCATACTGTCGATTGTTTAATGTTGACTTAATCCCAAATCTTTGTTTAATCATACGCAATAGTGTTTCATATTTAACATAATGTCTATAATTAGCTGTTCTTGGCTTTCTTTCAGATGGGAAATATGATACAAAGGAAATCTACATTAGAATGGATGAGTTCTTTTCTTTTTTTCCAAGACTAATTTGCTTTCATCTCAGTGTCAAACTTTTAAAAGGTTATGTCTTTAATAATACTGACCTATTCAGCATTCTGTGTGATGTATTTGTTGCTGATAAGATGGAGCTAATCAGTCACTACTCTCTGACCTTAATCTTTAACAGGCAAAATGACTCCTGAGTTATCATGCCACTGCTTCCATTAAATAGATGCAATACATGAGCTGTCAATCCATCGACCCTTTTCTGTCATTAAATTGATCAAATTGAATAATCCTTTTCCCATTCTAGTTATGTATGGTCCTAACTTCCTACACTGGCTTGAATCTCAATCCCTATAACTCACATGCCAAGTGGTTTTGGAAAGATTAAAATTTGCTAGGAAGGAAATATTAATTAAAATGCTTTAAAGTGATAAAGTTGAACATCTAGCATTTAGCTGATGTATACTAACTAGCGTTCAACTGATAGCCATTAGAGGCTTCATCTACATAATGGTTAGTAAATTTAGCTAAATAGGTATTTAAACCAAAAGCAGGTGGCATGTCATCAAGTGAGGGTATTCCAGATCTACATCAACCATCTCTGTGATTGATTATGGTTCTTTTTTTCCAGAAGTAAATGTGATAATCATTTGGTTGAATCAACAGACAATTCTGATGGCCAGTTGTCTTTGGAATAAGACAGGACAACTTACACTCCATATGGTGCCTGTCCAAAACTGAAAGTATTCAAAGTTCTTATTTGATTTCTAAAGCCTTGAATGAACTTTGATATCATTATTCCAGGGTTTCTTTTCACTGTAAAGGTGTTGCTTGTCTGAGGCGTGCCATGTGTGATTTTCTCTGAAGTCCATACCCTGCCTACAGTTTTCAATTTTCGAAATATGAGCGCGAGGGTTAAGCACTCAGGTGCTTGTGCACTTGTTTCTCAGTATTTTAGTTGTATGTCTCTAAAACTTTGTCGTTGAACATGACAGGTCTCCTTGTTTGCCCTCTCATTTTGGAGTTTCCATTTTGCCAGCATATGTGCCTTCGGCTTACTTGCATATGTTGGGTACATTGTTTATGCCTTTCCTTCTTTGTTTCGGTTGCATCGATTAAATGGGCTTCTGCTGGTCTTCATTCTCTTATGGGCCGTGGCTACATATGTATTCAATGTAGCATTTGCCTTCTTGAAATGGAAGCTTGGGAAGGTAGCTCCCTATCTTGCACTAAGTTTTACATCCTCTTCTTATGAGGTACTAGTGATGCTAATAATTGATGCATGTTCAGGACATGGAAATCTGGGAGATGGTTGGTTTATGGCATTATCCAGTTCCCGGATTCTTTCTTCTTGCTCAATTCTGTCTCGGAGTTTTAGTTGCCTTGGGAAATCTTGTGAACAACTCCGTTTTCCTCAGTTTATCTGATGAGTATGGGCGACATCCAAATGATGACTCTTATGGAGAAGGTAATTTTGGGAAGAGGTGTAGGAGTACTGTTATTTATTTCATCATGGGGATTAGCTAGTCATCCTTGCCATATGATCATCATGTAATGTAATTGCTTTAGCTTGATAGTTTACTTTCCATTTGCGTGCATGGATCTTATGCATTGTTGTTGTTCCTGGTGTAGCTATTTTTGTTTTCAACATTCTGCAAATAATTTTTTACTAGCAACAGAGATCAATGTGAATTAGATGCTGTGGCATTTGAAAAGTCTGCAAAAGGTGGACTTTATTTGTCATATGTTGCAAAATACGGAAGCTTCAGATATTAATGCTGTAAATCGATAACCAGACAAGTTCATTAAATTCTGAAGAGGAATACCTGTAGTTATATGGCATATTTATTTTCAGTCAGGGAAGTATGTTGCTGAATGTCAATAAAACTCTAGATAAGTAGTTCGTAGTAAATCCCTCAGCTACATATTGTGTTGATATTATGTGTTCGGTGTGTTTGGGAAGAGTACGAAACTGCACATGAATCAATCTATCCTGGATTGTGATGGTTTAAAATATGAGAGATTCGAGAAAAATAGTCTAAGAATGTGTATCCAGGAATATTTGTGGGGTCCAAAATTGAGGATAGGATGTTAGAAACACAAAAGCGACGCTTAGATGTGTGAGGATGACCTCAAGATTCTTCAATGAGAAGACATGACTTTTTGGGAGGGGATATGTTGAAAGGATATGAAGATGAACCCTTTAGAACGAACATTATTAGAAGGATCTTACAGAACATAATATGACATTGAATATTGCCTATCCTTGTAAGATTATTCATTTACCCCACTCCAGGTAGAGGAAAAGGTCCTTATCTAATGTTGAGGAGACTTCTTGTTGATCTTATGAATGATGGGCATGTTTATCTATCTGTCATGTTCTCATTTGTAAGTGCTACTTTGCATGAAAAATGTTTTTGAGTCATGTATTGTTCTTATTGCATAGCATCATATCCGAGTGCAGTCAATACGGAGTGTTGTTGACAATTGCCAGGTCATGATTTCAGAGAAACTAGTATCTGATGTTGTGGTTACTATTCTAATGAAATTCTTGCTGCCCGTCATACATCCCGCCCCTGATAAGGAACTTGATGCAGCTTATCTACAAACTTTTGGGTCGGCATTCTGGCCGAGAATATTGCTTGTTAAAATATGATCATGATTTGCCTAAAATGATGTTGATGGGTCAAAATGAGTGCTTTAAGACAGAGTAGGAAGCAACAATACTTCAAGAAGTAAGATATTGAATTTTAAACTCTATGGGATAAGGCGAAAAATGGGGTAATTTCGAGGATTGCTGGTTCATTTCTCATATGTTGAAGTTCAGTGATCTACTTCAGTATTTTGGTCATCCCTCGATTTTGCCTCAAAATGGATCTAGTTTTATGATATTAAAGCACCATTGATGTATGTGTTTGGGTATAATATCTTAGTGGGGCATTGTGTATTAAATGAAGCTGACATAATCATGCTATGCTTTTATTATTCTTCCATGTTGGACAGAAGCACCTCAATATCCCTGTTTTTATTTTGTCGTATCATATTTAGCTACATATTTCAATTTTCTAGACTTTTCATGTTAAAGTCATGTCTTGCTATATAACATCCTGAAATGGGTATATCTTCCAGTCTGTCTTCTGAAGTTATCTCTTTTGAATACAGTAGAGGATACCAAAGTATTGATTGTGGCTACTGTTGCTTGGGGACTACGAAAATGCTCACGGGCTATCATGTTGGCTTTGATATTTCTCATAGCAATGAAACCTGGTTTCATCCATGCTGTATATAGTAAGTAACTGCTGTATGCTTTCATATGCAATTTAATTGAGTTCTCACAAAATCTAAATTTTTTTCCTCTTGTAATGCTTATTATGTGAGATAAATTTCCAGAATTTCACTAATTCTTGCATTTTTCTGATTTTTTCCTCAGTGATATTTTTCCTGATGTATCTATTGAGCCATGAGATTGGCAGAAAGATACGACAATCCCTGATTCTCCTTTGTGAAGCTCATTTTGCACTGCTTTATGTTCTTCGGATTAGTTTGATTTCTAGAACTTTAGAAGATACATCCTCATTAAGCATGCAAATTATGTCCCAGTTAGGTATGCCAAACCTTTCCAGCTTCACTTTTACACCTATTCTTTCTTCTAAATTGCTACTTATTGGATTGGTCTATATTCTGTTGCAAGAGTCTGAATTTTGTTGGTCTTCTGTTTTGGTGGGTTTGGCTGGGTAAATTGCTGCAGGTCTTCTGGATCGTGACAGTTCCTGGGACTTCCTTGAAATTGCCCTGCTTGCTTGCTTCTGTGCAATCCACAATCATGGTTTCGATATGCTATTTTCCTTCTCAGCGGTTGTGCAACATTTGCCTAGCACCCCAATTGGATTTAGCATTTTGAAAGCTGGTCTGAGCAAATCAGTTTTGCTGTCTGTGTATGCTTCTCCAAATACTAGATGCACCCAAGGAAATGCTTCATCTGGTATAGTCTGTTATTCATTTACATCCAGTGAGAATGCGGTTAAACTTTACTTTTTGACACGTTAAAGAGCATGCTGAAAGTGTAGTCTCCTTTAGAATTTGTCTGGACAACTGTTAAATCTATGGAGTAATTTTTTTGAGTGTAGTGCTATCTGCATATTGTATTTTTCCTTGAGTTTATTCTTATGTAGACTTCTGGAGACCATACAGTTGTACTATGTGTAGAGCAGTAGCAGGAATTTGAGCAGAAAACTTTCTTGTGCACTGTTAAAATGAAGATGAATGGGGATCGTTTAATTCTGGATATAATATCAAGCCCACCATCCTCCGCCAAAATCCCTCAAACCCCAACACATCCCCTAAATTCCTCCATGGAGTTTCTGCATGAGTATTGATTATACACTACTTTAATAGCATGCAAGTAATGACTGGGCTTTTTCTATTTAGATATGGTGGTGGACTTTTGACTAGTTATGCACTGTTCAGGATGCCAGATTCATTTGTAGAGGTTTATAGGGGAAAGGTTTTGTTTACTGTTTTTCTAATTTGTACAACAAGTATAGTTTGCACTTCTAAAATGTAATTTCCTTTCAATTTCCAGAGAGAAGGATCGCGTCATTTCTTGGTACAATTGGGCAGAAGTTTCTATCTGTATATCGCTCATGTGGCACATATGTTGCTTTTTTGACAATCCTCCTAACAGTTTACTTGGTGACACCTAATTACAC
Organism: Syzygium aqueum; assembly: GCA_031216185.1. Lineage (NCBI taxonomy): Eukaryota > Viridiplantae > Streptophyta > Magnoliopsida > Myrtales > Myrtaceae > Syzygium > Syzygium aqueum. The sequence goes on along the minus strand of CM062238.1, from coordinate 5,132,277 downwards.
ATCGTTTGGCTACATTTTGCTCCTCCTATGTTGGATTATAGGAAGACAACTTGTTGAAAGGACAAGAAGACACCTTTGGTTTCCATTAAAAGTATATGCTATTGCTGTTTTTATCTTCATATACAGCTTGAGCAATTTCTCCACCTTTGAGATGTGGTTGTCGGGGTTGATTGACCTTCAGTTTTACTTGGCCTACAACTCAGAAGCTTCGCTATTGCAGAATATTTGGCAGTCTCTTGCAATCCTGATTGTGATGCAGCTTTACAGCTATGAGAGGAGACAGAGCAAGTATATCCAAGCTGATGTATCCAGACTTATGGAATCTGGAGGACTTGGATTTATTAAGAGGCTCCTCATTTGGCACAGTGACAAGATAGTGTATATAGCAGTGTTCTATGCATCTTTGTCACCAGTTAGTCTCTTTGGCTTCCTTTATCTGCTTGGTCTTGTCATATGTTCCCTTTTACCTAAAGCATCTCGAATCCCATCGAAGTTATTCCTTCTTTATACAGGAATTCTGGTGATGACAGAATATCTCTTTCAGATGTGGGGTGCCCAGGCAGGAATGTTTCCTGGACAGAATAACTTTAGTTTAGCCAATTTCTTGGGTTTTGAGTTATTTCAGTCAGGCTTTTGGGGTCTAGAGTTGGGTTTAAGGGGAAAAGTGCTGGTGATATCTGCTTGTAACCTTCAATACAATGTCTTCCGTTGGTTGCAAAAGGTACCAACTCATATTTTGAGCAATGATTACACCGAAGAACCTTGCCCTCTGTTTGTATCAGCAGAAGAGGTGTTTACAGATTTTTCTAATTCGAAAGGGGAAAGCAAGCCACCTGCAGATTCTCCTGCAATTGCTTGTGAAGCGGAGGGCCTGAGAAGCAATTTGTCGTCCTCAGCCTCCGGGTTTTCTCAAGCATCAAATAATATACCCAAAGCTGGAGGCTCTGGGGGTGGCAGTGCTAGAAAATATTCCTTTGGATATATTTGGGGAAGCGCCAATGAAAGCCACAAATGGAACAAGAAAAGGATTATCACCATGAGGAGGGAGAGATTTGAAACACAGAAGACAATCTTCATAGTCTATATAAAATTTTGGATGGAGAATATGTTTAACCTCTTCGGCCTCGAGATAAACATGGTGGCCTTGCTCCTTGCCTGCTTTGCTTTGTTAAATGCCATTTCTATGATGTATATTGCACTTCTTGCTGCTTGCATACTTCTAAATCGCAATGTCATTCGGAAATTATGGCCAGCACTTGTCTTTTTCCTTGCTTCCATTCTTGTCCTTGAATACTTTGTCATTTGGAAGAGCACACTGTCTGCCAATCCACAGACATCAAGCGACGCTGAGGTACATTGCAACATTTGCTGGCAAAGTTCAAGCTCACATTTACATTACTGTGAAAGTTGTTGGTTAGGTAAGGCGTCCTAGTAGTTTATTACTTTTGCCAGTTGAGAGTTTCTCTCCATTATTGCATGAGAGTACTCTTAATACTGAACAAAGCACCTTAGAGGCACATCAACTCATTATAGTTTATATTGTTCGTGTTCTTTTTTCAGATGTCCCTTTGCTTACATGTTTATCAGTACATTTCACATCTTTCCTCTATGTTCATTATTTCTATTAGAGTGTTTTCTCAAAATCTGCAATATATGTGCAACTTTGATGCAGGTCTTACCATTGATGATTCTCGTGTCCTGATCAGTTACTTCATCGTCTTCATGCTTGCTTGTTTAAAACTTCGTGCCGATCACAGGTCCAGCTTTTCAGGGTCATATACTTACAGAGAAGTGATATCTCAACGCAAAAACATATTTGTATGGAGAGACCTCTCATTTGAAACGAAAAGCATGTGGACAGTTCTTGACTACCTGAGGCTATATTGTTATTGCCATCTTTTGGATCTAGTGCTTGCTTTAGTTTTAATTACTGGGACCCTGGAGTACGATATCTTGCATCTTGGATATCTTGCCTTTGCTCTGGTTTTCTTTCGAATGAGACTCACAATATTGAAGAAGAGAAATCGGATTTTCAAGTTCTTGCGGATGTACAACTTTGCAGTTATTGTTCTATCTCTTGCATATCAATCTCCTTTTGTTGGGGATTTTTGTGCCAAAAAATGCAAGACAGTAAATTATATATTTGAGGTGATTGGTTTTCACAAGTATGATTATGGTTTCCGTATCACCGCAAGATCTGCACTGGTTGAGATCATTATCTTCATTCTTGTGTCAGTGCAATCATATATGTTTTCTTCCCAAGAATTCGACTATGTCTTCCGATATCTTGAAGCAGAGCAAATTGGTACGATTGTAAGTGAACAAGAGAAGAAAGCAGCATGGAAGACTGCTCAGTTGCAGCATATTCGTGAATCTGAGGAAAAGAAACGCCAGAGAAACATGCAAGTGGAGAAAATGAAATCTGAGATGCTCAACCTGCAAATTCAACTTCATAGTGGAATCCCCACTGCAAACTGTGACAGCACTTCTCCAAGTAGCGAAGGGCTTCGGAGGAGAAGGATCTCTTTAATTTCAAATAAAGATGCTGGGATGTGGGATAAAGAGAATAGGTTGCCGAGAAGACAAGATCCTGCTGTCAGCGATGAGTCTGTATTTCCTTTTGAATTTTATGATTCTCCTGCTAGTATGAATGCTGAAAGTCTTCATGTAGTGAATTCAGCTGATCATTCATTTGAGTTTTCCCATTGTGAGATCACTGAGGCTGAGGAGGATGGTGGAGGTTCTTTATATGATTCAGATAAGAAAGAGAAAGTCAGAGGTCAAGCTAAGGATAACCCTATAGTTTCTGCTGTACAGCTTTTAGGAGATGGTGTTTCCCAGGTCCAATCTATCGGAAACCAGGCAGTTAGTTCTCTCGTAACCTTCCTGAACATCAAGCCGGAAGATGTGGATGCTAATGAGCCTGCAGCACAAGATGATGGAAAGTATGAAGATATGGAAAGCCAGAACCTGGGATTTACAGATTTGAATCGTTCTTCATCTCTGCAATCCGATAAGAGTGCCGATGCCGCAAGTCTCCAACTAGGGAGGATATTATTTCATATGTGGTCCCAAATGCAGTCCAATAATGATATCGTGTGTTACTGTTGCTTCGTTCTGGTCTTCCTGTGGAACTTCAGCCTTCTGTCAATGGCATATCTTGCTGCACTCTTTTTGTATGCCCTTTGTGTAAATACGGGTCCCACTTATATCTTCTGGGTTATTATGTTGATCTACACGGAAGTTTATATTTTACTTCAATATCTTTACCAAATTATCATCCACCACCATATCTGGACTGCTGATTCGGGCCTCCTTCATGAGTTGGGATTTCCTGAACATAAAATGACATCTTTCTTTGTTATTGGGATACTGCCGCTATTTCTAGTCTACCTATTTACCCTCATACAGAGTTCAATAACTGCAAAGGATGGTGAATGGACGTCGTCCACTGAAGTGAATTGCCGTAGGGTGAATGCTCTGTGCAGAAAAGACATCCTTGTCAGGGATAGCTTGAGCAAGAAAGTTGAAGAGCTGCTATGCCACATTATAAACATGGTTAAAATGATGATCAGAAACTTCTTTTGGTACTGGAAGTCACTGATACGGGGGGCAGAATCTCCACCTTACTTTGTTCAGGTGTCCATGGATGTTGGTTCATGGCCTGATGATGGGATTCAGCCAGAGAGAATAGAATCTGGAATAAATCAATTGCTGAGAATAGTTCACAATGAGAGATGCACAGATAGAAATCCTAATCTTTGCCCAGTTTCTAGTAGGGTTCACGTTCAAAGCATTGAAAGAAGCGAAGAAAAGACGAATATAGCTTTGGCAGTTTTTGAGGTAATATATGCCTCACCTCCAACAGGGTGTTCTTCTGCGGAATGGTACAGGTCATTAACTCCTGCAAGTGATGTAGCAAAAGAGATCACTATTGCACAGCAATCTGGATTTGTTGAAGAAATGGGATTCCCTTATAGCATACTTTCTGTAATAGGAGGTGGCAAAAGAGAAATTGATCTGTATGCCTACATTTTTGGTGCAGATTTGACTGTTTTCTTTTTGGTGGCTATTTTCTATCAATCTGTCATAAAAAATAAAAGTGATTTTCTTGATGTATCTCAGCTCGAAGATCAATTTCCAAAGGAATTTGTCTTTATACTAATGGTAAGTCTTTCTTCACCATTCTGTAGCTTTTCTTTCTGGTGACGATTGTGTCTATTCCAAAGGAATCCAAGCAGATGGTTTTACTCAGCTTGAATGTATCAACCATACACTCTCACCAATTTGTTTGGTTGTTTGTGAATGTCTTTTTCTAAATTGTAGATTTGAAAACTTTAAAAATATACCTAAAATTTAAAGTTCTGTGCTCTAGAATTAATTGAATGTTTTTCTTCAATTATTGGCTAAATATGTGGCTAATAATGTCGTTTACTGGTATATGACATCAGTTCTGAGTATTCTTTGCCTACTTAGCACAGTCAGTTAAAGTTGTGACACTTCAGTCATTATTTTCTAGTATTCTTCTGGGCTAGCATGACATGTCAATTTGCTTCTTACTGCATTAAGTTCTTTCTTGCAGATAATCTTCTTCATGATCGTGGTTGACCGCATAATTTACCTATGTTCATTTGCGCTGGGGAAAGTTATTTTTTATCTTTTCAGTCTCATTCTTTTCACATACTCAGTAACTGAGTATGCCTGGCGCTTGGGGCCTTCCCAGCAACAAGCTGGAGTTTTAGCTCTTCGTGCTATATATGTAGCAAAAGCTGTTTCTTTGTCACTACAAGCCATACAAGTACGCTATGGCATTCCTCATCAAAGCACCTTGTATCGACAGTTTTTGACCAGTCGAGTCTCTCGGGTCAATTACTTAGGCTATAGGCTGTATCGTGCTTTGCCATTCCTTTATGAGTTAAGGTGCGTGCTGGACTGGTCATGCACAGCCACATCCTTGACTATGTACGACTGGTTAAAGGTAAATTTCTCTCCCTTCGCTCCCCCACCCCCTCCCTTTCCCTGAGAAATAAAGGGGCACCTGAGTGTGTCCTGATTTTTTTTTGGTAAGTGAGTGTGTCCTGATTTTGATCTTGTTGCTTGAACAAATTTCTTTTGTTTTGGGAGTAGTGACGTGCATAAATTCCATGCTCTTATTTTTGTCTCAGGCACTTGGATCAAATTAAGCTCACTCAATGTTATAGGAAACAAAAGGAATAAGTAGCTGATTGTTCTTCGGAAAGAAGAAATTTTATAATTACAATACCTGGCTGCTTGATCATCAATCTCACCATGTGTACTCCATTGCGAAACTTTTTACGTAGCTAGAGAATCTCATTACTTGGCGAATCATGTTGCAATACCTCAGAACATAGTGTAGTGAACTTCTAATGGCAGTTGACTTTAGATAGTGGAATAAGATGATGAGTTTTGCTCTGTCCTTATTCACTAATGCCAGTTTTCTCTTGTCTCTATTATTTTCTTTCAACAGTGGTTATTGGTTCTTGGATTTGAGGCACAGCTACATAGCTAGGACTTCACTTGAGTGGCCAACTCTTGAGATGGAAAAGATATCCCTTGACAAGTTGATGAAGCATGTATACTCTTGCTTCAGCATCTTTTAGTTCTTCCATCCTTATAGAACCTCCAGTTTAAGGATGATTAAGCCGATATTTAGCTTTGGAACAGTTTTAGAGGCTCCATGAACACCTTTTAGTGTTTTCGTTGGATCTGTAAGACCCATTGATTGCTCTAGAGAATGCGAGAATGGAATGTAAGCATTTCTTCCTCTGTCGCCTTCCTTTTCTTCCCCTGGCCTTGAGGTTGAACTCAGACTCTTTGATTCACATTTTAATGGCTAACTCAAGTACTTTTCCCGCCCCACCCTGTTTTTTCATATCTGGTAGTGTTCTAGATGAGCCTTAAAGATCTGCTGCCATAGGATGGCCCCTTTGTTTTATTCTCTTCTTTTACCAATTTTCCATCTTCCACATAGTTGAGAAGTGAGAATAACATAAAAAGAATATAATCATGGGGACTTTGATGTTAATTAAGTTATCTTCTGGACTTATTCTACCAACATTTATTTATGTGGTTGTAGTAAAGTGGGAAATGTCATGAAGATAACCACCATGAAATCATCTGTAGACACATTTAAGGATTTCAAGTAGAATAAATGTGCTAATGGTGATAAATGTGGTATTGAATATATATTCTTTCTTGAGGGAGTCAATTTTATCTGGTGCCTCTTGCTGCATTATTTGAGAACTCTTCTAGTATTGACAGACAATCTTGTTGCTCTGTGATTTTAGTTCTTATCTTTCAATATAATGCGAAAGTATCTTTGATTCACAATCTAAGAATAATCAACATAATTACCTCTGAGGCTATTTGATGGACTTTGCATGCATGTATGGTGCATAGACTGATTCAATGCCTTCTCTCTTAGTTGGAGGACATTTATGCGAGCCTATACCTGGTCAAGTGTGATGCGGTCTTGAATAGAGCCAAGCACAAACAAGGAGAGAAACAGACCAAAATGACCAAATGTTGCAGTGGTATCTGTCTATTTTTCATATTGATATGTGTTATCTGGGCCCCAATGCTGGTAAGACATCAGAATCTTGTTAACTCTACGTGAATTTATTTATCTTCCAGTTCTTGTAATATTCATTTAGAACTTGTCAGTAAAAGGCTCATTAGACTGTTGTAGATGAAGTACGCTCAAGTGACTTTTCCCCCTTGACTTTGTCAGATGTACAGCAGTGGTAACCCGACTAATATTGCAAATCCCATCAAAGATGCCAGCGTTCAGATTGATATCAAGAGCATCCGTGGAAGGTTAACTTTGTATCAAACTACTCTATGTGAGAAGCTCCCATGGTACGAGCTCAACGCTGACGTTGATCTAGATCCTGAAGGTTACTTGGATACTTTTGATAAGAATGATATCCAATTGATATGCTGCCAAGCTGATGCAAGCGAGTTGTGGCTTGTCCCCAATGCGGTTCAGTCTGGATTTTCCAAGTCCCTTGAACACGATATGGACATGGGTATATCGTTTACCTGGGTACTTGCCAGGAACCGACCCAAAGGAAAGGAACTTGTCAAGTATGAGAGACCTGTTGATTCTCAGGATCTGCCGAATAGAGCGAACATACAAAAGGTCCTCAATGGCTCCAGCAACAGCTTTAGGATACATAATATCTATCCCAGGTACTTCCGTGTCACAGGTTCCGGTGAAGTCAGACCTCTTGAACAGGAGGTAAGTTGGTTAGTCAGTCATTGGTCAATTGTTTACCTACATACTCTCTCTCTCTCTCCCTCTCTCTCTCTCTCTCTCTCTCTCTCTCTCGCAAATACGTGCGCACACCACACACACAAACTGCAAAGAAGCACATATGCTGACTAAATTGGTGAAAATACAGGTGTACAATTTTTATTCTGACTAACTCAATAAATTAGGATACATGTAAGAAATTAGCCAGATGTATGTTGCTAGTGTAATTTAAGAATATTCACACTAAAGCATATTTCTTATGGCTTTATGGCAAGTTGATTGTGCAATTTTACTTTATTACAGCAATTGAATATGAGAATGGTGCACGAGACTCAAGCTTAGAGCAAAAATTGCATGTAAACTGATACTTTTGATGGTTCAGATCCATTCTGTTCTTGCATTGTTCTATATTCAAAAGCTTGACTTATTAGAGAGAGGCGTGATCATCCATGGGCTAACATATTGGTTTTAGCCCAAAAATGTGAAAGTTCTAGAATAGAGAGGAAAATAGGGGCAGATATATAATTAATTCCCTCTAGGATATGATGCTAAGATTCATGGGACACCTGCCATTGTATATACAATCTTTTGCTGATTGATAAATGCATGGTTTATATATGAGAATTCTGGAAATCTCAAAGTGAATTCCACATGACGTAGCTTGAATTTCCTGTAAAGAAAAAAGCAGTCATGGCAACCTTCTTCTCTCACTTCTGGCAGTGGTAATATCAAATTCTTTGTCAAAAGAATGTGGGCTAAAAAAATCTTACATTAACTACTTCTTGAATGGGAGATGTGCTTCAAAGAGTTTCTTTTCATAACATGTACTCATTTTTCTTTAGATAATTCCACCGAAAATTTTTGGCAATGGTGGGAGAAACAGGGAACCGATATATTGACATGTGTAGCTTATGATGTCTCCACTCCATATTGCTTGAAATAAAAGAACTGAACCCATCAGGATGAAATTAACAAATTGACAAAGAACTGCTCAATCATAACATGAAGTTAGATGACATGAAAGAGGGAAGCCCATCCCTTCTCGAATTTTAACTAGGTAGTGGACTCAATTTCTGCAGTAATTTGTCAACATAGTTGCAACCTCGATTGTTTGTCTCCATTGGTGGTTCTGTCAGTATTAAAATCAATGATGTGATACATGGCAGCTGGGAAAGCTTTTAGATCTTTATTCTCCTCTTTGGGCTTGTACTTGTACTTGCATACTGATATGAATTTCAAAGACAACTGATCCACAGTAAACTATCAGGTTAATGCAGTTAGTGCAGACCTTGTCATGAATCGTGCAGAACAGCAGTGGTGGTCCTTCCACGATATAAATTCATCAGATGTCAGTGGATGTGGAGGATTGAAGGGACCAATGGCAATTGTAGTGTCTGAAGAAACACCCCCCCGTAAGTTATAAAAGTATAGATTGTTTTCTCTAGTGAATCAGAGAACTATCATTATATTGCGTGACAATTGTGGTTGACTAATTTTTTGAATATATGTTTTAGAGGGCATCCTCGGTGACACGCTTAGCAAGTTCAGCATCTGGGGCCTCTATATTACTTTTGTGCTGGCTGTTGGTCGCTTTATCAGACTTCAGTGTGCCGACTTGAGAATGAGAATACCCTATGAAAATCTACCTTCCTGCGACAGGTAGTAGATTTCCATTTTGCCTTCTTTCTATTTTCTCTTCACCTTGATCCCCATAGATGCTGATAACATTATGCGGTCTGATGGATGTCAGTTGTCATTATTATTTTTTTTTCAAGCTTGCTTGCCAGAAACAATTCGATAAGAGTATTTTATTTCTCTGAATAAAACTGTGAATAAGTTTGAAATGAAATTCCTTTATAAAAGAATGCTACTCTTGCATAACTAGGGTCCAGATGTATATTGGTGTACCTTGCATTGTGAATATTAGCTTTAAGAGCAATGGTCTAAATTATAGAAGAAGATTTGTTTTGTTTGTTTTTGTTTGGAATAGCCAATTAATTTAATGCTTTAAGAGTGCACTGTTCTCGAGAATAATGTGTGAAGACAAATCGAATCTTACTTTTGATGAATAATTATGACTTGTAGGTCTTGCATATTTACAGTCTGTCTTAGTTGAGGTTTGTATTAGTTTGAGACATGGAAATTCGGGTCCGAGTCTAATTTTTTATTGGCTTTTCAAATAGCAATATGATATTTGGTAGAGTGCCAGTTCCATATGTATATACTTTTTCTTTTCTCTATCTATTGTTCCTGAAGAAAGCAAAAAAATGGATGAGGTGTTGTTTCCTTGAGCCAAAGCAAAAGGCCTTGTCTAAATTTTCCAAAATCAATATATTAAGGGCGGGGCTATTTCCACACCTTTCTTGGCTGAAATACACCCTTTCTAGTTAACTGACCAAATTACGCTTTAAACAGCAATTACTCTTCATAGTTACTTTTTCTAGTGCAAATTCATAAATGATTGATTATTAGTTTACTATTTTATTTTACTTAAAAGATTTTCCTTTTGAACTCTTTGAACCTAGAACAAAAGGAAATTTTATTTAATCACCGAAGGGAGGAACAACCCATTTAAAGAAGAATATAGAGAGAGAAATCAAATTTGACTTTTGAATTTTTTGTTACGTGTAATCTTGAAAACATAGTGACACCTGCAAGATTAAAAAAATGCTCAAGATTTGGTGGAAATGAGCCGATTCGAAGATGTGTAGGACATCATTTTTGAGATCTAGCGAGGAGGTTTTTAGTTCTTCCTTTTTTCATGTTTCTAGTTTGACTTTGGCTGAATTCATGTGCACAAGAAGTAAAGCTAAATAACCCGAATACAATAGAGAAAGTGGTGATCTGATTCTCCGTGATAGGACCAATAAAAGTGATTATTTGGTATGGATTACTTGGTATGCACATCAGAAGATAATTATATGTGAGACAGATATAATATATATTTGATTTATTTAGAGAGTAGTTTGGTCAATCAATTTTAAAATGGTGTGTTTTAGCCAAAAAGGGCATGAAAAAGCCCACGCCTAAATTATAATGTAACTTTTAAACATAATGAAGAACTTTAGGGTGACTTTAGATAATGACATTCATATATTTTTAGATATTTAAGGTGCTTAACATTAAATAAAATTGAACTCTAAAAGTTCAAGAAAAAGACAGGCTAAAAGTAAAAGCCGCACCAAATCCCCACTGTTGTAGCAGTTCTCTTGGTAACAAAACTCTGGTATTGTAATAACTAGCAATCATTATGCTTGTGTTACCTTCACTCAAGATTACTTTCAGTTCTCATTTACCCATATCTGGAATTACTACTTTTCTGGTTTATCTAACTTCACTATAGAAAAGTTTCATAAAAGAAGTAAAGCATCTACTGGTATAGTTTACTACACATATTAAGCAGCAGATATTTGGCTTGTGATAGGTTGATGGCAATTTGCGAGGATATATATGCTGCAAGAGCAGAAGGTGAACTTGGAGTGGAGGAGGTCCTTTACTGGACACTAGTGAAGATTTACCGGTCCCCACACATGCTTCTTGAGTATACCAAACCCGACTAGGTCATGCAAAACAGGATCCAAATCTTGATCTCATCCAAATTGGGAGTTTGGCGAGCATTCGGTCAAGAAGCTGACAACATGTTCCATGCATTGGAGCTAATGAGCCCCAGGATGTGCTCTTTATTCAGAGGACTTGGGTCTGTTTCTTGATAGAAATAGGCCTTGCTCTTCTGATTTACATTGGTCTGTGTGTATCGTGGATTGTGCTTTTAATGCTAGCTGTCACACTGGGTACGCAATGGCCAAAGCACAGGTTTTTCCAAGCAACTGAAGGTGACCCTTCTTTTGCCTCTAGGCTTAGATGTACATACCCTGTTACTGCCCCATGTAAGTTGCTGAGTTGTTTGTATTAGAAGAGAAATGTAGGTTCCTAGAAGGTGATATTTGGTGAACCCTTGATAACATTCTTTTGTTTGTAAATACTTTTGAGCAAGTTGGAAAAAAATAGGCTCTCTATTGCAAGCAAGCTTGTGAAATGGAATATGTGCGACTGTCCCAAAGACTTTTGTCTACTTATCTTGCAGATTGGAGCTTCATGCAGTGCTTTGAGGAAGAACATGCAATACCTACGGTGGTGGAAACACAAGCTTTTATGATATTTTCTCGAGAAAGAAAGAAGTGGGAAAATGGGGAGGTAAGATCAGCACCATGCATTCGGAAGGAACAAGAGCTTTTCATATGCTTACTATTCTGCATGAATAAAGGAGGGAATGGAAGTTGAACCCTAAAAGACATTTTGTCAACTAAACTAACTTTGTTCATAGCAAAAGGTACATGGATTAATAGTTTTCCACATGATCATCTTTGGTCCAGTTATTCCTCACAATTGGAACATGAGAAGTTTCCATCCAAGTAGATGTTTTTGGATCAGTAGCTTAATTTGTTCCAAAGACCAATGCCCGCTTCGATAAGAAATTGACAGATGGATCATGCTTTGGATTCTCAATTTGGTGCTGTTACGTCTTCAAATTGTTTTGGTCAGTTCGTGCTCTGGCCAAAATGAACCGCTGGTTCTTGCAAATCTGTATGGCCTTAATATTGACTATGTAAGGTATAGACTGCATCTCGATAGCAAGATCTGTTCCCTTCCATGAGAGTATTTGGTTTGAGTTTTCTGTTTGGATGCTTTGGAATTTGAAGGCAGCAACAAATCCAGGAAGCCGCAGGGTCATCTAACAATGTCTTAATTGAAATGTAATGGAAGATGAGGTTTCATTTCCTTAACGAGATTGAGGTATGATTTCTTTTTTTCTTTTATTTCGGTTTATGTTGGCCAATGATGGAGCACATGGAGTGTGTGCTCGGTAACGGTAGGGGTTTGTGTACACAATGGTGGAATTTGGAGATCAGGAAGTTCCAAAGAGTGAAACTCTGTCTTTCTTGGATTCATTCCGCAAAATGATGGAGAAATAGACACGGTCGTCGCTCATATAGTGTCTGCAGCAAATAGAAGGCCGCTAGATGCTTGTGATTATGAGCTGGTCAGTCGGGATGAAAGGGTAGAGAGACGAAAAAACAATTTTGAAGGAGAGAACACGTAGTAAAAGTTCTAGAGCTACTACTTAGATCTTTCAGAATACTTGAAAGAGAATCGAGTGCGATGACAAAAGAAGATTCATAGAGACAATCCCCTCTGGGGAAATATAGCCGTCTTGCCATTGCTATTGCTGCTGCTGCTGCTGCTTCTAGCGAGGTTTCATTTTCTCATTGACGACCGCAAATGCTTAGTAGACAATTGCCAGAGTTAGCGTATTGACGATGTTTCTCTTTCATTGCCTCTCAACTTTTGGCATGTTACATGCTTGTCCCATGGTTTGGAAACGAGCCAACAAGTCCTCAAAATGATTCGTAAGCACCTTTCTTTCATCCATAAGAACGAACCTGACAACAGCAGAAGAAAGAAGTGCATGGAAAGACAGAGGTCAATGATCTCCGCTAATGTTTTTTTATACGTGTATTAGACCTCGAAGTTCCGGAGAAAGGTAGACAAGATGGGTTCTTTCCAACATGAAAAACAAAGTTCGACACAACTCCAAACGCATACGACAAAGAGAGTTTCCAGGTCGTTGCTATCGATAATGTTCCAAACTGCAAATGGCAAACGATAGCCAACTTATGGGCCAATTTCTTATATGAAGACATTAATGAACTTCCAACATACAACACTTGAAAAAAATCTGTATCATGTTGAACTAGAACATGTCAAGAGTGCACTCAATCACCATTCCAAAATGAAACTCTAGGCATTAGTTGGTGTCTGCAAGAGGCACTCCAAATTCTGTCAAGCAAACGCGCTTACAGGAATACTCCTGCTAAAACTTCGAGCCAAGTTTCTCAGTTCTGGCTTTGAATTAACAAGCTTCCTTTCCTGGAGTACCCTCTAATCGCATTTTGGAAGAAAATATTAACCCACAGGAACACACAAAGCACTTGCTCTCACGACGTCCATACGTAAATTAGATTCAAGTGCATGCCAGGGAACAAACAGAGAGCCCAGCCTGGAGATCCCCCAAAAATTACCCCACCATGCTAATCACACGAACATACTACGATAATCAACAGCTTTCCTAAGTAGAACCGAGCACCCATCACCAGCAACTGCTTATTCTTGATCTTTCATTGTTTTAGATTTCTTATTACTACCACTGCCAGCGCTAGAAACTCTCTTCTCGACATGCTCCGGAATGGTGTCTTCCTTTATCTTGGGGCAGTGAAAACTGAATTCCGAGATGGACACGCCTTTGTATTCAGGATTTGCTTCCAAGAAAGCCGCTATCTCATTGCGGGTCCTCATTTTCTTCCCGGAAGGCGCGATGTAGTAAGCATCTAACTTGGTGAAATCTCTTCGCAGAACCAGGCTTCTCTTGAAACCTTCTGGAGTTTTTGGTATGTTTGGCTTGTCAAGCACCCACGTTCTAGATGCATCACACTCTATATCTGCCGCATCCTTGCATGAAATGCCGGGTTTCCTGCTGCAAACGAAGGGGTTCCCCAAGAAGTTACTTCTGATGTCTTCGTACTCTTCTTGTGAGTCGATCACCCTCCATTTGTAGCATTTCCCACATTGCACAGCATATATGTCGATTGAGCCACACGTAGATGATTTCTTAAAATAACAAAAAACAGAAAACCATCTCAGCATTCGATCAGCCCCAATACTCAACCGACACAAACAAGATAACTACCCTCGACACACAGGTGATGTGATGGCAATAGTAACTTTGCTAAATGAAAATGGTAGAATCGATACACATCGGTAAGCAATCGATTCCTTCTCCCGCTAAAGCAAATATCAAGGACAACACAAAGACACCAAGAGAATAGCAAGCACGCCACAGATTGACCTCGAAACAGCAGAAGCGAAGCACAAGACCGCTTGCCTACTTACGCAACGGTCCAATCCCTCACGGACCTACGCGCAAAGTCCTCTTGCTTATGACGTAAGAGGTCCCAATCAACGAACATAGCACGGACACATACGAAAGTTTCTTTATCGAGCCTAAAGAAAGTAACGGCGCATCCCCTTCGCGCATCCCGTAAGACCATCAGATAACAACTGAACTCGACACCGAACAACAACGCACGATCACCGCGACAACGTCGACCCGCATTTTCCCTCTCGCGACTGGAATTTTTCTCCCCCCCCTTCCCTCAGCTAACCCCCCCAATCTCTCCCGCCGGAACTCTCTCTCCACGGAAGAAACACCGCTAACTCCCCCCCTCCTTCGCCCCCATTGATCAAAACTCCGGGCGGAAAACTATCGCGCCCGCGACACACCGCCCTAACGCCCCAACAACGAAACCAACCACGATCGGGAAATTGCTAGAACCCAACCAAATTTGCCCTCCATCCGCCGCGATTACCGTCTCCGAAGGCGGGGGTGTCTCCCCCCACATCCCCCCGCAATCGCCACATCGACCTCGGGCAATTCCACCCACCATAACCGCAAAGCAGGCAACAAAAAAAAAAAAAAACAAAACACAGAAAAACCTCAGGTTGCTCCCCACCCCACCGCCGAATTTCGCACCCCGACGAGACGGGCCACGACCGCCGCCGGAAGCGGCGGGGGGCGCGGCCAACCTCGGGCGTTCGGAGCAACGATCGGGAGCACGGCGAGCAAACGATGGGGAAGCATCGCCGCCGGGGGCGGGGAGGAAATCGACGGGTTTGGCTTTTACCTTGGAGGAGGGCTTAGGGTTTTCTTGGCTCTCCACCATGCTTTCACCGCTGCTCGCTCGCTCGCCGGTTCAGAAAGCTCGCATTTCCACGCGTCCCTCCTCCCCTCCCCCCTTCCGCCGGCCCTATAAATAGTGAATGGGGGGCCGAGCCGCGAGCCGCGAGCGGCGATACCCTCACCCGCGGTAGCACGCTGCTCCCTCCTTTCCCGAGCGCTCCAGCGCTCGACACGTGGCTCCCACTTCAGGGGTCTGGCCAGCGTCAGCGGGTCCCGGTAGCCCGTCGGTGAACGACGGGGTCTGAGATCTCGCCTTCTACACACGTTGCATTTTCGGCTTGACGTAAAACGAAACCATCAACAGTAATAATGCATGGAATAACATGAAAATTCATCTACAAGTACCGTCGCATTGACGCGTGAATTTTATAAATGGTCATGTTGCTGTTTTGGCTGTTCAAGTGTTTTGCTAGCTTAGCAATATTAGCTTAGAGGGTCTAATGGTCATCAATGCATGTCACATGCCCCCGCGAGTCGAGATCTTTGATGATGCTTTCAAATTAAATTTATGGGTCTTCAGAAATGCTATCGATCTCATTTTTAAAATGAATATATCGAACTTCTTCTGCTGTTATGGGAATTCGTGTGTTCAAAGTAAACTTTGTGCGAGGCACGTTAATAAAATAAACTGGTCTCAACACGTGAATTTCCTTTAACTTCAAAGTCTCTTATTTTCGACCCAAAAAAACCTTTTATAGAGACGCGGGACAAAAATTCGACTGTCTGATTAGCTTTTTAAATTTATTGTTCGTGTTATGGCATTGTATATCTTGATTTATCTTATTAGGTTAGCCAAAAATTAAGGCTACACTAGAACTCTACTTGGCAAAGACATGGCCAGTTTGATCACCTACAATCCGCACATATTTCCTAGGGGTGAGCGGTTCCCGGTCCGGTCCGGTTCCAAGGTGGAACCGGGAACCGGACCGAGAGAACCGGTTCCCAATTTTGGGAACCGCGGACCGGACCGGTTGTTTTAGGACCGGGAACCGGACCGGACCGTTGGTCCGGTCCGGTTCCGGTCTTGTCCAATGAAACCGGTTACTTAGAGTTTAGGGTTTTTTTTTTGGTCAAACACTTAGGATTTTGTTTACATTTTACTAATTTTTATCAATAAATTTATGTCAATGAAGTTCACTTAGAGTTTAATTCAC
This sequence comes from Syzygium aqueum, assembly GCA_031216185.1. NCBI lineage: Eukaryota > Viridiplantae > Streptophyta > Magnoliopsida > Myrtales > Myrtaceae > Syzygium > Syzygium aqueum. The sequence goes on along the minus strand of CM062238.1, from coordinate 5,116,052 downwards.
ATTTTACTATTTTTTATCAATCAATTTATGATAATGAAGTTTACTTAGAGTTTAGTTCACATTTTATTAATTTTTTTAAAGAAAAAAAATAAAAATATATATTAAATAGTCGGTCCGGTCCGGTTTGGTCCGGTTTCCCCTCGGAACCGGGAACCGGACCGCCCGAAACCGGTTCTGCTTTTAGGAACCGGGAACTGGACCAATAGTCCCGAGAACCGGACCAAACTCGTCGATCCGGTCCGGTTCGGTCTGGTCCCGGTTTGGGCGGTCCAAGTTGCTCACCCCTAATATTTCCCCTTCCCTATAGACATTGGTACGTTATTACCTCTTGCAAGTGACCACGCAAAATGCAAACCCTCTCAATAAGCTATCGCCAAAACAACCCTACATCTTCAGATTGATCAAAATAATTTCAACCCGATATAATTTTAAATAAGTTTCTGCTTCTATTATTATAGAGATCATATATAAGCTAAAATATACTTAAATTGAACTATCATAGTATTTATAAAGACCACAAAGGTAAAAAAAAATTAATAAAAAGACAGTATTTTTGTTGTTGATTTGGGATATGGATTGAGACCAAAAATGTGTACTAACATCTGGACAATATCGTAATGATGAAAAGCTATAAATGGTACTGAAGGACCGATTTTTTGACTTAGTTGTAGAAAGTTAAGTACACATTTTCGCAATAGTTTAGGGACTTGCCGCAACTCTCTCTCTCTCTCTCTCTCTCTCTCTCTCTCTCTCTAGTTTGATCAAATAAAAGGGCTACATTGTATATCTACGAATAGCTCAATAACCAGATCGAACAAATTTAAAGTACTACGTACGACATTAAAAATTGACTATTAGATATATAAATCTGTTCTTGGTGTCATTGTGGGCCTCTCGAAGAGTGAACAACAACAAGCCCACTAAACTGTCCAAGTATTCACTTAGCCTAGCCCATCTACAACTCTTCTTCTTTAGGTTTTTGGGTTTGTCTACAGTCAAATAATTTCGAAAGGGCAAGATTAAAAGTTATGCAAGGCCATCAACATGATAAAATTTAAGTATATGCTTTTTATAAATGACCAAAGAATAATTTCCAGCAAGTGCCTTTTCTTTTCAGTTTTAAGCTCCATTTTTTTAAAATTTTAATTTATTGCAAACGCAAGCTGATTCTGGCTTGGGCCTATTAATGAAGTGGGGCAATAGACAAATTTATCAAAGGTATAGCTAGTAGCTACATGGACTAGTTAGTGCCGTGGACAACGCTCAAATTCAGTACACAAATCGAAGTTTCTCTCAATTTGTTCTAGTTATTGTTCCCTGTTTAAACCTTCTTTTGCGGGCTAAAACCCCTAAAGTACCTTTCGACGATGGAATGAAAAGGAGGAGCCATATTGGAAATGCAAACACTAGTTTGGTTCATAAGATTAAGTTACAGGCGATTGGGACGACGGTAATTCGTACTTAAATAAGTGAGTCCTATTCAAAACCCAACAAACATAAGTGGCCTTAATTAGCGAATCGATTTCCCTATTTCTAGTATTATTTCATGGAAAACAAAATTAGCTATTTGAATGGAAAGAATTGATGACCAAAGAAAAAAAAATCGATTTCCCTTTTTTTTTCTTTTTATCAGAGGGTCGCGCTCTTGCTATAGTCCCCAAAAATACTAATTTCACCTATATTTGACATACATGCATGTGCATATATTTAATTTTGTTTATTCATTATTTTGGCACCTTATTGCTAAGATTCAGCTAGTTGATTCAGTGATCCCTATAGACACTTGATAGACATGTTTTATACACCGATTGCATTCAAATTTGTTTAAAATTTAAATGGCTGCACGATTTTTCTAGCAAGAATTTACTTTTCTTCATTAACGATCAACACAATTCCTTTCGGATTTTGGACAGGCACTGAGTCATTTGTATTGCTTCCGGGGCACATCAAGTTATTTCATCTCCTTTTTATTTTATGGCCGCCGTGGCAGAATTCATACAACATTGGTGTAAGGAATAATAATGTTGAGAAATTTACGCAACTATCTATAGCTATAAATGCTCAATTTGATCAGATGTGTCTGCACATTGCAAAACATTGAATGCGCCCCTTGCTTGCATTGCAGCTATAGGCAGGAGGGCATAGGGGAAAAGGCTCATTGTATGCGAATGCAGCCTGGCGACCCTTCTTTTTCCATCGGGATTTAATCGAACAAGGCGGCTAATTGACGTATGTGCTCGAAATTGCATTTATTACATATCCTAGGTTTTGTGTTCCATATGTTCAGTTACACACACAGACTTAAAAGGGTGTTGACGGTTTTGGCTCGGATTAGGTATTTCATGCGCGGCTCTTTTCTCACCCGACCCGCATGAACCCGAACCGAAAACCCCAGTTCGGCCCGGGTCAATCTACATCAAGGACATCATCGGTTGACTTTCGAAACAGATCACGTCTTCTCTTCTTCTTTTTCTTTCTGAAACCCGCCACTCATATGCATAGCAAAGAACATATAAAATTGTACAAGACATTAATTAAAAATTTAAGCGTATGCTTTTTATAAATGACCAAAGAATAATTTCCGGCAAGAGCCTTTTCTTTTCAGTTTTAAGCTCTATTTTTTAAAAAAAAATTTAAAATTTTTTATTTCAAATGCAAGCTGATTCTGGCTTGGCCCTATTATTGAAGTGGGGCAATAGACAAATTTAACAAAGGTATGGCTAGTAGCTACATGGACTAGTTAGTGCCGTGGACAATGCTCAAATTCAGTACACAAATCGAAGTTTCTCTCAATTTGTTCTAGTTATTGTTCCCTGGTTAAACCTTCTTTTGCGGGCTAAAACCCCTAAAGTACCTTTCGACAATGGAATGAAAAGGAGGAGCCATATTGGAAATGCAAACACTAGTTTGGTTTATAAGATTAAGTTACAGGCGATTGGGATGACGTTAATTTGTACTTAAATAAGCGAGTCGTATTCAAAACCCAACAAACATAAGTGGCCTAACTAGTGTTGATATCAAGGACATCATCAGTTGACTTTCGAAACCGATCATGTCTTCTTCTTCTTTTTCTTTTTGAAATCCGCCACTCAGATGCATAGGAAAGAACATATAAAATTGTACAAGATCTCAAGAACCCCCCACCACCACCACCAAGCTGGTATAATTAAATTTATATAATCTCCTGCTAATTACAGCCCCCAAAATAAAATTAATAATCATAGCGAGATCACTGAGATTATGCATGGGAAATACCCAGCACAGCATCAAACCATGCAGGTGGGACCATCATCCCGCCCCCCTTAAAAAGAAAAAAAATACACAAGAGCTGTCAATTTTTAGACCCAAAAAGACCTCATCAAAAGAAAGAGAAAAATATCTCAGCTTTCTCTTCAATTACAGCTACACACTGCCCTAGAGGCCACCACCATCATGGCCCAATAATAGCCAAATCATAGGCCACCTAATCCCACACTACTCTAACATTTTTCTCTCTT